>CM073778.1:10327194-10927194 GCA_037158775.1 Hetaerina titia | reverse complement strand
AACTTCACCGTAATTTTCGATTCTCTCCCTCGGAGTTGCCGGATCTAAGTATAAAATCGGCTTTCACTTCACTGAAATGTGATAGTTAAACTACAATTAAGTCTACAGTTAAACTCTGAAAGCCTAACTAAAAGGTATCAGGCGGGAAACAGGATTACCATAAAAGGAAAACGGGAGGAGGGGAAAGGGTTTAAAGGTAAAACTAGTTTACGACTCCACAGTGTAAAACATGACGTCATGTAGTGAAATACACCTATGCTGAACTAATTGCCAGGAATTTCCATTTGCACATTGACCGTTACTTGTTCGAATCTAAATATCCTCATTATTTAATGAAAATTCATACAATAGACCAACAGCTATTAGATTTTTTAGATCTCAAATGAAAAACGCATATTAATTGGACTTAATACTGTCCACTGAAAACAATCATCAAATAGTGAGTGCACCAATAAAGCATCCCTTTAAACCGCATTATTTTTCTAATTACAACATAGGTTTAGGTTTTTAGTCCAGGGATATCATGATAAAACGTCTCTATCTCCCAAAGTAATCATTTATGACCATAAACTGTGCCGACGCGGGTCTTTTGAAAACCCTCAATAGCTTTCTCCCCTGAAACGGAGATTACTTTTATTTCTAAATAATCTTTATGCTAGCACATTACCAGACAATTTCGCCAATCGTATTCGGCCGCCCTTTTCCAACCTTTGCAACAGTAAATTTCGTCTTCGGGCCACCTAAGTTTAAGCGGTAGTTTTAATTATCATTCGGGTCCCGAGAAAGCACCCCCTTAATTTGCCAACGACGAATTCGGACGACCTAAGCTGCTCACTCACTCAGGGTCTTGCATCCAATCGAAATGGACGGCATTTGCACCGTCACATACCCACAGACACAGGCGAACAAAGGAGCGGGAGGGGAGTTGAAAAAAAACGAGAGGGCACTCGCCCCCCTCCCCTCCCCGCCCGCCTAAAAGACCGCCTGTGGACTCCAGCGAACCAAACGGACGCTGAGAACGAAGTGCGATGTTTCGCTCGGGTGACCACCGCTGGGAACTAAAGGCCAGGCGGGGTAAAAGAGGGAGGGGGGGCGCGGTCACGGGGGTTGGAGGGCGGGGGTGAAGAGGTTGCCAGCGGCGGTAACATTTGGAGTTTCGAACGTCGAAGGGCGGAACTCACTTGGGCGACCTGCCACCTGAAAACTTAATGCTTGGACAAAAGCTACAGGAACGGACGGACGCTGCCATGCTTCGGCGTATTCCGATAATCCAAATTTTCGCAGAGCTGTGTTGGTCTGCTCACATCTCCCAGTTTTCTTTTTTTATAAATCTTTGCTTTGAGACCTCGCTTCATGACTCCAAAGTGGTCACGAAAGTAAACGCCTTTAACTATTACCCTTCTCAAAAATTCCCGTCGGGAGAGTAAGTGAAAAAATCTGTGCACAGCGGAATTAAAGGCGGTCCATCCGAACTTGAGACGCAAAAAATCAACGTGGACACTTCTATCCACATCGGGATTACAGTGCTATTGATTCATTGCATAATTTTGAGGCATACGCACTGCATTGATGGAAATAAATATATAGATAGGGATTTCTTCAAGAAAAAAACATGAAACTCATAAGAAACAGATTAAATAGAATATGAAAGTGCAGAGAAATACAAAGTGTGATGATGGCTAATAGCAGGTAAAATGATCATGAAGACCATCATCTCATTTGCTCCATTTTTTCTCGTCTGCTAAAATTTATTTAAATTATTTAAAGAATTGCTAAATCTGTCAGTAATATAAGTTGTTGGTAGAACTATATATCATTCTTCATTATTGATTTTCTCATTTTTTGAAACCTGAAATTAGTTTAATAGAATCTTCCAATGACCTTTATTGCGAGAGGTTACTGTGTTTTGAAATGTCGTGTACAGAATCATTCATCGAATAATACCAAGTCGACTTTTTTCCCAAATACACATGATTGTATGCGACCGATATAAATAAGGAATTAGCGTGTAGGTGCCCTTGGCCAGGGTATAACTCTTATACGAAAACCCTCAAACGTATCCAAATATTAAGTAATGATTCAAGCAGAATCTTTATGAAAAGGTAATACAATATTTTAAGAAAATATTGGGATTTCTTCCCGTGTCCAGGAATGAATGCAATGAGGAAATCAATCCTCCTAATATCTGCCATTCTTATAGCACGACTCCTGTGTTTTACAGTTTTTTGACTGTCCATTACGATTAATTTGACTATGTAGTTATGATCCTGAATAAATAATTTTCCTTTCAAATCCATACGAAATTGAAGAAATGTTATAGCCGTGTTGGATTTTATGGCGTGTTTTTAAAATAATACAAAGGATTGTGTATATTTGTTATTGATCAGTCGAGAGATTCAAAATATGTTTTCTTTGATTTTCGTCTGTTTGGGAGTTTATACGACGGGAACTCGCCGTCCATCCCTCTTATCAGCATTCCAAATGAAGGGTCCATCTGACGTAAGTAGATAAGTCTAGAACGTAAGTACACATCTGCAGCGCTGATCATCCGCGCACAAAAATTCTTGCCACCGAAGAGATTTCGGTAGAATTTAAAACGAGAGCATCCATTATCGACCCAGTGCAAAGTAAGAAGTAATCTAAGAGGCTAAAGTACTCAAATGACCATTTCAAAATGCGTTTTCGGAAAATCCAACCCAAGAATTAAGCATTTGTTAGGGATTTCTTAAAATATTTCTTCGAGATAGCAGGAGAGCACCGCGCACTTATTCTTTTCTTTTAATTTAATGTCACATTAATTTAAAATCAATCTGACAAGTAACAGCATCGTCATTGTCATAGGGTTTTCTTCATCCAGGTCATCGAGCCAAATCTGCCTAAACGTTGCGGTGATTTATACAGCCATTTAAGATTCTGCCACCAGACAGGCCATCGTTCTGGAGTGCTTTTACCCCTTGGGGGATTTGGAACTCCCTTCCGCCATGCATTTAGGATTTAATTCACTTTGTCACTTCGCGTAAGAAGAGAAGGCCGAATAGCGCTTTTGAAACTTTCCAGATTATCACATCTTTATCGCCTCCATTACCTCTTCGGCCTACTACGAACTCTTTCCTTTAACCAGAGAGCGTAAATGCCAATCTAACCCTGAAAGATATCGCTGAAATGGACCCTGATTCACTCCTTTTATTAAGCCAATGGAAAAGTAGGACACAGTATATATTCAATTCTAGATATTAATGTACAGAAGACCCAAATAAGTTTTACTCAAATCAAAATAAAAATAGTTTTCTCATTAGCTACTTGGGCACGTCTATGGAAAAAGGGAGATTTAGAATTTTGTTCATCACGGTTATTTTTAAAAATTCATTAAAGAAATTCGGTGAATTGAAGTAGGCATGGCGATCACAACCATAGCAGATTAACACTCCAAAACCATGAAATTGAATTTAGAAAGTGAAGAAATTTCACCGTCACTGCGAACATTAGATCATCGTTTTGTGAAGAACAACGTAAGCACATTGGAATATGTAAGATTAATTTATATCGGTGCTGACTTTCTTCACTGAAAGGCAATATGTGGTGCATGTGTGATGCCATAACAGCAAGGAGAAAAGTGGCAATTAAATGTACGCAAAGGAAAGCTTACGAAGAAATGCAGGTGAGGTGAGAAGGGCATTTTGAAAAAGGAAAGAACGGTGAATACAGAAGGAGCAGTGAGTGCTGAAGATGGTAAAACTTTTGAGGGTATTTCAGGAACCGAAGTTGCATAAAAAGTGGAAAAAAAGAATAAAAGGAATAGACCTCTTTAAAAGCATAAGAGGTAAAGGAACGAGTATAAAATTAAAATTACGTGATGAAATGTAGTTACGATGTTGCTCATAGTGGAAGCTGCGAAACAAATCACGGAGATCGTGAACCCGAGCATACTATGAAGGAGGGCGGCTGGGAATACTCCACAACTAAGGAATGGGTGATCAGAGTGAAAGTTGAAAAATCTTCAAATAGAAAGGGAATTTATTAGATAGGATACAACAAACAGGCTGGTACTACTCCGGTAGACAAAGAAATAGCATTAACAATGAGGAAAAGAAAATAAAGACACTGAAATAGTATGCGCGCTAAGGTATGATTTGGATGGACACGAACGATAAACTTCTAGATATCTTAGCATCACCTAACAATACATGACCTGACAACCTGCACTGAAATAATTTGTTCTTCGATTGACATACGAACCTTTTCTTATACTTTCATTGTCTAATATTCCTTTTCGTTTTCTACGCCTTCCCCGTTTGTCCAATGTTACACCGTAGTGTTTAGCATTCAATCGCCAATCAAATTGCTTTTATCCACTTTTAATTTAACCTTGGATTACTCCTAAGAAAGCTCGTTCGTCCGTGCATAGGACCACTTCTTCGTCTGATTTCCTGTACTTTCCTTTTATCATTTCCATCCTTCCCCAAGCTGACGTCTCTAAATCATCCAATCAACTTTAGATCATACCACATATCGCTCATAGATCATATGTCACAAGTATCCCATTTTAGAATGGAGGGATATGTTACTTATTTGTAAGCTGTAAATGTGTCAAACATCTCAGGTGCGCGTGGCAGATGGGCAGTGTTAGAAAGGTGAGTAAGATTTGAAGATCCGGAATAGTCGGAGGGAAATTCATTGAAAGAGTCAAGTTGGCGGATGGTCAAGCTTTAGTCTACTAAATATAACAGTTTTAGGCTTAACTTTGTGGAATTTCTTCATGATGAAATACAAAAAGAAACTTTACTTCGTGTGAAGAATTAAATCTTTATGTGGATATGCCAAGTTTCTTTTTTACCCTCATCATTAATCTACCAAGAGGTTACATTCATTGACGACCGTATTAGAAAATCAGTACGGTAGGTGTATAATGCGAATCAATCAATTAGAAAACTGAAGTAGTTGGAACACTTTAAGGGAAGAGTCTTGGATCACATGATCAAAGCAGCAGAGATATAAGAAGAAGAATTGCGATGGATAATGAAGTTTTCACTTGAAGGATTGATGCCGGAGCGTTACAAAGATATTAAAAAAGCCTAGCGAAATATTTGGAGAGGAGCATGGTTTCTACAGTTAGGAAGTTGGTTTGTTTAGCTTATCGATAGTGATAGGCGTAAATTAGAGGTTTTAAGATGTAAACAGAAGGAAAAATGACTTAATAGGAAATTAAAACGTGAAGTGTTGGGCATGCTGAATGAAAATAATGATGCGCCGGTCGGAGAAATCCAAAGAAGGCAGGAAATATATATGCAGATCATTTTGATTGGCAATGGAACGCTGAGGTTGTGATGGGGGGAGGACGTTATATCAATTGAAATAATGGTTAGGAAAAGGACAGGGATGTTGAATGGAACAAAGGGAGATAGAACGAACGTGGAATTGTCGGGCATTTTATTATAGTGTAGGGAAAAGATTTTGTCTTTCTTCGTGAGGTTACAAAATCAAGGTTTGAACAGTTTTTCAATCCAAAACCTACCTTAAAAAGGATGTTTACTGTGCGTGTGCGTGGATGTGTGCGTAGTATTGGGACTCATATTCTTTGACGTCACTGGAAAGTGGGTGGGAAAAGAATAAAAATGTGGGTGGGAGAGTCAGGAAAAGGTCGAAGAAGAAGAAGGAAATTCAAGGACCACCCCCGGGCCCAGAGAAACCTTCTTCTCTCCCTGTTATCACTCCATCGACCCTCCCCCCCCCACGTCTCCACACAAGCAAACCCTCCCCTTTCGGTCAAGAACTGCTCTACGCAGTAACGTTCACAAATATTCCCTCACCATCGCCCAATTCACGCAGATATTGATAAATATATTCGGTCACAAGTTAATTATTCGTGCTGTTAGGTAGATAGTAGAGTCTATACATTAGGGTGATATTGAAGAATTTTATTTTAGTGCTGGCAGGATTTCGCTAGTTTACAGACAATGCAGTTAAATATTTGACATTAAGTGGTCGAAAGAAAGTCCTTTGTCTGATGCCCATAGGCTCTTCATACAGGTGCAGTCACCATGAAATGAGTCCCCACAGATGTTAGAGACAAATGCAAAATATAGTATTATAGAAATCCCCAGGAATGTAGGCGTGTTTACGTGTGGATGAGTTTCCCAAAATTAATTTTCTGAGAGAATAAGTTACCGTGATATTAAAATTGATAGAAATATACCTTGTTTTTTTACTTCAGTGTCAATGGATTTCTACATAGTAAAGCTTGAAAACATCGAACGTATCCAGAATTGCAGCTTATCTCCGGAAGTGCCCACTGTGCCCTGTCTTCTATATCGGACAGTGTACCACACCCCTAAATATTAGGGTCAATAAAAACCGTGCCTCATGTAAGAATTCTTCCATGTTTAGGATACTCCCAATCCCAAAGCTTGCCTCCGAACATAACACTCCCTTTGATAAATGCTACAGTGTCCCCAATTCCAGCATCCCTCCCACCCTCCCACCCTCCAAAAATCCGCTCAAACTCAAAACGATAAAATCTCGCTTCTCGGCGGAAAAAGATATCGAAAAAATAGATCAGAAAGTTGGATAAAAATTTAACAAGATTTTAAACGAGGAAAAAAATCGGGTGGAATAGATAATTTACTTTTTCACAGACAATTCGGCATAAAATGAAGAAGTGAAAAGGTAAATGCTAAATCGAAAGAGTAGTAATTTCATAATGAAACATGATTTACCGTCTAGAAGCTTTTAATTCATTTTGCGACTAGTTAAAGAAATTTTACTCCGATAGATTAAACCTTTCTCTTAGAATACTATTAAAATGCAATCGTATTGCAATGCACGTGCCCGTACGATTTTTAAAAAAGAAGGAACAGAGTACGTATGTATTTTGAAGTGGAAAATTTAATAAAATATAAAAAGGTTATGCATTATGTTCAGAAATGACACCGTTAATTTGAAATGAAGCTACATCAATCCGCCGACTTGAAGTAAAAATATAAAAGAGTTTTCTATCTATCGAGGAGTTATAAACAGCAAAAATAGAGAAAGGTGCTCACTTTTAAGCAATTAACTTGCTACTTCTTAGTTAATTACTAATTAAAGCCTTTTTCAGAACAATAAAAATGATTTGGTCCTGAAAGAATTATCTATTAAAAGACACAAAAACAAACCGAACTCACAAATGATGGTTGAGAAAAAAAAGTATATTGTACCAGCAAAATTATAATTGATTTCATTTTGTCTCACACTGTATACTCGAGGAGATTTGCCCTAAACAAACACAACATTTTGTAGCTAAAATTTACTTACTTTGATGACTGAATTATTGTTATCTCTTATATTTTAAATTTCTAAACAAACTGTAGTCGGAGAACTATATTTTGATACAACTGTAAGCAGACGTCTTCTGTAATCGGCGAACCGCACTCCCAAAAGAATAATTCCACAGCTTCCACAAATTTTGTTTTTCTTTCGATGGATAACAACCGAAGTAAAAAATAGTGAGAAAATAAGAGGAAGGGTGGGTGAGTAAGCATCCGTGGATGGAGGGGGCGGTTCCGGTGAAACCCAAACAGATGAGGGCGAGGCGGGGGGGCGTGGTGCCGGCGGGGCCGAGGGGAGTGGGGGCGCGGACGAGGGCGTGGCGGCGGAAGTGGCGTCGGCGCGCAATATAAGGGAGGACGAGTGAAAGAGGAGAGAGAACTGAGAGGAGAGAGAAAGGGAGAGATAGGGAGGGAGAGAAGGGGGTATCTCCCTTCGACTTGCTCCCTCCATCTCCATTTCCGTCCTCCAGCTCCCTCTCTCTCTCCCTCCGGGCAGTCGGTGGTCCATACGGATGAATGCCGCTCTGCTTCTGGGACCTCAAGAGTTAAGAGGAAGAAAATTAAAAAAAATGAAAATCTTCTCGAAGCAACGAAGGGAAATGGTGGGAAGAGTGTCCATCTGCGCGGGGAGAGGGAAGGGGCGGAGGTGAACAGTGGCCTCGCGTGACTTTTTTAAGGTCTTAGGGCTACAGAGGTACAAAAAAGGAGGGGCATTTCTCATTCTTCTTTTTAGTTTGAGGAGAAGTCTTTCATACAGAGAGACCTGCGACGTCATCCCCTGTCTCCTCTCCCCGGCCCCTAGGGGTGAGCGTGGAACAGCGCCCTACTTATTTAGCGCCGATGAATCCTCAAACGATCTAAGCAGTTGCTCTTAGAGACCACACGGAACCGTCTTTCCTTAAAGCAGCCAGAGGAAGTCACTCGGGAGAGCTATTAGACCACCAGGCTTGCTCATTTAAGCTTTCGTATCGAGTGGAATACTTTGGATTTGCCAAAATTAGAGCGAATCATTAGCGTATATTCAAATTTGGGGGTAATCCAGTTTAAACCGGAAAAATGAGCCATATGATTAAAATCATTGCAGACCGCATTTTGGATTAAATCTTACAAATAAGGGATGAGAATTTAAGATGATAATAGGATCACTGGATTCTAAGGTAAGGAGAAGGCTCCGGTAAACGCAATATATTAGAACAGGTAGACTGAATCATCAACCTAGGAAATGGTTGGGACAATGATGGGAAAATTTGCAGGAACAAGAACAGTAAAAGGAGAAAATCGATTTTAGGAGAGAGAGAATGGTAAGATATACAGGTTATGGAAATATAAGTAACATTTTGATATGAAGCGTAGCTGGTAGGGATCTGACCCTTAATGGATTAAAAAAGAAAATAAGCTTAAATTTGAAGTTTAAGAAATACTATTGGCGTTCGGGAGATGGAACAAATGAAATGGATGGAAATAAAACAAAGAGGCGGTTTCTAAGCAAGATGGTTTTTGGGAGAAATATGAAGATGGCAAAAAACGAGGAGGCACATTGAGTGGCAACGGATTGTTGTATATAGTAATAAAAGGGAGAGTACTAGTATTTTGACAGTAAGATAGTGGAAATAATTACGAAGTTTAGACGGAATGGAGACAGGCGGAAAATATTTCGAGAGAAAAATGGTTGAGGGTGTTCGGTATGTGCCATCATCCTAAGTTATTAGTCTGCGTCAAACAAAAAGCTACCTAGTCCACTTGGGAAATTGATAATGGCTGAGACTCAAATGATCATGACCGAGGAAAGATACACAGGAAAGATCAATATCCGAAAATGGTAATGCATCTGTTCTATAGCGTGTACTCTTCCTCTTAACTCTTGTTTCTTGGAGGCTTTTCAATACCGTTTGCCTTGACTCAAACCAGTCTTCCGGCATATAGCCTTAATAGAACTAAAAGGATATCATATAAACGAAGATAAGGTTAACATTTCTTGAAATCTATTGTGCCCACAAGTAGTTTTACTTAACTTACTCTCACTGAAGCATAGCGTACCATGAAAACTTTGGTTTTAAATCAAGAGGTTAAATCAAGGTTTTTAAATCAAGAGGGAACGAAGTAAATATATCTCATCACCTTCATATTCTCACCCTAATTTTCTTCTGAAATGTGGTTTAATAATATTATTACAATTAACCTTTTTTTAGCACGATGGGGATAATATAAGCTACAGACCCGTAGATTTTGTCTAAAAATGTTGGCAGCGGAGGTATAATACCAACATTCAGTACGACGCGGGAATATTTTTGCGCTGTAATGATGAGTAATTTATGTCGGAGACAGCAAGTATTATCGATTTTTGTTTCATTTATGATAACCCACCGGTTCACGTGACAAAAAGTTTATATTTCCAGACGTTTTCTAATGTTCAATTTGAGTGTTCCACTCGAGATATTCTGGTTCTTAGTTATTACTATTATTAATTAGTTATTATTATTAATTATTGAATCTAAAAAAAGTCCATTCAATAAATTTAAAACATAAATATTTACGAATATAGGCGAATATGAAGAAAATAAAAAAACAAGTTAAATACAATTGGGATGAGAAACGATTATTTACGTTTGAAAATAATCTACAGCTGAAACTTATTTATTTTAGTCTTTTGGAAAGAATGGAACTCTACCAAAATACGCCCACACGCACACAGTTGTTCCAAATTCAGTCGTGCTTGATAAGGTAGTATTACTTTCTCTGGTGTTTTCCTGACACCAGCAATGATTATTGATCGAATTATTTAGTAGTCACTTCGGTAAAAGCTATTAGAGAAGTTTTAAGGGCAGCATCTAGTAATATGAAAGCAAAATCTTCGCACATAATAAAATAATATGTTTTATAACTGCTTTTAACTTTTTTTACCTGACCAAGAACATCAAATTCAACTTCACAAGCCACAATCAAATAAAGATGCCGAATATTAGAATTTGATTAGGCGAGAATGGAAATACTTGTAATTGGAGAGCGAAATTTCGTCCACTTAATCTACGGAACAAAGGAACTGCCATGGTCAAATATTTTTGGCATGAAAATGGGAAAAGAAGCGTGTTTCATTTATTTCAAACATTGATAGTGACCAGAAATACAGTAGCATCCACAGGTAAAGTCACCCTCCTACGAAACCTTACCTGTTAAATACATCTGAAAAGCGGTCAAACGGCTTAGTGAAGAAACTATACCACTGGAGATATTAAACGTCTTGTGCAGCTAATACTTTTCTCCAGTCATTGATAGCCATTAATTCCTGAGGTCCATTGACTTTTAAACCATATTCTTTTGAATGAGAATGCATCTTTGAACGTCATGCTTCTGGTCTGGAGGGTTCGTGATAGCAGGGATTGGTTAGGGATGCATTAGTTTTGCGCCACAAGTTCACTTAATCAGAATCTTATATTACACATAAAAATTACGTTTGATTATCCCATATTTTACCAAAAAACTACCTCCAATTTAGGTTTAATTGTATCGAATTAATGTTTCCTGTTTACATTTAAAAATACGTACGTGAGGCAGGGCTTTCGTAAGTACGGCAGCGGAATTTTCTATGAAAACAAATAGCTAGTCATTAATTTTTTCTTCACTTAACATGAGAAAGATACACGATAGCTGAAATTCCAAAAAATAAACAGAACTTTCTACGCTGCGAGCGGCGTTTCTACGCTGCGGGCGGCGTTTCTACGCTGATGCTTCAGAGAGAATTTTATGGAGAGCTTAAATATCCAGGGAAGGGGATATCGCAATTTCACGCAACTTATGCAATAATAATCGCTAGTGTGCATTTTGATATCCAATATATCCCAAGAAAACTATTTTCTGGACATAATAATCCTTTTCCCATAAAGCTCAGTTTTGACCCGATAATTAACGCTGCTGACCATGACATATTATACCCTTCACAATTGCGTTCTATTCTACATCGTTCTTCGTAACTCATTTCATAATTCAAATAGTATAATTTGATTACTCAAACATTATTTTAAACTATTTTCTATTTTAAATTTAGAGCAATTAATTATTCATTTTATATTCCGCAGTAGTATCAATTCATTTTTGGAATCAATTCGGGTAATTTCCCCGTGATGTGATAACAGTAGTTAATTGCCGCTTTTCATTTCCAATAGATGTTCCGAGTTAAAATTTTTCAAACTCACCATTCAGAAAAAATGCCTTATATTTTGTTTGAAAATTTAATTTTGCGAGACGCCAAAACAAATATAAATCGTAATAAGATATTTGAGTGTTTTCTGGGATTGTTACAAGTAACAATAGCAACATGAACACTACCTTTATTTGCCACCAATAAGGCCCTGGTGTTCAAGGATCAGAGGAATGAGTGAATAATCCGAGCGTTACTTCACACTTGCTCGTAATTTTGGCGAACCACACGCGTAAATAGATTCATCATTTCCCACCCACCATCTCCATTGATGCTCCTCGTTCCTTAGGAGAACTGAAGCGAATGACCGATCCGCTAAGAAGGGAGAGAGGAGGAGATTACACCTTTGCTTACTCCGCTCGAGTTGGATAAGAGAACTCTGAGGGGAATTCGGGATCAACCAAAGTTTTCGAACATTTTTCCGAAGCAAATCAACGATCGGTCGAAGAAGAAAATTTTCCCGCGGTAAATTTGCACGATCTCCATCGGTCCTGCATAAACATAGGTCCTAGTACGCCTACGTGCATTCTTTTCCCTCCATCTCGGCAGCGAGGGTGAAGGGGGTCGAATAGTCCTCGAAACCTCATCTCATTTGGGTGCGTCGGAGGGCTTGACTTTGGCAGGCGCATCGACGGTCGTGAGAGAAAAGAAATGAAGCCTGCGCCGCTTAGGAAAAGTATAAATTCTCCCATAGAAAGCTCTCGGCAGGAAAGAAAGTAGATGGGGAGACGGAGGAATGAAAAGAGGGAGTATAAGGTCCGAATCGGAGGCTGGGAGAGGGGGAAGGAGAGGGAGAGTATAGAAAATGGTCTTCCGTGGAAATCCTCGAAAAAATTGAAGTTTTGTCCGAGGGAGTGGAAGCGAAGAGGTCGAGAGAAGAAGACTGGTAGATGGGGAGAAAGGTCGCGAACGATCTCACCGAAACATGTACATGTACGCAAGTAAATACATGCATCCCTACACATTTTTGCGTATATATTTACATAAAAGGGAAAAGAGGCAAAGCATCCCATACGCACTCCAAGAGTCCTTCCGTCACCCCTGACCCTTCGCCGCCGTCCAATACACGCCCGGAGGAGCAGAAGATCGCCCCCCCCCCCTGAAAGAAAGAATTGATACGCATTCCCTATTCCGCTCCGTTCCGAAATTCCGAGTAGTCCTGCCGCGTTAAATGATACGTTGTTTCGCTGCCATTTCCAATTCTTATCCCCAACTCGCCTCCACACCCTCTCCCGGTGCTAGACGTTCACTTTCATTGAATATAAATCCCCGATTTACGGAAAGGGAGCGAGAGAGGCGAAAGAGAGGATTGAGAAATATTTTACGCTCGTGCAGGTAGAATGGGCGGCTGCTATCCGAGATCGTCGTGGGTGGCGCCACTGTCCTTGTTTATCAAGAGCGGCGGTCTCGCTCCCGGCCAGCTGGGACGAGGGCTTTGCCTTTCACTCCCTTCCAAATGATTTTGGGAGACCCTGTTTTCTAGAAGGGCGCTAAGCTCCAGGTCAACAACAACGCCCACGGAGAAGTGAAGAAAATTAGTGGCATGAACGAATGAGAGAAATTGTTTAACTGTTACATGTAGTTTTTGCAATTTAAATGGACAAATGTATAGAAATGAAACTCCATCGGGATTTCAAGTTGAGAGAATGGAATATATTTATTAAGTTACAAATCCTTGCTCTGGGTGTTTTTAGTACAAAAAAATTAAATGTAATCTCCGAAGGTGTGGAAATTATTTATCTCTTAATGCGCTTACAGCTATGTTAAATGTTACAGTGGCCATCATGACATTTACCTCCAAAAACTAAATCATCTCCAAGATTTAGAAGTACCTAAATAACGTTTGCATAGCATGTAAATGCTACTAAACTGATTATTGAAATGTATTTAAGATTGTTATAGAAATTTTAGCGATATTTAGTTAATATTCGAAATGAAATCAAATTTTTTTGTGCAAAACTCAGTATAGTCTAAATGATATTTGCTGAGACAAAACTTAAAATTTAAACCTTCAACGCACACTCAACCTCACGCACTCACTGCGGGAGCCTCCGCGTCAGAATATCGCAGAGTAAGAGTAAACACCCCTAATATTTGAAATAGCTGAAGAATGCGCTCGGTTGGGAAACGGAGCAGTGGGAAGGATTACAGTGAATAATACATTCACGACAAATCTCACCCGTTAGAGATAGGAAATATTGTACCCTTCTTTTCTTATTCTCACCGGAATTCCGAGAATTTCTTTGTGCACAGGTAGTTACATGAGAAAACAACGCCATAGATACGGACAAGGAAGTGGAAAAATTTCTCCAATCGCAATAATGGAGACATCCATTCAAAACAACCCGAATTGTCCGGTATCAAATCCAAAAAGCAATATTCTATTGCCTGTCAACCTACTGGAGAATGAATTAATCGAAATGGTGAAAGAAATGGATTGAATGAGAGATTAAGAGGGCATTGATGCAGAGAAGAAAGGGAGACTCATGCAGGAAAAACTGGAATAGGAATTCAAAACAATATGTTGACAATTGAGTATTTGTTGATTTCGTTATCACATTACAAGCCTCAGACAAAAAGTGCAAATGGCTCATGTTTCAGCTATGTAAAATCCAGTGTTTCCCAGGGAATCATAAGCCCCACAATAACTTTGCTATTTCTCAATTATAGAAATTATAACAACTTAAAACTAATTAATGAAATTAGATTTGTAGAAATACTTATAATACATTCATACCCAGTTCCTAATCTATATTATAAGATATTTCACATGATCTGATGGACTATCAGAAGTAAATTGTAGTTGACCTTTTTTATTTAAATATAATTATCAATAATTAATTGAAACATGCAGTGGTTAAATGCAGACTATAGAAGCCCGGGTTAATAATCACTCGTCTAACTCAATATGAATATTGCCGACTTATCCAATTTTATGAACAAATAAGATTCCTTATAAATAAATGTGAATATTGTAGCCGTAGTAACGTCGCCTGTCGGTTATTGAGCTCTGAAATAGACGGTTTTCAAATTAACCAGCATTTATAAAACTGATGTTTCGTCTTAATCGAGGTTAAAGTTTACCCGAAGTTTAACCAGACATTATAAGACATTGTCAGACAGCTTCTTAGCAAATACTGTTTCATATTGGTCATTTTGAAACCTATATGATATGGATGGCATTTATGTAGCATTTGGTCATTTTGTTTGTAATGATCTGATTATTCTGAAGAGATACTTAAACAAATCTACGAAGGAGTGATCCGAAAAATATTTTAGCTGTGATAGAGCAATGTCAAAAACCTCTCCGTTCAGGTTTTATTTTAAACTTTTAATTAAATATTCATACTTTGCAATCAGTGATACTCTTGTCAATTATTCAATATCTGGATATGCCCTAAGAAAACCTACAGATTTTCAAAACAATGGTATAGATTTTCAATGTCTCACATTCCTTTTTGTTTGTTTCTTTCCTTCGCGGATATACCGTTTCCTCTCACCAGAAATGCTCAAGAGAGAGTCAGCCGGCAGATCCAACCGCTGACGGAAAGGGAGACTCTCAACTGGCCGATCGTGGCCACTCCCTGGCCGTCTCTCCTCCGTCTAGTAACCCCCTTCTACTTGATGCACCTCCGCTTTATGCTCTCGTGGTCCCACTGACGGCTGCATTCCCTCCGTTACAACTTTACAGCTTTCTTCTACCTCTAAATACTACTCTGTCCGATAAATACGCGAACTGAGGCCATTAATACTTAATTCGGCAAAATTTAGTCTACATCGATTTTGTCCCCTCAAAGTACTTTCTGCACGTATTCCATCTTCTTTTCCACTGTTTAAAGCACCCTTGGAAGTTAACGGTTAGGCTTTTTAGTTTTTTTGTCGTTTCTTGCTTTATGTTGTCCACATCTTCCCAGTGATATCCCCTCATCACATTTGTGCATTTTGGGAATAGGAAAACGTCGCAGGGGGCGATATCTGACGAATGAAAAGGATGACCAAGGATTGTGATTAATTTTTTTACCAGAACCTGGCGATCATTCAATGCTGAATGTGCAGGTGCAATGTCATGGTGAAGGATCCATCCATCATATTCGGTTAAAATTAGTGAGCACTGTTGATTTTCCTAAATTCAGTTCGTCAGCTATCATTCGGATAGCTTTTTGACGATCGGTTAGGACAAGGACTTGACTTGATCAAGGATTTCCAGTATGGCTAGTTTTATAATTCGTAGTTATTCATTTTTGTGTTTGGTGCGGCTTAGGCATGGAGTAGAACTAGCCAAGTACTTTGTCTGTCATGCTCCTACCTAACTCTGAAGGTTACTATTAAAAATAAATTATAATATGAATCTCGGAAAAGAAAAGACAATTAAAAGAATAAAGGCTATAGGCATCGAGTCGAAACTTACCAAAATATTTGACAGATCAGTAGTGTGAAGCAGCGTCACTTTGATCGGTGGAGGGAAAAGTCATAAAAACCAAAATTTTTGGCACTCATCCATTCTTTATATTTCCATTTTCTACCGAGTTTCCGGACAAAGAGCGAATTGTAAGAAAATACCCCAATGTCTCAATTTTGCCTGAATAAAGCCAATTATCCATCTCTGCCTCTCCTCCGCCCATCCTCCCTGAAGTGTACGAGTGACAGGGGGAGAGGAGAGAGACAGGACGAGAGGGGATGGAAGAAGGGTACGCCGACCATTTCTCTCTCTCATCCTCCGCCTGCCGGGCGGAGGATGAGAGAGAGTGAGCAGGGGGAGGGGGACGCATTCGCTCTCTCGTGTCGCGGGGGTTAGAGGGGGGTTTGTGCAAAGTGCCGCCGGGGGGGGATGGAAAAAGGTCGAGAGAGAGAGAGAGGAAGGGACGGTAGGGAGGCGTATGAACACGAAAGGAGAGGAGACAAGGAGGAAGGAGCCAACCGTCCCTCCCGGGAGAGAGAGCAGCGAAAATAACGAAACCGTCGAGCGGGAAGAATGAAACGTGCACTCCCCCAACACCCGCAACTTAAAGACCTAAAGGTTCTATTTCCCGAGGCGGCCCTCGTAGGAAAAAAGAGAGCGAGAAGGAAAGGCCCTTCCGCCCCTGGTATACGCACAGGCGCCACCTCCCATCCAATCGCGGGAAAATTGAGTGAGGGGCGGGGTGGGGGCTGGAATGCGGGCGGGGGCCGGTGGGTTGGCTGGAATGGACTCCGTAGTGGCGATCCCCCCATCATCCCGTTCCCTTACCCGCAACCCCCCGCATCATCTCCCATCCGCCCTCACCCCGATTCCTCACCCTGGGCCGCCGCTAGTCTCCAGCCCAAAGCAAGGAGCAATAAGCGGAGAGGACAGTGGAAAACGCCTTTGCGGGGGGTGAGGAGGGCAGGCGAATGCATTTAGCACCCTTCCGAGGAGTCCCCTCCGGGAGCCACGGCTCCACACACTTGCTCACTATCTCGCCCAACCGAGAGGGATAAGAAAGGGAACAAAATCCGACGCCCTTTAAAAATATCCCATCTTTGTCGTGCGAGGTTGAGGTTTCCTCTGAGTGCTTAAAGATTTCTTTCTTTATTTCTTTTTCTTCGAGGATCACTCATAGATTTTTCCCGTGTTGTCGAAGAGCAACGTGCCTGGTGGTGGAGATGAAATGAACGGAATGAAAGTGGGGACGGAAAAGGTGGCGCTTTGGGGACGTGGAGGAAGCTGCGAGGACGGAGAAGGGGGATGGAAGGCTCTGCTGGATTTCAGCGAAGTGCCAGGGACGGCGATTTCGGAAGAGGACGGCAGAGCTAGTCAAGCGAAATGAAAGCAAACAACACAATGTGAGAGAATAACAATTTCATGAAATACAAGTATCGGTCTGTGAGATGGTATGTATTCTTGTGTCTTAGGACTTGGAGGGATGACTGATTTTATGCTCAAAATATTCTCCTTGTAAACCGAAGGAAACGATAATTTCAACAAACTATCGTCCTCATCTGCCATCATCAATCAAATTCATCAAAGATGTTAGCTGTTAAATTTTGACTCATGTCATAAATAACGTTATACTATATATGTTCTCAAACAAATGTAGGTCCTAATAAGCCATTGACTGCACTTCAGTTATTCATCAATTCGTACGTACCACTGCTCAATTCTTCAAATAGTCTTACGCGCAATAATTCCTTCTTAACTTGCATCGTACATCGTAGCAGTTCCTTTTGTTCCCATGTTTCAACGGAAGCTTGAGATGGTTTGGCTCTCTTCCGGTTAGAAGCACTTAGACATGCAACGGTCATTTACACGCTCGGCGAGGCTTTGAACAGTCATGCAATGACTTTGAGCGCTCAGTAACTTTGAACGGATCACTTTATTTCACTTCCTGCCCGCTTTAAAAGTGCTACAGGCGATCATTATCTTTCACTGGAAATTTATAGCCGATTCACGTACTCTATGATGAAATGAGTTCCTGATCAGTTATGGACTTGGCATGTAGTTCAGTCTTTGCAATTCATCAAATGAAAAAAACGCAAATCGAAGAAAATTATAATTTGAGAGGAAATTAAAATTATATTTATACGGTAAAATGTCACAATTCCCAGCCAAAAAAGGTTACTCTCGTCAAAGCACAACGAGCATAATAGTTTCTCCTTTCCGTACCAAACGTTTGCACGCATATATAATCTCTGCCGAAAGAAAATTGAATTAAGTTTAAGAAATAAAGGCTACATAAAAAATGCACAAACATTCGTTCCTTGCAAAAATGAAACCCCGTGCATGAGAAAAATGGAGAATCATTGGAGCTCGTATATGGGTGTAAGTACCGGTTTCCTTCTTAAATGATCCTTTCGTTCTTTATAATGATTTTGCTTGGTTACTAAGAAAATATCAACATTTTTCAATGTATTTTCTTCTTTAAATTTTTGCCTTTAAACATAAATTGGGTTACTCCTGGTATCAGTCTATCATTAATTTCCAAGAAAATAATAGTAACTGCTGAGGATGGCTTGTTTGTATTCGGTACATGTTTTTTTCTCGATGTGCATCTGGGTTAACGCAATATGGAATTCAGTTCAGTTAAAATGTATTTTATAGGCTCGCATTATACCTCATTTTAGGATTTTTTTAATTTTTAAATTTTAATGTCGATTAAATTCAAATTATACACAACGATAAAAACTAACCCGACAGATGTGTTAATATTTCAAATAAGCACCGTGAATCTTAAAATTATGAAGAGTTTCCTTTCAAAAATTTTATTTTTGAAGGAAATTATTATAAGAAGGGCGGCGTTTTAGGTTCACGTAATACAGAATGTATTGTAAATATGGTCAATAATACTCCGCACATAAAAAAATATAACGAAATACTGCCCATAATAACCACTGGAAATAAAAAAATCCTCCGAGATTTTGTAACTGGGAGCAATAGGGCCCTTCCTCTTGGTTAAATGAAAAGCGCGAATCGTCCTTCCATTGAATTAAAGGACAAAATGAAACCGAACGGGATTCCGCCCTACCGCCATTCACCCCACGGAGGAGGCGGTGAATGAGCGCTACTTTATGAGGTTGGAAGTGGTATGAGAAAAAACAGAGGACAGATACCCTCAGGACCATTGTTATTGTCCTCTGAAGGGTCGGACCATCCTTCCTGGACCAATCGTCGAAAGCATTCTCACCGCCACCGTCGCAAACTGCTCCGTGCGGGACGGATGACATGCATACTATATCGCTCCGGACAGAGCAAGCCCAGCGATAAGCAATCCCTTTGCCCTGGACGACGGGCAAGGCGCGGAAGGGCGGTGGAATTCGCGAATGACGCCACCACGGGACGCTATTTTTGAAATCGGAGGCAAAGGGTGGGGGGAGGAGGGGACGGAAGGCGGGTTGTCAGGGTGTGGAAGGGGAGGGCGTCGAGATGGGGGCCCCGTTGCTGAGGTAATGGTCTCCGTGGACACTCCACCCTCATGGACTGCGTGGCTTCAGAGATTGTCTCGCCCCGCGATTTCCCCGCCCTCTCTCTCCCTCGCATCAAAGGGACTGAAATCCACGGCAATGCACGTCGCGCCCCTTGATACCAGAGTAAAAGGCGGACCCAAAAGCACAGAGATATGACGAGGTTCCCGGGGGGTGGGGGAGGGGCAAGGCAGGGAAAAAGAGTCTGCCTTTGACGCCAACGTCGAGAAATGTGACAGATTTCTGTTCTCCATCGCCGTCACAAGCGTGAGAGCTTAATTATGGAGGTTAAACTGGATCGAAAAGGAGTTCATGTCACAATCTGTGCGCATATTTATCTTGGCATCTCAATGAAAAGCCGCCCCAAGAAATTTTCGTTTTTGTCTGAATGGCCGCTTGCTTGTCTAACTGTGTACGTAGGTGCTGCGACTCTCATCCATGAGAATGAAAAATGGGATGGCTTCATATACAATCACGGACACATGACGTTTTAAAGGACAACAAGAACTGGAATTCCAATGGGAACCAGCTAGCAGACGTAGCTGAATAATCAGATTGACGTGTATGAAAAAATCATATTATTACCTACTATTGCAATGAAATGTCGCATTCAAAAGAGAATTGGTTTGGGCGCTAGCCGAGGAACATTTTTAATGCTAGGAGAAGGTTTGTAATCTAGTGTTAAAACTTGAAATAGTTCTATGAATAAACACACGAAAATAGAGACGATTGACAGACAGTTTTTATACACATCTCTTGAAATATATTAATTTTTAACATCAACTATGGACAAGCTTTTGATAAATAATTGAATATAATCACTAGAATAAATATATTGTTGCAAAGATGGATTTCTCATTTCAGAGACTCCAAGTAAACCGTACTAAAACTGTAAAAAATAACCAAAACAATTTCCACATAGTCTAGTATTTTTTCGAGAACCAGAACAAGCAGTTAAGCACTCAGTTATGAAATGCAATGGCAAGATCAACTCTAGCAGTTTGCAAAGATTTTTGTAATTGATAGTTGATGCTAGATTGGAGAACATGTTTTTAAAAACACAACTTTAAACAAATGTATACTCCCAAAAGAAGTTTTTTATATATCCGAAACTGCATGTACACATTTTGAAAACTTAAAAAAAAAAGTTATAAAATGAACGCTGACACCAAAGTAGTCCTGTTCCTAACTTTTAGGGCACAGTTAGGGCGGCAATTTCAAGTTATTTTTTTAAGCAGTTATGAGCAAAATATATTTTGTAAAATTTCGTTAGAAAATATTTTCTAAATTATTCTAACCCACAGTAAAGAAATGCGCATAATTATACTTGATTAAATGAAAATTATTTGTATGCAATATATATTTCAAAGAATTTATATATTGAATGTATATATTTTTTTCAAAGAACATTTTAGAAGTAAAAATTTAACAGTATAGTTAACTTAATAATACTTCTAGATAGAAGGAGTAATTGACGGAACGTAACCTGTGCTGCAAGTACTAATCGCTTTATAAACTCCCTCGTTACATCAAGAGATTTGCCACTTCCGACTAGCACATTAATCAGACGTCATGCAGGACAAAGTGAGACAGGCAAGATAATCACAACTACAAACTCCAATGACTAATTAATCCAGTCGGAGCGGAGAAAAATGGCGAAATGGGTACACAATCTTGAATATTTTATAACTACGAACACATAAGGTATATAGTTAAACTGTATACATGAATATTCAATAAACAAATCAAATTAATACACATGTCAGACCAATAAGTTTAATTGCCCATGCAGCTGAAGTTATTCTCAGGATAATCAACAAAATGATAGAGAATAGGACAAATTATTATTTAGGGGATATTCAGTTTGGGTTTAGGAAGGAGAGAGGTACGTGTGATGCCATTGCAGTAATGAAATCACTAATCGAGAAGAATATAGAATGCAATCAGGACGTATTTTTCTGTTTCGTATATTTCGAAAAGGCGTTTGAGAGAGTGAATTAGGAAAACCTAATGAGTATATTGAAGAAAATAGGAATAGATTGGAGGGATAGGAGGCTAATCCGCAAGGTGATAACCCTCTAGTTTGTCAGCCAGCCAACAGTTTGTAAACATCGTATCTTGGAAGTTTCTTAGTCCCACAAGGGTCAATATGGTAGATACTATACATAAGGAGAAGAATTGCTTTAGGCAAAGAAGTTTTTACAAGATGGGGAATTGACGATAGGTACATTGAGAAAGGATATTAATAAAAGGCTTGTTAATTATTTTTATATGGAGCGTGGTCATGTACGGCTCGGAAACACGGTCACTGAAGTAGAAAATATTATACGACTTGGGACAAAAGGTCGCTCAGATGAGAAGAAAAAAATATATCAGAGGGAGAGAGCGTAGGCTCGATAAGCAAAAAGTGTTTTGCGGAACACTCGCACTCATAGAGTCAGAATAATTGCACCAGAATTAAACTAGTGATTGTGTTTGTTTTTCTACAAGGTTAGAGTATGAACTGACAAAAGTTATTAGGAGCATTATTATACTATATATTTGGAGCACAAACACTAGGAACTCATCCCACTTTTTTAAAATAATGTTTGAAACGCAGTAGTGTGTATCATGGAAATTTATTCGAAACCCTATATATCCCCAGTGCTTGAAAAATTAAAACTCAACTAATACCTCGTTACTTCTTAAAAAATACCATAAGCACCACCAAAAAAATTAGCCAACTTGAGGTGCTCTGCAGGGTTGCTGTGGAGTCACCCCCCGCCAATCACCTCAATGGTGGCTCGCTTATTACCACATACTTCCGGGTGCAAGTGTCGTCGCATTAAGGCGAGTTCGATTGTGCTACTATCTCTCTACGTTTGTAGTCATGGCAAATGGTTGCCGCCCGACCAACCGCCGTCACTCTGGAGGGGATTTGGGAGGTTGAAGAGACGGGGACGTTGGAAGGGAGATAAGCGGCGGGTGCCGTGACGCTCTCCGCCGCGCCCATCCACGGAGGGAGCTTCGCGTTCCGTGATCGAGATGCCGCAGTCGGTGGCCGAGTGACGGAGGTCAAACTAGAGGATAAAAGGGAAGCTCTGATCGAGCACTGATGTCCCGAAGACGTGACCTCAGAAACTGTCAGGGCCTCCCTCCTCCACACCCTACGTGATTCTGTTCGGGACAGGTCGTCTCATTCATTCTAGGTATAACGGGTAAGCATGTGATACGTATGCTGTTTATGAACACACTGAGAAAGGAGTTTATGATATCTCTAAATTATTGTGTTCATATTCACGATTTTTTTCTGTTGTGACTTTTTGCGAGGAGAAATTGGACACATTCAATGCACGCATCCGTACTTGACCGTTAATCTTTTTTTTGACATCATGGTATGACTCTAGGGTACATCCCGACTTCGATTATTTCGTAACGGAGGGGGAAGCTACAAGATTTAAAGATTGAAAATAAGTATAACCGATTGGTTACTCTCCGAGTCTCAAGAAACTTCCATCCCTACTTACATGTGATACTTGTGTGTAACGCTTTGCTTTCTTACGTACCCCTTATCCTTTGTGCTTCGCTCAATATTCTAATGCATATTCACTTGGAAGGACTGTTTGCTCAATAATAATTAAATAGGAGAGAGGAGGAGAATATAAAGGTCTAAAAAGGGAAAAATAGTAACTTTTCTTCTATTGAATCAATTCATTTTCCTGCAATGAGCTTCAGAAAGGTCCTCGGAAAAGAAAGAACAAAATGCACATTTAATTCACGCTAACTTTCATGCTTTAAAGTGATATTATATATATATATATATATATATATATATATATATATATATATATATATATATATATATATATATATATATATATATATATATATATATACACACATATATATAATATATATATTTATTATATATATATATATATATACATATAATTTTTAATAAAATTGTTCCTATGGTCATATTAGGTTTCTCATCAATCTTAACGTAAGCTGATCTGAACGCGATCCTAAATAAAACAGCTTCCTCTTCCAATTAGAATACTATTAGGCTATCACCATGTAATCGTTACAATGAAATTCTGCAAGCATATGAATCCGTAAAAAATACTTTTTTTAATTATGCTTGAACATGAAAAAACAAACTATATGTTCAACTGTTTTGAGAACATTTGTATCACGCACATAATTTTCAATATTTTGAGAAATAGTTCTCCAACAGAAATAAATTCCCCTAAAATAAAAATTTCATTCTCAACAAGAGGTTAAAACGTATAAGAACATAATGGTCAATAATATACATGTCAATATCAAGTTTTATATTCAGGTGTCGTAGAATTAAAAGGGAATTTATTTCTTCCGTCTGATATTCTTTTAGAATGTGAGCTGCAAATCGACATTGAAATCTTTTACGTTCTTCATTATTGAAGAACTGACAAAGAATCAAGTGAAAAACTTGTTGAAAGTTATTCCACACTACGAGTATGCGGTTGCTTATGCTAATTCAGTCAAAAAGGTAAATATGATGAAATATAGTCGTGATAGAATGAATAGTTGCGTATTTGTCATCGAAAATTAGATGGATATGTTATATTTTTCTTGCAATAACAAAATGTTACTTTGATGCACATTGGTCCTATATTATATTTATGAAAAATCAAAGTCCAGTGGGTGAATTAAGCCCAGTAGCATAAAAAAATGATTGAACAAGGCAAATGGTGTCGTCAAAGTGTTCCGAACAAAAAAAGAGGAAGAGAAAGATTTTTTCAAGAAGAACCAAGTAACGTAAAAGGTATTCTCCCTCCCTCTGAGGCACCGCCTTATCGAAGGCACCTTCAGTGCCGGGCGGGGAGTATTGCGTGCGGTAAGGATGTCAAGAGTTATGCCGGCGGTAGCGTAGCTACTGGTAGGGCCTCCCTTGCCGGACAGGTCTTGACTGAACTGCCAGACTAAGTGTGCCTCACATGATAGGGTAGAGAGGGCTCTTTATGTGTAGAGAAACAAGCCTTTCTAAGGGAGTAAACCCTGAATATAAATCCTGGCCCTCCAAGTTGGGGGTTAGGTGTAGGGCTAGCAACCCTACCCTTTAAAAAATTCGCTTGCTACGAAACCTCTAAATGTGCCTCGGATAGATAAGGATGGATTTTTAAGATGTCGACCTGGAAAACCGACAAGGACAACGAGTACATGGAAATTAGCAACATGGAATGTTAGAACATTGTTGAAACCGGGTATAATGATTGAAGTTGCCAATCAAATGCTGAAATATGGTTTAGATATTATAGCCCTACAGGAACTGAGATGAGTAGGAAGTGGTAGAATTGATAAAAAGAATTTTACAGTAGTATACAGTGGACCCAGCCAAAGAACTGGATTATATGGAACTGCTTTCATGATTAATACAAGGATAAGAAACAGTTTGATGAATTTTGAGCCATTAGGGGACAGACTATGTAAAATCACCTTGAAAGGGAAATTCCGTAACATCAGCCTTATATCAGCCCTTTTCCCTACTGAAGATAAAACAGAAGAAGAAAAGCAGGAATTTTATGATAAACTGGAAAGAGAATGCCAAAAAATACCAAAATATCAAACAGTTATCATTCTTGGAGATTTTAATGCAAAAATCGGTAAGAAAGACTTCTTAAATTCTGTAGCAGGAAAGTACTCACTGCATGATGTGACAAGTGAAAATGGAAGGCTTCTCTGCCAGCTTGCTCTGTCGCTCAACATGATGATAAAGAGCACATGCTTTGAACATAAAAATAATCATAAAGGTACCTGGAAAATGCCTGGGACAGGAATTGTGAATCAAATAGATCATGTGCTGGTATCCAGGAGACACTCATCTTCTATATTAGACATATGGTCTGCTCGAGGACCAAATTGTGACTCTGATCACTATTTAGGGAAAGTAAATTTTAGAGAACGACTGGCCCTCTTGAATAAGATCAATAGGTCAAAAGGGGTTAAATGGAATAGTAAAATTTTAGGAGATCCTGTGCAAGCTTTTAGGTACAAAGATGAAATAAGTAGAAAGTTCACTAGGACTGGGGAAGAACTGACAAAGCAATATTCTGTGGAAGATCAATGGACAAGAATTAAGCAATCTGTTTTATCAACTGCAAAGGACATAATAGGTAAAGCAAAAATAAAAAGGAATGCAGATTGGTTTGATAATGAGTGCAAACTTGTAATAGAGGAAAAGAATAAGAATAGATACAATATGTTACAAAGGGAGACTAGATTAACAAGAGAGAAGTATAGGCAGAGCAGGAAAGAAGCTGATAAATTACTAAAAGAAAGAAAAAGGAGTACTTAAAAAATCAGTTGAAGGCTGTAGAAGAGCTCAATAATGCTAAAGAAAGCAAAAAGTTCTATCAAGCAGTAAAATACATGGCTAAAGGTTATCAACCAAAAGTGCACTCTTATAGAAATAAAAATGGTCAAGTCATTGGGGAGGAAAATGAGATACTAGAAAGATGGGCTGAATATATTATTGACCTGTACAATAAAGAATTAACTACAGGGGTTGAAGAGCATGAACAAAGTCACACAGAAGATCAGGAAGTGCTCATTCCAACAATATAAGAGGTAATTGAAAGTATTGGAAGACAGAGGAATGATGCAACACCAGGAGACGATGGTATAACATCTGAATTGATTAAAAATGGATATCAAGATTTAAATAGAGCATTACATCAGCTAATTTGTAGTATTTGGAATGCTCTCTCAGCCACGTTATTCAACCTGGTCCTACATAATCCAATGAAAGAATTGAAACTAAGAGGGACCATATTGCATAAATCCCAGCAAGGATTCGCATATGCAGATGATATAGCACTAATTGCACGAAATGTGAATGATCTGAAAGAAATGTTTAACATTTTAGAAAACACTGGTAAAGAAGTGGGGCTGAAGGTTAGTGAAGAGAAGACCAAATACTTGAAAATGTCAGCTCATCAGAACAAGCGGCACCTACAAAACATAATAATTGGGAATTATGAGTTTGAGGGTGTCAAGGAATTTACCTATCTAGGAGTAAGACTTAACAATGAAAATAAGATATCCATGGAGATCAACCAAAGGGTAATGGAAGGTAACGGGGCATACTTTGCAAATGTAATAATTCTCAAATCAATGTTAATATCTAGGAACACAAAAATGAAGATCTATAAAACGCTTATTAGACCCGTGGTAACTTATGGAGCTAAAACATGGACATTAACAAGTCAGGATGAGGAAACAGTAGGAAAATTCGAAAGGAAAATGTTAAGGATAATCTATGGCCCAATTAAAGAAGGAGAGAGATGGAGAATTAGAATGAACATGGAGATAAATGAATTACTAGAAGGGAAGGACATAGTTAGATTTGCCAAGTCACTACGGCTGGCGTGGTTGGGGCATGTAGAAAGGATGGAAAATGACAGAATGCCCAAACTGACACTTAATAGCAAGATGGAAGGAGTCAGAAGAAGAGGTAGACCAAGGAAGAGATGGCTACAGGATGTGGAGGATGACTTGAAGGCAATGGGAGTTACAAGATGGAAGGAAAAAGCAAGAATAAGAACTGAATGGAGGCATATCATAGAGGAAGCCAAGGCCCACACCGGGCTGTAGAGCTGCAGATGATGAAAAGGTATTCTCGGAAGATGACCGAGCAAGATTGCGTCAGGGAAAGAATCAATTGTGGCCAAAGAGCCCGTGAATTTGAATGTATTTGTATAAACATGCATGCCTGCATTTGTGTAAACGCAGCCTATGCATGTCTGAAACGAAAAAAAGTATGCATTTGTAATTTGTTTAGTTTAATCTATGAATGAAGGTGGTTTGTAAATAGCATCAGGTGTTACTTGAAACAAAGTTTTACCTTCACAATGAAATAATAAAATTACAAAGAACTATAATCCTCCAATCTCGAAAAATGTAGGTCGCCCAATAGGTCCTGAGGAACAATTAGAAAAACAAATTATTTTGCCTTGTTTTCTTCATTTTTCAACATAATCTCTCCTTATAGCTCAACTTTACAACTTCAGCAGTGTTTCTCCAACTTTGTCAAGTCATGAAAAAAGTAGGCTTCCGGAAGATCCTCAAAATCTGTGCGAGCATTGACCTCCTCGCTCGACGTGAATTGTTTTCCCCCAAGCAATGTTTTCCCGTTGAAATATAAAAGAGTAACGGCGGGCCAAATCTAGTAAATATGGTAGCTTTCGTTATAATTCGCCCTTTAATTTCATAATATTCGCCATCGAAGCTGCGAATATGTGGACCCTTGCATTGTCTTGAAGAAACATTTCATCTTTGGCAAGTGAGAAATTTTTTCTTAATTTGTTCGCTCAATCGGTCTAATAACAACGCATTGCTCACCCCAAACGTTGGTTCTTTTTGTCATTAATCCTAAAATGTAGATGATTCTACGCGCAATCCAAAAAACCGTGGCCATCACCCTTTGTTCCAATTTCTCCGTCTTCACCTTCTTCGGAACCGGATTGCCTCACCCACTACTTCGACTCTTAATTTGTCTCTGGAGTGTATTGATACAAGTGTATCCATGTTTCGCCTAAATAACGAATGATTTTTACTCTCTGAAATGGTTGCATTATAATGCACACATAGCGGGCGACTCCGTTAAAGTTACTTTTACAGTTTCTTGAAACTGGTGACGAGATAAGGATCCATTACTGTACTCTAGAGAAAAGAAACAGTATTGTCCGATATTGGATAGAAATTAACCTTAGTTAAATACAAGAGCGCGTGTAAATTCTCCTTGTGATTCAAATTTAAAATAATGACGCTGCTTCATCCAATCACTAACTAACGTGATAAGTTAAATAACTAACGGGATTAATTAATTAACTAACGGGACTAACGTCTTCCATGAATAGGACTCGTTAGATTTGAGGAACAAAATCAACGGTATTCCGATGCAAGACGCTGCATCACAAGAAACACAATGATCTGTTGATGTAATTAATTAACGACGTGGAGGAATGACAAAGCATACATTATTTTCGAAATGAGAAGTGATTTGGATGCCGAGACGATTTAACTGGGAAAGATGAAATTTCGATAAAACGTTACCCGTCTTCCAAGAAACTGCGGGAGATGCCGCAACAGTAAATTTTAACGGAGTCATCCGCTAATATGCATTTCGATGCAATAATTTCAGGGCATAAAAATCATTCGCCAGGACCGAGATTCGAACCCGGATCCCTCGATTTCCGGCCAAGTGCCATAGCCAGTTAAAGCCGGTTAAGTCCTCTAGCTCTCAAATTTTGTGGTCTTTAAAGGAACAAGATTTTGTGATGAAATACCAAATGTTGCCGTAAATGTCACCGGAAAAAAAAATGTCAGTATAAGAGGACTCCTCGACAGCTTCATTGGTGAAAGCACTCGGTCGGACCTCGAAGGTTTGGGGTTTGATTCCCGATCAAGGAATTGTTTTTTACACTCTGAAATGATTGCACCGTCATTCGTATTGTTCAAGGTCAATAAAAATATACAGTTCAAACAAATTGTTTACTGTAGATAATTTCCAAAGAGGAGAACGAAAAAAAAATACCCCCAGGGCATATAATTATATCTAGACTCTGCAGTCGTTGAGGTGCTTCAATCTTCATAGCCATGACAGTTGATTGAACTTATGAAAAATTCAAAAATATTTATCAATGAATTAAGAGGTTTCGTAAACCATTTCCGAAAATTACATTTGATGCTTATTATGAAGGATTAATATCTCTGTGGACGATGACATGGAGAAAGAAGAACGAAAATGTTTATTAAATCACACCACGTCAGACCTTGACTTAATATTTTGCAAATCATTCCCCAATGCTACATTTTTTATATTCTCATGAATATAAAACTTCCACTTTTCGGGTTTAACCAAAATGGTAGGCTGAAGTCCATAAGTGATGAAGAAAAAATAGCAAAAAAATAATTAAAACACACGCACAAGTTGAATTCGAAATAAATTATTAAAATAATGGCAAAACTACTATAGGAGAATGAAAAAAATAAAAATCTCAAAAATTGGATGCTAAGTTGTTATTAAGGTAACAGTGAAATAATTAACTCGGAGCACTTCAATTATTGTGGCAGAACAATGCGCCAACGTCGTGAGAACGGTAAAGTTTTTAGGGCAAAATTTAATGGGATTAATGACTAAAAGAAATATTTAAGAGAAGGAATTTATGAGAATAACTCGAATTAAAAACAAAAACAAAGGATCTAATGTGAAAAATACGTTGAGAAAAGTTTGAAGCTGTATTAAGAAACATGGCTTAATCAACTGCAGGGCAGGGAAATACTGGAATGAACTATTTATGGATGTGAGTTATTTGCATTGATTAGATTTTTTTAGACCAACCGAGACTTTCTAATAAGGCTAGCGTGAATTGGATAGAAGGCTGCTGCAAAAAAATCAAAGAAAGTATGAAGAAAGAGATTACCGATACAGCATACAAATTGGCGAAGAAAGACTTGGGAGAAAATAAAATGAAAAGCGAAAAATATCAGGGATGTAAGCGGGGATGTAATGATAGAAGGTGAAGATATTGGCAATAGATGGAAGCAAGACATCGAAGAACTCTACCAAGGTCCGAGGCCGCTGGAAGAAAACTTGATGAAGGACGAGAGTGAAACGGATGACGAAAATCAGGGCCCAGACCAACTGAGGAGCAAATTATTATATATATTATAGAGCAGTAGAGCGTTAAGCAATAGAGCCTTAAGAAAAACAAATCTCTTGGAAAATACAAAATGGACGGAGACATCATCAAGGCACTCGGAAACAAAGCCAGGGACAATATGTATGAAATAATCAAAGATAGCTACAAAGAGGGAAGACTTCCTGAAGACTTTCAAAGGAGTATGACGTTAGCAATACCAAAGAAGACGAGGACAGAGAAATATGGCGAACACCGAGCTGAGAGTCTTGTGTCACATATTAAATCAAAAATACTTACGCGAATAATAGGTCGAAGGATGGAAGGGAAAATTGAAGATAATCTATCGGAAAACCAATTTGGCTTGAGGAAAAGAGAGGAACCAGGGAAACCATACTCTGTCTGATAATTATGAATGAGAAAACAATACAGGTAAACAAGCAACTGTATTTGACATCCGTAGACTTGAAAAAAATCTTCGATAATGTGGAATGAAACAAGATGTTTGGACTCCTGGAAAAACTCGGAATAGACTACAACGGCAGAAGAATAATCTATCTTCTGTACAAGAAGCAAGTAGCCACAATGCGAATGAGAGATGAATGCCATATAGAGGCTAAAATTAGCAAAGGAGACAGAGAAGGATATAGCCTCTCACTTGTATTGTTCAACATGTACCTAGAGGAGGCAATCAGAGAAGCTCAAGGCATCGGATTAAACTGAATTAGGATCGACGGGGAAGAGATAAACATACTACACTACACCGACAATATTTCATTGATAACAGAAAACTAGGAGGACCTTCAAAGCTCACTAAACGTATTGGATGAAGTTCTACAAGGATACAGCATGAGAATAAACATGACGAAGACTAAAATATTAGTATATGAAAGAGAGAAGTGGAATACAGTAGTGACACTGAAAGGACAACAAATAGAGCAAGTGGATTCCTTCACCTGTATCTTGGAAGCACCATCACATGGGACGAAAGGAGTACTATAGATATCAAGCGAAGAATAGCTCAAGCTAAGAGGGCATTCACAATGTAAAGACAACTGCTGTGTTCAAAAAAGATAAAACTACAGACGAGGAAACAATACGTGAACACATTCCTGTGGAGCGTGGCGCTCTATGGATCAGAGGCATGGACTATCGGAAAAGTAGATGTGAAAAGCCTAGAAGCCTTCGAAATCAGGTGCTAGAGTAGAATGCTTAAGATCAAATGGACGGATACAATAAGAAATGAAGAAGGATGCAGAAGAATAGACGAACAACTGACTTTCTGGAACACCATAGAGAAAAGAAGAACCAGATAGATTGGCCAAACTTTTGTGTGTGGAATTACAAAGTCAATAATTTGATTGTTTGAAAATATTTGTAATGCAAATTCCATAAAGTTACGTCGGAGACAACAAAATCATAGTTTAATGATATCACAGAGGTAATAATTACTGCCTTGTACGTGGCAGATAGGACCAGAGCAAATGTGTAAAGGACCCTTACTGCCGAAAATGAGAGAAATAAAAAAACTGTTTTCTCCCCACCTGTGACCACAGCAATGGAAACACATTATTTAGTGTTCCGAAAAACCCAAAAGCAACAGCTAGGGATTGCTAAAAATCATTATTCAAATTGCCAGCTGAACGGTAGCTAAAATCACCTAACCACGCACCCTCTTGGTGGTATGTGAATTTTATTAATAGTTGAAATAAAAAATTTATTGGTAGATATGTATGGGTAGTTGAAAAAAATTTATATGAGGCTAGCATATTGAAAATCGAGTATTTTGGAAAAACGTCTTAGAGGATGGCAATAGATTGAGGGCTTATGAGATACGTTGAAACGAAGAGATTCGACGAACATATTCATAGAGAAATTAAGGAAAGAGGTTAGCGATAAGGAATGAGGAAAAAAGTTTGGTGCATCTTAGTATAAATAATAAAGAATTAATGAAGATAGAAAGAAAATAGACCTGTAGAATTGTATATTGTAAACTAAAATTAAATAAAACCCTTGGTTTGAGATTTTTAAAAATAGTACAACACTAGAACCGTGTGTTTTTAACGTTCATCCAAAACCTGTGGTGTTGCATGAATCCAAAATCTAGCCTTTGGCGCAAATGATGCTTACAAGGCTTGCATAAAAGTTATCGGTAGCAATTTTTTCCTGAAATGTACGTGAAATTCTGAAGTCAGGCCGCCAGTTAGGTGTGAGCATTGTCACAGATCGTATTGGCATTGAGAAGATGACAGTGCACATCATTATCACCGAAAATTTGGCGATGCGAAAGATCTGAAGTCTAAAGTATATCTGAAGTCACTAAAGTCGTCCCAAAGGCCTTGATGGAAGATCAAGAGCAGAGTCGAGTGGGTCTGCTTTCGGAGACCTTCTGCAACGACCCTGCGACGATTCCCCAACCACCTGGGAGTCCCGACTCAACACCAGCAGACTATTTCCTATTCCCAAAAGTAAAATAGTCCCTCAAAGGACACCACCGTAGAACCCTAAGTGCTGTCATAGAAGTTTGCACGCATACCCTTAAGGATCTTACGGAATTCGCCTACTAGGAAGTCTTCGAGTCGTGGAAAAGCCACTCTGGTAAAAGTGGGTAAACGTTCAAGGGATGTACTTTGAAGAATTTTGAGGCAATATTGCAATCTCTGAAATAAATCTATTTTTCCGAAAATTTCCCGATACCGAAACCATGTACAGATTGGTACACTTTGAGGTACATAGAGATAAAGAGAATAATGAAGAAAATACAGGTAAGTTTGAAGGGAAGGAATATTAACAATCTATCAAGAGTACTGCATATAAAGGGATAGCAGAGGAAGTTGCTTGGTGATATTCGAGGAAGAGAGAAAAATGGATAGAGGAGAGATAAGGAGATGAAAAAGGCCTAGATATAGGAGAGAATATTGGGTAAGTGCGGAAGCATACTGGGGAGGAAGAGAGTTGAACGACATGAGAGAAGAATGAATGTAAGTAACTGTGAATGAACTACGTAGAAGAAGATCGTGCTATACGTCGTACGCAATAGTTGTCCTCGAACGTTTGAAAAATCTACATTTAATATATAGATTACTCGTATTGTAACTGAATAATGCTAATTCTACCTCTAGTTAGCAGATTCCCTGTATTTAATGGCTTGAAAAATATATAGTTTAAAATATATCTGAAAGCAACAATAATTCGCTTCCGAAGCGAAGCTATTAATTTAGCTTGCAATGATAAAATAAGCGTCATTTTATGAGGAATCTATTTCATGATTTTCGCTACAAGAAACATCTTCTCCAGAATTCTTTTTGCTCTTCATTGAAAGGACAGGCATAAATACCCCAAGAGATCTTTGTACCATAGAGAAAAGGTGTAGAACAAAGAGAATCACAATAGTGTGGGTGTTAGCAGCATGCCATGTTCCATGGGTGGCCTCCCCCATTGTGGTGGCCCCAGTGAAATTGCCAGCGATTTGGAGGGGTGGGCGACAGGAAGAGGGTGGATTGACTCTGGGAGAGAGTAGAGGCGGGAACAGAGGAGAGGTGGAAAGAGAGGAGAGGTGGGAAGAGAGGAGGTGGGATTGAATGACCGGCTCACCCCCATCTCTCTCCCCCAAGTCCACCCCAATGACTCGCACAATCGCCGCCGCCGCTATGGCTTCTTCGGCGGCAGTTAATCAGCACGCTGCGTCCCGATGGCCGGCCGGCTTCGCCCTTTGAAACTTCGTCGCTCGGGCATCAACGGCGTCGACACTATCACGGTGAGCGGCCGCGTGGGAAGTCGTTGGCCGGGGGGGAGGGGTGAATTTATCCGTTTCCAGAGCTGCGGTTTGATCGACGTCAGACGCAGAAAGGGTCTTCCCCGCCCACGCAACACTCCATCTATCTCCCTCCCCCGACCCAACCCGAGGACGAACCGAATTAATTCGGTGAATCGCCGCGAGGAAACGCCGTCGTCGACCATTGTAACCACCTATGATTGCGTTTCCCGCATCCCCGCTCCGTTCACTCGGCTGCCAGCGGTAGGGCCGCTCTTCGACCTCTCGTTGTGCCCGAGCAAACATGTTTAGGACGGCGTATATGGAATCGGTTTAGCTCTCTTTGAAGTTCAACGAATAATTTTTCACTATCTAAGTAACAGAAGCTGTGGCTACAAGGAGATCTTACCGATGCTTAGAAGGACTTATTAAGAGAGCAAGAAGAGAATTACGAAATATTTATTTATTTTACCCAAGCATCTGGTATGACGACCACCAAGAGATACAACTGAAATTTCTCAACACAAATCTATAATTATCTGGGATAATTTGCATTCGATGGTCCATTCTTAGATTTATATATATATAGAAATTCATTAATAAGTTCATTCTAAATCAAGCGCGAACACGTACTACTTGTGTACTACTATGAAGATTCTGAAAGAAAATATGAATGCAACGCAGGTCTCATACATACTGGTACACTGAGACTATTTTGACTGGCTGCTACACAATTTCCAGACCGCTGTCAAAACATGGGCTCTGGCTCACACTAGACGGCTCACATTGAGCCTCGGCGGGAAGAAGGGTCGCAAGTCGCTCATAGCCTGGACGTATGAGGTTGCCCCTCCCCTTTGGAAGTTTTCAAAAGTGCATTATGCGTAAAGAATATACCTTCAGTGCTTGGCTCGAGCTGTGTTTCCCATCATCAAGCGCGACATGACGGAGTGACCACCATGCTGGGAGTGTCATTTCAAGACCACGCCGAGGTCAGGGAGCAGATCCCTTGAATTCCCACAAGGCTCCAAATTCAGCCTTGCCGTTTTGGGAGCTGAAAAAGGATTTCCTTGAAATCCCCAAACAAGTACACTTGTAGCCGCCTAGAACGTTGTTTCTAAAAATAGGCCGTGGGTTTACGGCAGTGTGCTTTAGTTTTCCATTTCTCTTACTGCCCATAAACACGAATAATCTATTGAATAGCTTAATAAAGAAGTATAAATTCATTAGAAAACTTCCAATGGCAATAAGAGATTTATAGATAAGGATTAATCTTTAGAAATACGGTGGCGGGGGAGTAACGTCTTCGCCTGCCTACCCAGTGTTCTTGGGCTCAGTTCCCGCCTAGGTGAGTTTCCTCCACCTAGAGCATGTGTAATAGTAATTGTCTTTAAGTTAATGCACAGGGGAAGAAGGAACTATGAAGTCTTAATCACAAACCAATAAAGTCGTTAAATGAAGAAATAATTTGGGTATAACGGACCACCCTGGAAATATTGATATCCTTCATGATTCCGACTTATTCTAACACTACGAAGAGTGAAATATTTTTCAAAAGTATTTTATTTCAGCAATGAAAATTTTCGTTTTTGCTTGTTTTCCAATAAATATCCACATATTTCTCCTGCGTAAACTTAATATTTCCCACTCATTAAATTACTACCATCAAACAAAGAATTTATCAAGCCTTGATGAACCAGTTCGAAATTGTTTTCGACCAATGACACTTTGTTAATTAATTCAAACCTCCTCACGCACCACATATATTCAGCCGAACTGACGAAGGGCCACAAAAGCACGTGACTGTACTGGAAATTTTGAAGAGATACTTGGTGCATTAGCTGGTGACATGGCCACGGAGCGGAAATTCCTAGATGGAGACTGTCGCAGCACCAACTTCCAATTGAGCTGAAATCAACGACGGAGCATCGCACGTCAAGGTAGCCTGCGGGTCCGGAAAGATAATCATAGCCCTTTCGAGGACAGCGGCAGCAATACCTGCGTCCGAGATCGACCGTTGCCATTTGGTTTGGACCACAGACACGGTGCGGGCCCGTAAATAAGCGTCGCTCGACGGGAGTAAAGGTGACAAGGGCGTCCTATGCTGTTTGATCCCTACCCTACCGGCAGTGACCAGTAGCTAGGGAGTACGCCCTCCTAAGGGAAGGTCCATTGCAGGATATTATACTAGAGCATTAACTTAAACTTGTGTTAAATACACAATAAAACAATTTTTTCCAATCATTTAAGTTTTATAATTAACAGAATGAAATCATGAAAGAGCAAAATAATGAAAACAACGCAAGTACCAAAAATTACTACAATGTTTGGTAACACGATACGTAGGATGAAATATCTAATTGCAAATCAATTTTGAGTGAATTACTGCTGGACTTTATGTTAGTTCAAAAGCCACTCCCACTGATGCACACTTAGACTATAGCTCATCTCAGATGGTGACTCAAATTAATGGTCCACAAGAAAGGTTCTGAAGTTACCATATTCAGGAGAAACCGATGTGCGAGTCATGTGCCAATTGCAGAGAGAACCAAAGCTGGCAGCGTCCTCAGGTTTTCAGGGAAAGTAGGAAGTATAGCATCACACGATACGGCGTAAGCTACCGCAAGGGCGACTGGTGACCTTACATAACACCCCCGCAGCGACTTGCGAGGTATTATGCAGTGTAGTGGAAAGGAGTGTGGAAGGAGCGGAGAGGAGAATATGCACATACGTACACATAAATATATTTTTCTACATATGCGTAGGGACACTGGTCCACTTGCACCCATAGATAATTATCTAAATCATGCGGTGACTTCGAGTCCACCTTTTTATTTTGCTTTTTGAATTATGAAAGTAGGATCGATTACGACCGATCGAACTTGGAGCGAGCTAAAGGGTTCGTCCGGAAAATAAGTTGATGATGCTCATTGTCTTTTTTGACAAAAGGGGAGTCGTCCACTACGAATTTGTACCTGAACGACAAACTGTAAATGCTGCATTTTACGTCCAAGTGCTCGACAGGCTTCGAAAACGAGTCGCCCGCGTCCGGCCAGCGTTCAAAAACATCTGGCGGCTACATGACAACAATGCGCCGTCTCACACCGCGCTTGTCGTGTCGGACTTCTTGGCCAAGCACGGCGTGGCAACGCTGCCGCACCCGCCCTACAGCCCGGACTTGGCACCACCGGACTTCTTTCTGTTCCCGAAGATAAAAAGGAGTTTGAAAGGAACGCGATACGGGACTTTGGACGCCGTCAAAGAGGCCGTGACGACGTGTCTTCGAGAGGTTCCCGATGATGCCTTCGCGGGAGCGTTCCAGGAATGGGAACGCCGCTGGAACAATTGTATCGACTCACAAGGGTCCTATTTTGAGGAATATTAGCTTAAGATATGTAAAAGTGTAATAAATTTTTTTTCCTCAGCTCAGTACACTTATTTTCCGGACGAACCCTGTATGTCTTAATGGCATATTTTGCACATTCCTTTGCATGTTTGATGGGATTCTAGCTTTTATATAAGCGTAGCCCCATTTAACCACGCGTCATCAAAGGTATAGTCACTATTGGGACTGAGGCGGCGTTAACGAGGGCCCATTCCAAGTTCCGGCGTCAGCAACGATATGCACGCGTGTGCCGCCGGGGGGGGTACAATTAATTAACTCGGCCGCGCGTTGGCCTAGTCGCCGACAAGAAGGAAGTGAAGAAGGCCTCCGACGGCTGTCTTCTGGGCGACAAATGTAATGAGACTCGCTTTTGTACTGAGGGGGCGTTAGAAGGAACGGCATCGCGATATCATCTTTCCAGCGAGAAGGGCGGGAGACGTCTTTTTGAACTTCCTTCCTCGCTCACCGCCATTCGCTCACTTCCTTTCAAACACACCAGCTCCCCATCTTCCCCCCTCCCTCCGCTCTCTCACAAGTAGGTCACCCGAAGGATCTCATTCTTTCCTCGCTCCTTATCCTTTACTTCCACTCCTGTCCTGCAGGACAGTCTTATACAGCCCTTCGCGGATATTTGGGTAAGTTCTAATTGGATACAAGCGTGAATCATGAATAAATACCCGGATAAAGCTGCCATAACAATTATAATTTGCAAAATTAAAGCATATTTCTAAAACAATAGTTTTCTTTGCGCCTTAATATTTTAAATGAATTTCTCGCGAGATTTATATTTTAGACATCATTTGTCATTCAGAAACAAGACGTTGCTGGGTCTGGGCAGTCACGGAACCAACACATCTATTAAATATTCACATACTCGATGACACCCTGTGAACCGCGCCATGGTGTGTATCCGGGTGTACATTCATACCAGATATTCACAATACGCGAAGAATTTGTTCAAGGAATATCTATATCAATTGTATTGGAAGCTATGTCTCCTTTGTAATTGTCATTTATGGAGTCCTCATTACCTTACTCTAATCATTGACTGAGGGCTTGAACAGGGGTTTATTCAGTAAATCTCAACTCCCCTTGTCTTTTTGGAAACCTAATTAAACCTAAAAAGATTTATGTCAAAATATATAATCATTTCTTTGTGTCTAACAATAGTTTATTCTGGTGCATCAATGAATTCACCACATAAATGAATAAAGAGTGTGTGGGCTTTCTGGATTTAACCGTTTGATTAACGTGAGATAGAACGTTTAGGAACATGACAGGGTTCTTCATCATCAGTATTTCATTGATAAGATTGGTTTTCTGCAACCCCCCATTCTTTTCTATTTGTTGTTCTTTCTCTCTTTCCCGGGATAGCTGTTCCGTTTAAAGGGATTCGGTAGCCTTTGCTATCAAAACGTTTAATATTTAGATGCAACCAGGGGAACTACAGGAAAAACGCGAACTTCAAACTCACACCGGACGAATGACCGGAGGTCACAAACGAATTGCTGGATGGATGGACTGATCGAGGAAAAATTACGTCGCTCAGTGGAAACTGCTCACACTAATATTGAAATATCACAAATTTATTGGGTGGAACTTTTAAATGACGCTTCAAGGTCTCAACATTTATCTGTTTCCTCATTATTATTATTCAAAGCTACAAATTTTTTTGATAAATATGGAAATATCTAGAAAATAAATGCGTGTTCGAATTTACCCGGTCAATCGGATGAAACTTAGAAAAAAAATACTATCTCTAATGATTTCTCAAATGCATATTGTATACAGAAAAACCTTGGTTGATGCCCAAAGGAATTCTGAGGGCATTACATGACCATTTTATGATATAAGAATCGATAAAATTACTGATAGTCTCAATAAATATGAAAAGTGAAGCTTACATTAATTTTTCAAAAGAGAAAATCAGAATAAGTTGAAGATTTTATTAGTTTGAGGCGTTTTTGAAGAACTTTAAATAAAATGGCCATTCCAAAAATAAATAGCGTTTGCTTGGATATTGTATAAAAATAGGGAAAAGAAGACAATGTTAACGGTACTCTACGCGATGAAAATGTCAAAGGAACTCTTTAGATTATTTAGTCAGTTAATTGGGAATCTAATGAAACATTTGCCCGTTTCCAATTGAAACGGCGTGCAAGTGTTTCACTCATGCTTGCAAAGCTCATAAAACAAGTACTGGCACATTAATTGAATTGAAGCGTCACATTAGGCAAGAAGTATGATTGGTACACCATATTGCATTGCTAAAATCACGTATTTCCACCATAAAAAAGATTGCTTTTATGAATATTTTACAGAAATATATGGAGTAGGTCTTACAAATTCAAAAGAAAATCAGCCGTCAACATACAGGTAGCAACAGTTTTACAGACAGTTATATGACCATCTTCGAGCTCTTTTTGGTAAATGTCTGTTTATATATTACAAAAGCTTAAAAATATTTAGAAGGGAGAAATAACTTCTGAAGCAAATATTAACATACCTAAGAAACTTTCCAAAGCACACCCTTTCTTGGCATTCTGTGCCCTAAATTGACGCCGTTTCAAAACCTCCACCGGTTTCCTTTTCGTTCAGATTAGTGACCAAATGAGACTGCCCAATAGCCACCTTTGGAAGCATGGCATGGTTAGGAGTAGTGTTACGAATATTTTCCTATGTTATTGCGGATGTATCTGAGTTCTATTGCGTGCGAATGAATTTCGGGGCAACTAGGATATGATTGGTCAACTTTTAATGCAATGAGTTGGCAACACATTACTGCCAAAGCGTGCAGGCCTTCAATTTAGGCCACATAGCACTGATTAATATAGAGTTATCAATGTTTCAATCTGTTCAAATGACATTCGACAGTTCGGACGGCCAATCTTCATCATGACCATGACAAATCTATCATATAGTATCTTCCCACCCAGCCACGTATATATCTAGTATTCAATGAAATCGTCAAAGCGAAAGTTGAAAGCTGAGGTTAACAAACCTTAACTTACAAAACTGATGTTAGAGCTATCAAGTAGCAGCCATCTCTATTGATGATTCATTAAGGAGAATAAAAAGAGTGACATTTCAGGGCAAAGAGTGTCCTACGAATGATGCGTTCAGAAGTCTTTAGAGAACGGCTGACCTTGAATTTGAAATTCATGGGCTGGATAGATGAACAAGAAGTTATTTTCATCCCGACGAGTAGGGCCCAAACACCCACCTGTGCAGATGGGTCGAATTAAGCGAAATATAACAGGTCGCCAAGGGGGGTCAGCCCTCGGAATAAAATGTCATCGGGCGAAACGTCGACAAACGAAATGGACTCAGTCATTCATGGTACGAATTGCTAGGGACCGCTGCAAGCATATTCTTTGGATATTCAGGATCAAGAAGGGAGAGTGAGGGGCGGTTTTTACCGATGGAGGGGAAAGAAGGAGTGAGGAGGATAGAGTATAAAGAGTAAGGGGTGAGAGAGAGAATCCTTGGCAGAATTAAGCCGTTCTGCTTCGACGCCCCCTGAAGTCCCTAATACTCCTCCCCTTCCTCGGATTCCCATTCCTAACCCCCCCCCCACGCCCCTCAGTTCGCCTCGACACCCATTCCCAACCCTCCGATCCTCCCGTCCTAAACCGACCTCCCAAATCTTTCCACGCCCCTCCTCTCCCGTCCTAGTCCTCCCGCGCAGAAAATCCCTCATTTCCCGCCATTTCCTTCCCCCACACCACAGACTCATCCCTCCCCGCCTTATAGTTCCCCCTCCCCTTCGACTCAAAAAAACCCCATCCACCTCACCCCACTCTTCACTCGTTCCTATCCTTTTTAAAGGCGAATCCAATTTTCGAATTTAATTCGACGAGTCTCATTACAGAACTCGCTCACTCCGTCTCCCTCTGAATGAGGAGGGGTGGGGGCGAGAGGAGTTGGAGGAGGGGAGTGGGAGGTGAGTGGCGGTGGATGGGGAAGGAAATCCGAAGTCTATCCTTTCCACGTCACGATTCGAAAGCCGCAACTTCCACGGAACTTGAAAATGAAGGAGAGAGAGGGGTAGGGGGAAGGTTTGGTTTTGGGGACAGAGGCAAAAATTGGTTCGTGTCGTTCCACGGGGCCATTTCGCATGCATTAAGTTTCTAGAGGAATATATATAAATATATATGTATATATAATATATATATATATATATATATATTTATATATATGCAATGAAACTGGGGTGGGATTGAGGTTTTAAGTGAAGGGAGGCGGAAACTATTCAGCAGAAGTTTGGAGAGGGGTGGTGTGTGGAGAAAGTGGTGTGGGGTTGTTCCGACGTTTGGGGATTTGTTTGGTTTAATCTCCTCAGAGGGATTAAAATCGACGATACTAGCCAACGAACGGGAAATAATGAGTTGTTTACCATTCTTCCATCCGCGAGGGCGCTATTAAGACCTCATATACCCTTTTTCTCGCTGGCGGCGGTCCCTGGATCCGCAGAGAGCAATTTATTCGGATTACTCAGAGAGTTGCATTGACGTTGCCAGGGACGGAGAAGAAATGATGAAAGAGATAGACCAAAATATAAGGGCGTTATAGATTAAGGAAGGATTCCCTTACCTACTTGCCGATTTGTTCCTTAAGTGGGAAAAAGGAAATGTTAAATGTTTGCGTTACAGGTTCAAGACGGCGGTAAATTATAGGCAACCGCCCCTAGGCTAATCTGCTCTTACGGGTCTAGTTGGTCTTTAATATGGATATAATCACCTCCACGACTTCCTCTAGTTCATCCTACCCGAACAAGTTACGTATATTAAAACATATATTCCTTTGATGCTTTTCCGATAATGTGATTAATTTGGCGATTTTCTATTTTTATCCTGAGTTCCAAAGTCTCTGTTTTGACTTTAAACCCCGATTTTAGTGGCATGTCATATAATTCCTTGTCACGAAATGCAGGTCAAATTTAAAATAACCGTTCAAATTGACATTCATATATCTTTGGCATAAATTGGAAGAAATATTTCAAAAATTTCATGTATAACTTGAGACGCTTAACAATGTAATTAATACCTAGTATAATAATAAGAAATACAGAATCAACTTTGCAAATGCCATTTCTATAGTTCGATATTCGCAATGAGGGTATTGAGAATGTATACAGAAAGGAAGAACACTTTTGAGGCCATAAAATAACTCTTTGGAGGCAAATACTACGACTGTGGGGTCAAGTAGAACCATCTCAGCAGCAAAAGGTTTTGCCTAAAATAACAATACTTGTACGCTGGTAAATCTAATGTTCTCCATCAGGCAGGGTTTAAGAACAGTTTTGCGTCAATTTTATCCTAACTAATAAGGAGAATTTTTTTTCGATCCGAACACTTAAACTAGAGAAAATTACTTGAATTTTCAATGCCGTGATATAATATTATGTTTAGGGCGGAATGAAGGAGAAGTACCAAATTTTAAAGTTCTTTCTCAATAGCAGTTCCATTGTATTTTATTACGAATACAGATGAGATCATGTCGCAACCACGCAATACGCTCCATTTAATTAATATGTAGCATTTTCATCCAATAAAATCTATATGACCGAAACTTTAGACTACATTACTAACTTTTAGTCACCAAAATGTAGTCTTCAAGGACAAAGCCTATTTCTACCAAAAAATTTTGCAAAGCAAAAAATGTTATTTCTAACCACAAGAATCAAATGAGTCAATACATAAATACAGACACATGAATAATTTGTCTCAGCGGCTATTTTGCCAAATCAGATACACTGCAAAACAAAAAGAAACGAAGAACCAAAACGAATGGCTTACGAAGAAAAGCGGACCAGTCCTGCAGCAACCTTCAGACGCAGAAGTCGCTGACAGCTTACCTGCGAATGAAAAACAAACAAATTAATTCAAGATAAACATAATCATTCCAGCAAGCAATATTATACACAATTTTCCACACGCAACTGTGGCAAATAGCACAGGTGTTATTTTAACTACGCAATCTTCACGGCAGACTAAATGCGAACTTTCTTTTGGTTGACCTTAATGGAGATTAAAAGAAAACATTTAATAAATTATATATTTTTTCAAATGATTACTTAGGGGATGATCAGTTTGGGTTTAGGAAGGGAAGAGGTACGCGTGATGCCATTGCAGTAATGAGATCACTAGTCGAGAGGAATATAGAATACAACCAGGACGTTTTTGCCTGTTTTGTAGATTTCGAAAAAGCGTTTGATAGAGTGAGTTGGGAACAATTAATGCGTGTATTGCAGAAAATAGGAATGGATTGGAGGGACAGGAGACTGATCCGCAACCTGTACATGTCTCAGACTGCTCAGGTGCGCATGGGGAACGGAGAGTCCGGATGGGCAGTGTTAGGAAAAGGTGTAAGGCAGGGTTGCCCATTGTCACCGGTGCTGTTCAACGTATATGTAGAGGAAATGATTAAAGAGGCATGGGAAGAACTGGAGGTAGGAATGAAAGTCGGAGGGGAATTCGTAAAATCGGTTAGGTTAGCTGATGACCAAGCATTAGTTGCTCAGTCAGCCAAGGGGTTGTAAGCATTGCTGAGTGAATTGTAGGTTCAGTGCGATAAATATGGGATGAGAATCAATATTAATAAAACAAAGGTTATGCGATTTTCCAGAAAGAAAAAGGCTAAGCTAAATATTAAAATAGGCGAGGAAAGAATAGAGCAGGTAGAGCAGTTTACATATCTCGGAAGTGTTTTGGACCAACACGGTCAAAGTGGTAGGGACGTAAGGAGAAGAATTGCGCTAGGCAAGGAGGCTTTCTCAAGGATGAGGGAGTTGATGACGGGGACGTTGAGTAGGGATGTTAAGACAAGACTCGTAAAAACTCTGATATGGAGCGTAGCTATGTACGGCGCGGAAACGTGGTCGCTGAAGCAGGAGGATAGACGTAGATTGGAGGCTTTTGAAATGTGGGTGTGGAGAAGGATGGAGAAGGTGAAATGGACCGAAAGGAAAACAAATGAGGAAATACTAGAAATGGTGGGAGAGGAGAGGGGTTTGTTGAGAGAAATCCTATGGAGGCAGGAAAAATGGATGAAAGGCGTATTGAGTGGTAGTGGAATGTTGAAGAGGGTAATAGAGGGGAGAATGTTGGGCAAGCGAGGTAAGGGCAGGAACAGGATAGGGATGTTGGACGGGATGAAGGGAGGAAAGAAGTACACGGAGATGAAGAGGGACCTGATATAGATTAGTTTGCTAGGTGGGGAGTCACAAAATGTTTATTTGATAGTTGTGTACATCCAAAAACCTACCTTAACCGGTAGATTACCTAATAATAATGTATAATAATAATATTTTTTCACGATAAAAGTGGCCTATAAAGAGGGCGAACACAAAGTATAAAGACAAATTAAACCACGAGAATAATGAAAATATCTCATATTTTTTAGTTAAAATGAGCATTTCCCATGAATACATGCATTATTTAGCACATTACTACCGAGATCATTCAATGGTTGAATAGAGCCTAAGGGTTATTCCTCGTCATTTCTCGTGTGCTTTTTACGGAGGTTTTGTTTTGTGACTTCATGGTGAATGACAAACACCCACTACACACCACGGTCTCCCTTTGGTCAATGGGATGGTCCATGAAAAGTTAATGCCACTTACAAACAGTGGCGTGCTCACTTTTGTGAATGTGAGCGCAACCCCTGAATGCACTGCTCCATGCTTGGTGTCATACATTTCAACACGGGATGCGAGACAGATGAACTGGCAGTTTCGCATACATTTAGCAGTACATGGAACAGGGTAAAATATAGTAGTGATAATATTTCTCTTCCTCGGCCTCCCCATTCACTCACTCATTGGGATTTCGCCCCTGCATCCTTGCGGTCTCTGGCGAGTGAACTACGCATTTGTTTGACAGAAATTCACATAAAATATTCCGAAAATAAGAGAGAGAGAAAAATTCAATTTATTTGTGAAACGGTCGAGCATAAACAGAATTAAATACAAATGTCCTCTGAATCACATTTCCAACGGTTACCAAAATCCGTGCAAGTAAATAAATACACCACCCATTTCAAAAGCACGGCGAGGGATGAGTTATTCGGATAAAAATATGAAATGCCACTTCAATGAATACAGCAAATTTCGAGCGCACATTTGTAGTGGAAAGTTAAAAGGCTTGCACGACAATGACAAAAATATGCCATCGAGTTTCATTTCGGAAATGTTTGAAACTGCGAATATGCCATATTTTATAATTCGCAGTCTTCTCAAACGTGTGGAGCAAGCGGTAAAAATGGAAGAAGAATCCAGCAATATATTAAATTTTCCAAACATAAGAAACTATTGAGAACACAATATAATAAAAAATGGACTTTTCTTTAACCCAATGTAACGGTTAGGAAGCAAATAAAATTCAACGATCAATCTCTTTCTTTAATGCTTGATTGATTGTAACTAATTTCCAAGAACTTACTTGGTGGTGAAATTTTTTTTTAAATATTTAGATATAAAACCGTAGAATACCCATAGTTAAAAATGGTTAACCCTTACTACTTACAGAAACACTAAATCTAGTAATAATTTTGCCATTTTATGTCCAGAAAAAAGGAATAGGTACATAGGTTTAAACATAGTTTCATCATAAACACAATTGTTTGCAGAATGTATTTTCTTCAAGAGAAATGGTTAATATGTGCGGCAGGTAAATACTGATGATAACAGAAACTAGGTAATCAAGATTTAATGTTCCAGCCAATGAACAGCGCATTTCACGTCAGATGTAAAACGCCAAATTAAGACAAGAATTATTAAAAACACAGGTTTCCCTGAATATCTAGTTACAATCGCAGCATTTCATCGAAAAAATAACCAACACTTAGATCTTCATTCAACCTTAATGTGTGACAAGTTTTTAACGTGGTCTTTTTTGCACGTCAGAATACTTTTCTTTCAGCACTTATTCCAGTCTATTTTAAAATACCAAAGCAATACTCATGATTGCATGGAGCTTTAATCTCTTTGATCTTACATGAGCAATTATTACAACTAAGAATAGAATTCGAATATACACCGTATCTACACCTCGGGTCTGTCATGTTCTAGTGACAAGCTAATTAAAAGGTAGTTAAATTGAACGTTGGAAAATTTGGATTGCAATGTACATACAAGTACGAAACGGCATAATTGAGCAACAGGATTTTGTGGCTGCGGCTGAAAACAATTTTGGACGTAAATATCTGACGAAGAACAAAAAATGTCTTCACAAACCAGGAAGATCACAATGTAAGAGTTGTAAGAATTTGAGTAGAAAATATGTCAGATTATTTCTATTCAAGCTCATTTAATTTTAAATCTCCGAGTGTAAAGAAGCCATATCTTCTCCTCGCTTATGTGTTGTTACCCAAACAAATTAGCAAAAAACAGCACCTTCGGACGTCATTATTGTTGAAATGATGTTGAACGCGGTCAATTACTATTTCAGCGAAGATGACAGAGTCTTAGGTTTTAATAGAAATATCTGACCAAAATAAGTCATAAAATGTTTACACACAAATTGTACAAAAAATGTTTAATTTTCCTGTTGCGAGACTTCAATTGAGCACTTTTAATTGCGCTCGGAATATTTTAACGCAGCATTTTACTTATGAAAGTTATGGCTTTCGCTGCAATCATCGGCATTCATTACTCCATTATTATAAACTCATACGAAATTTATAATGTGCCCTTCAAATTTAGACGGGTTTCTTTTGAAAAGTTTATTGCAAACATAAAATGTCATTTTTATTATCAGGCAGAGAACATTTCAGATAATTCTTGTAAATGAAATTCTTCCTTTCGTTTTCAGAGTATTGTTGCACGTTGATACTTGCTTGGTCAATGATATTAGGACGAATTCCTTATTTTTCTCCCTGATATTTTACGATTGAAAGATCCGCTTTTTCTTAAAGACGTCCGCGAGTATCCAAGTAAAGCAACTATGAATTTAAATAATTAATCTGTGCACAGCAATGAACGAAAAAAATGATTAATTCGATAAAATCACTTTGATCGCATTTTTACAGTTGTCCCTTAATCATGTCTTGCTAAATTCTGCCCAAAAAAACGAGTACTTGAGAATGTCATGTAAGTGAGGCAACTCTCAATTTCAAAGTTCTCGTGTCTTCCACGATTGCATGCTTGACTTCAATAAAATATGCGAAGATAAACGAAGTAGAGAATAAAATGAATTGTGGCCTCTTTGAATTGCATATTATTCACCTAGACCTGTCTTTACTGTTTTTAGACCGTGTCCCTATGTCAAAACATCAATGTTTGAGTCCATCGATATTCGGGTACGATCTAGGCAACTTACAAAAAACTCGCACCGTTCAATACTCGTGCATTCATCAAACTATGAGCTAACTTTCACTTTGATCATTTTGTTTAGGTACTTAGTGCAACGTGAAATGTTCTTCGTTTCATTCATACGTGCACATTTCACGTCTCGTGTTCAGTTACTGATACCATCTATATTACCATAGCCCTTATTTGACATTTAAATGCGTATTTCTCACTTATCTGCACGTGTTATTGTGTCCAGTCTAATCTTAAAAAATCCATCACCTTTGTTAAATACAAAACAAATGATCAGGTTCGTAAAGAATGTGCTTTTTTTCTTCCTTATATTACGCCAATCTGAACAACGAAGCTAAATTTATTTGTTTACTTTCAAATTTAATGACCATACTGCTACGATTAAATATTTTTTTCATAAGTTTAATACGAAAGAAAGTAGGTGTTGTCGATTTAAACATGTCGGTAGGCCTGTCAAGAGAGTCAATGCACACAATTTGAAGCAAAAACTTAGAAATTTGAAGCAATATTCAAGTCGTCAATTGCAATACAAATATCCATTCTTCACCTTTTTAATTCCTTCTCTCAGCCGAATATTCAAGGGGTGTATTTTATTTTCCATGGTGTATTTTCTCTTGAAATAAACTAGGCAAAGTTCATCCGCGTCATTAATGCGCACTGGATGGGGTGGTGAAATTTGGCGCCAATTCTTGCAAAGTTTGCATATATTTCTCCTTCAAATTATTACACCAAGTTCAGTCTGCAGATTGTCCGACCGCGGTGGGTCCATGATCGGGTAAAAATTAGACAGGCGTGTCTTCACTTCCTGCAACACATCCTAGGTGGCTTGAAGGGCACATTAATAAAAATAATAATAAAATAATGGGAATAACTGAGGATATAAGTAAGGATACCCCATTGGTATTCAATTAGTCAATTATCACGTGACATTCTCGCGATTACTCGTCATCTCGCGACACTCGCGATAAGGTTTGTTTTCATTCAAAGAATCATTCGCGTGGGAATGAAGACGTTGACTAAATGTCTGAAGACTTACTTCTTATCGATTGAGCGATTGATCTTTTTTAATTATTGAGTTGCAAGTAAACGAATCGCTTAAAGACAAAAAACAATGTCAAATAGTATTTCTTGCTTTCATACATCGAATTCATGAGTCGATCTGATTTTTCATTTGAAAGAAGATCCTATTACAATTTATCTGCACACACTTCATCTCTGTAATTTGGAGTTGCTGCTTAGTCAAGGTATGTGAGTGCAAAGAAGAGGAATCCTAGAGCCGTATGGCAGAAGAATGAACCGTGAAACACTTCTTCTCATTTGTCCTTAGGAACCCAGAACGTGTGAAAAGCCTATAAATACCCCCGGTTATCCATTTAAAGTATCAGAAGTATTCTCTCTCTTGGTTTCTATCAATGGAAATTGCTTCCATCATGCAAGTCACAACTTCACGACTGATTTTGTAAGGACATAATATTTTAATGAAAAAAATTAGTCAATGCCCGTGACTGAACTAAAAAAATCGGTAGGGAAATAAATGCATCCCACAATAAACTACATACGATCACTATATTTAGAAATCAAAGGTATTTTAAAATAAAAATAAGAACGCAAAAAACAAATATGAAAAAATACTCTTTTTTAAGCAGAAGTATTGTTGATTAGAACCAGCTATCTGGAGATTTGTTTGAGCCCTTTCAATCAAATTTTAGGAATTTTAAGAATAAGTGTAAAGCAACCACTATTGTACTTATTAAAATATTGTTTGCATGCGATGTGCACGGCGTGAGAAGTTGTGTTGCAAAATTGAATGATTTGTTAATTGTGCGTGATTTTGAACGGTATATGAAATTGAAGAGTGCGTGATTATGGACAGAGCGTTGTACGTGTATGTAAGGTGTGAACCTAGCCAATGTGTGATGGGGAAGATTCGGTTGGTAATCTTTAAGTGACATTGTATATAAGAGCATTTTGTCTCATATCTATTATTCTTATGTGTATGTGTATGTGCATTGTAAGAGTGACCGTTTCCACCAGGACAATTGCCTATTTGCAAAGATACAAATTCTTAAATAAATAAATTTCAGAAAAACCCGGTGGCATGTTCATCCGAGAGACTACTTTGTTTCCACCAGCAATTCCACGAATGCCTACATACTTGCTATCATTTAACTTTTCGATCATTACGATGTTTTCGGGCAATGAAGAATCACAAGTGGAGCGGAGTTGGGACGCTATTCTTCACGAAGTAGCATTGTTGCTGTCCATTTGCTTACTCTTCCACAGTTAATTAGGTAATGAACGTATTGCGTTCACTATTTAATAAAATTTAGGATTGGTTAAAAAATTAATGTTGAGACTAGCCTACTGGTAGTTTGTATATGGTGGAGGGTGAGTCCAAATGGACTCTCTAATTTTACGAGTGAATTGAAAAAAACAACTAAGAAAATAAAAAAGGATTTTTTCCGAAAACTGCATCCAATGCCATTTTTTCCCATTAGTCTTTAAAAATTATTTGATCCAGGTGACGACCTTGGTGAGCGATATACATGTTGAGTCGTTCAAAAAAGTTTTCAAAAACTTCCAAGCATATCTTGCGTTATTCCAGCCTCAACCAGCCTCATTGCCTCATTAAGAGCTTCCAAGGTGTTAGGCCGAACTTTGTAAACCTCAGCTTTGAGATATTCTCAAATATAAAAATCATATGGGATAAAATCTAAGGAGCGAGGAGGCCATGGAACACCCCCTCGTTTGGAGATCAGGCGGTAGATAAATTGTTCTTGCAGGATTGGGCGTGAACGACGGGTGGTATGTGCCGTGTACCATCATGTTGAAACCAAAAAGCTTCTATGTCTTACTCCTCACCATACTCTGCCATTTTGGGGAATAAAACATTTTATAGCATCACACAATAGCACCCAGAGTTCACAGTAACAGGTGAACCTCGAGATAAAACAATAAGGCCCAATAAAGTCTATAGAGGACACAGCGCACCAAACTGTCACTTTAGGGCTATGGAGAGGCCTTGGGTGAAGTTCGTGAGGGTTGTCAGTCAGCAGTCCAGCCCAGTAAGGAAAATTTTGCTCATTTACTGACCCGGAGAGGTGAAAATGCGCTTCCTCTCTAGAACACAGCACCCTCTGCATCTCCAGCACATCATCATTGTTCTTAAAGAATGTTTCTAGGACCAAGTCTTGATGCTTACCAGACCATTGCATGGTAATTATTAAAAATGGCGGTGTTTCCCCCAGCTAACGCCACTATTCCTACTTCGCTAGTTTACCTGTGCGCTCTTCAATGATTTTTTAAAACTAGGGAGTCAATTCTGACTCACACTGTATGTGTTGGGAAAGTGTATATTAGGTTAGCTCTGGACGATTTAAATTAAGGTTATCAGGTTAGGCCTGCCCTGGACAGTGAAGTTGCCTCAGCTTTCAGGTACTAGCCAACAAGCTCGAGTTAAACCTGAGGGACGCGTCTGGGTATCGCCACCTTCAACTAACCCGTGAGATGCCTTATATACTAGACACAGACTGTATATATGGAAATTTGCATGAACTACAGTGCACCCAATTTTTGCCCCAATCGTCATTCTGATGGTCCAATTCCACCACACACCTGAGCGATAAAAGGTTATCTCTACCTTCACCGGTCAAACCATCCCTCGCGCCTATTTCGCTTACAAGGAGAAAAACAATTTGAGCGGATTTAATATTATTTACATTTCATATAGAAAGGACTGGAAAGAACTAATTTTCCTTCATTGCCTTCCTTTCCTTTATTTGCACCTCCCAAAACCGTGGGAATTACACCATATATCTTCCTTTTTCCTTGCCTTGAAATTTATTCTTATGTATTTTATGAAAGACTTCCATTGAGAATACTCATGGATCCTCAACGATCGGTGGTCCCTGAATAAATGCTTAGAAAGCCCAGGCCAGGTCCTATCTCCCACGGCTTAACATTCGAAATCATTGGGTATTTTAATATTTATCATTCGAGGACAGAAGCAAACTTTCGAATGACACATACCTTTCCCCTGAGATCAAATAAAATTTCTAATTTTGAGGAATTTTCACCACAGTTCTTCAAATAACACACCACGAATTTCTTCTCTACCTAGAGTTTTCCTTTTAGTAATTGCAGACGCTTTCACTTGAGCCGCATGAGATGCGTTAATTAACACCCTCCTCCCAGTGTGTCCCACGCAAATAAATGCATATGCTAATGGGTCATTGTTCACTATTAGAATTGCCGTAATAAAAAGGCACCAGGCATCCCGTGTTAAAAGCTAGCTCCTCCCACTCCGCAATCACATTGCCACAGGTCAACCTGACCGCCTTTGATAACTACCCAATCACCAACGTTCCCAGTAAACCATGGTGTCCATAACCAAATGAAAGGGAAGTCGTAAATATTTTATAAATGAAAAATAATTATCGCGCCACGGCCATTATTATGTGCATAATGCTAATAACCAGATTTCCATATCTACACAAACGGGGCAAAACTTTTCGGAGAACAGGGTGAGGGGGCGGGGGAGGGGGAAGGAGAATGGCTCGCGTGACACTCGGCATCGCGTGACCATGGGTCACCCCGCCCAAGGTCACCGTGACACGGAGAGGGCATTGCCATCTATTGAAGAAAATTTTCCACGTCTAATCCCACCTTTCGTCCCATAACCATGGACGCAACAGCCCGACTCTCTCATGACAAGGATTTGAACCACAAAGAACTTCTTTCCATATCGCTCTTTCTTTCAAATTAAAGTATCAGCGAAATTAATTCAAGTTTAATGTTACCTTAATTATTCTATGAAAGTTACCCGATAGGAGTAATGGGATTTGGAAGGAGGGTTCGGAGACTTTCAGTCAAATGTAGAAACCGTTTCCATAGCGATGTTTTTGTTACGCGAATATTAACGAGGGTGAGAAGAGAACATTTTTAATGCAAATAGAAGTGACAGCAATAGGCGTGAAAAGTTATTTTTGATGTCCCTGGATCGACTTTCCTCCACTTCTTTTTTTAATGGATTATGAGTGCTCCCCTTTGATCCTGCGTGAGTACGAGCGTATGACCCAATAGACAACAGAAGTCAAAAAAGCTAAATCAGAAGTGTTTTTAAAATATATCGTGAGAAAATGATGAATATGGCGATCATTATGAACTTTGGCAATAAAGGAAAACGCTCTTTCACCAAGCCGTTGGGCCACGGTGTTCCAAATTTTGGTAGAATTACTTAGAAAACCAATGAAGATGTTTTTCATGCACACATGACATAACCATCACAACAGAAAATTAATTCGTTTTCCGTACCAAATTGAAACATTCCACAGAAATTTGTGAAAATACGAGAATACAAAATGACATAGAATTCATATTCGAGGCAGACGATAAAAGGGGTTTCGCTGAAATACCCGACCAAAACTGGGAGTCTGGATTAAACTGCAATTGTTTTTAAAATCGGTTTTATTCGGTGAGTTTCCGCAAATTAAGCTGGGGCTTACTGCTTGAAACTATATTAATGGACTATGAAATACCTGAGCACTCCTATTAGTGAGAAAGTTTTCTTATTCTTTTTATGAGAATACCTATGTATGCCCTTTATTACACCTCGGCAATAACGCCGCAACTTTTATCTTGACATATTCAAATTTTTTGTCTCCCTGTTTCTGATAACTCACTTGTATTATTCATCATTTTTGATTTCCACATTTCTTAACTCTGCAGTCAGTGTTATTTTGCCAACAAGAAAGAACAACTGCTTATTGAAAACATTTTAAAATGTATAAATATTTGAACCAAAAAAACTCAGGTGCTACATCCTTATCAAGTAATTGCAATGATTTGTCAAAAATTGACGAAATGAAATTGATGAATTTGAAAAAATTTAGACAAAAAAATTTCATGTAGTACCGTAAAAAATGAGAGTCACTGGTTTGGAGATTTCTCAGCACGTCATGAAACATCGTGGTATGAGGTAATAATCAGTGGACTTCCAAATGGTCCCAAGAGATCATTATATACAATCCTCGTAAGCATCTAATATAAGAATTATTGATAGAAATTCAATAAATATACAGAAATAATGAGTACGCACAATTGGTAGCATATATTTAAGCCGAAATTTCAGGGGGGTACGAACACAGGCGTAACTGGAAATACAGCTTAAAATTACCTGATACTAGGTTTTTAGAGGAAATGAAAAAAATTCGATTATTTATAGTAATCGAGCTGATCATATTTAGGTGCGGTGCGGAGGCATATGTTTACTTCCCTATCATTTACTAACCATTTCGAATGTCCATCTCCCAAATACCAAAGACATTTCAAATAAGTCGCTTTTCGTGCTACGTTGCTACTCAATTCAGAATTTCTCTTGTATTCGTCCATTTTCTTGTCCGGTGACATTTTGGGCTCCATGAAGCAAGCAAAAGCATGATAATTATGCCTTTTTTTGCATTTTTGTTCACATTACTGCTATTCCGTGCATGCTAGCGTTTTCACTACCTAATATCACTTTGGGATCGGTTTGACCTGTTGAGCATTCTTTTATTTGCGATTCCTAGTTACGCACTACCTTTCGCAGCCTGTAAATCAAACGAGTGATTCCATAGACCTCATATATGTTTTCAATGCAATACAGTACAAAAAACGATGTTTTACCGAAAAAACCTTCTACAATAACACCATTTTCATAAATGTTCCCGTTCGGCTAAAGAAATTATTAATGCGTATTTGTTTATACCCGTATGTTCTAATACGAAGCCATAAAAAATCCAGATTTCGCTGTTAAAAGTGAACTCTTCTATTACCCTTACGTTCAAATTCGCATCTACATCTGCATTAATACCACCAAAAAGGTGTGAGGCAGGGGGTGCAAGCGCAAGATGGGGTGAGGAATAATGGAGGATAAGGGAGAGAATGGGTCAATGGAAAAAAATAATAACTAAAAACCTGAAATAACGTGCAAATTTCTAAACATGCTGCCGGGACACTCCTTTCAAAGCAAGCGCTCGTATCTACCAGCAAGATACTTCTTTTTAAACCAAAACCAGCAAAATTGTTCTTTCATGAGTCATCAAATTTATTACGTACTCTCTCCAGATATTTTAATCCTGAATTCATTTACTTTATAAATAATCTTAACGGGGACGTGGTAGTAAATTGGGTAGAGTGGTGGGCTACTAACAGGAGGGTCCGGGTTTAAATCTCGGGCACGCCTTTCAGGGCACCCTCATCTTCACCCGCGCTTTGTAATTTTTTGGGCACTATGACTTTCTGGAAAGCCACAGTAGCATCACAGGATAAGGACCTGCCCACGCTCAACACCCTAATGTGCGAATTTCACTCGCCATCGGACATAGTATTTTTAATCTACCATCACCTATCATACCGACCAAAGACTTGATAACTGTGCTTATGGTTTAAATTGTGTAAATAAGCCTACTCCATTTTTGTAGATCTCTGGAAACATTTTTCTTTTTAGTTTATCTCCCTAATTTTCTTTCACCTTCTTGCACGGGGGAAAACGCGAAATTAATTATAAAACATATGTGTCATGGTGAAGTAACTGGAAGCATGTCAAGTGTTAAGGAGTCATACATTCAGTTCCCAACTTTTAAGGGATAGCGGATGAATGTAAGCGTTATCCAATTATAACCCGTTTCATCAGACTGAATAAAGATAACCGTAACGTAAAATTCACGTAAGGTGATATTTAATCTTAGTAAATCTTTGGTACACGCACTACATAATTAGGACAAAACGAAGACTGTTTCAGAAGAAAAAATTTATAGACTTCGAGAATATTTAAAAATGTAACCGGAAGAGTACAAGTATTACCGTGTTTTCAAAGAAATTAAAGTTTTAACAATTCTTTTCCATGCTTGAGAGTTTTAGAAAAGTATACAGATTCTTTCCGAAGATGTCACTTTATATTGAAGAGAGAAAAATACGTTCGCTTCCAGCTAAACGTGAGGTTTAGACTTCAGCTGAATAATGGCAAACAATAGATTTCCTATCGATATAGTTAGATCTTGTTTTTCTCTCTTATAAATACTATCAGTACTTCAACAGCAAATTTACGAAAAAAAACACCAATGATTCCTCATAAAAAGCTTTGCTTCCTTTCTTCCCTTTTGTGAATATATCATGAAGCTAAATTACTTTCGTAAATATATATAATCAAAAGTTATAATGCTAAAATTCCCTTCCACACCTTCACGCGGCAATCCTCAGGGCGTAGTGCAGATTTGGTGCGTTTGTGTCTATAACCGAGGAATTTTTTCCGCCTAACCTCTAGAGCGAGTGCCCACAGCCTCCTCCCTCAGACCTGTCGGCACCCGCTCCGCTCACTCCCTCCCGCTCCGCTCTCGACGGCCTGCCCCCCCCCCACGCCCTCCCCACGAACACGGCCTCATAACCAATCTGTCGTCCATCTAGATGTAATCGGCTCCATTAAGCAAAGGCTCTCATTCCAAACTGACCCAAACACTAAACCGCTGCTCGGCGCCGGCCCTGACCTCCTGCCACCCATACACTTCCCCGCTTGGCGCCAAGACCCCTTACCCTTCGCCTGGTTTCGATCCCAGGACCCCCTCCTCCCCTACGCTTAAAAAATGCAATTCACCGATGAAAGAGCAAGTAGAAGAAGGATGACGTGAAATGGCCTCTGAGCAAAATAAGTTGGAAAAGGACTAAATCCAGTATTTGGGGGTGGAGAATTTAATGAGGATCTCCCACCGCTTCATTGACGGGGTATCATTTTACCTGTTCCCTTCCAATACCGCTGTAGGAAGGACCACATTGCCTTATTTTCCTCATAGTTTCCGGGGCAAAAATCCTTTCCGGCTAACTTCATATTTTCCTCCTCAATAGTCCTCTTCCATAATGCAGGAGAACGATTGCTTAACAAAAATACTCTCAAGCAAATGCATATTAATAACCTAGAAAACTATCAGCTTTTGAGTTATTTTCTCATTGTCTTATATTGGGCTAGCGTTGTCACGTAGAAATACGGCGAACCGATCATAAATTAATCAAAAGGCATAAAATAACACTTTCTTGGAAATGTGCTCGGAAGACGGAAATGAATGAGTACGGAATACTTCAAAATAGAGACCAAGGATAAGAATGACGGGAAATTTCTAAATTAAAAGTCATCAGGAAATGTGTAATCAAAACTTTCAAAAATGCAGACGAAGGGATGGGATTCATGTGCGACGGAAAATATGTACGTAACTTTAGCAGCTTTGACACGCGAAATGAGACTCAAATAGATAGTATGGCATCAAGTTTCGACGTTGTCAAATGGTAATTACAGCACTTCCAAATTATCTGGGGTACGGTCATGAAGAACGCTGACGTGGCGTCGGATAACGATTATTGGTGTGAATTCCTTCTGTGTAAATCCATCTCAGTTTTCTCAGGTTTTCACAGCACGAAACACAACGTGATGCTATTTCGAACACCGCCACGACTCACTGGAGCAGATTTGCAAGAGGAATATGATGAACTACGCTGCAGAGGGAAATCGCGTCATGATTAGCGATACGGATAACGCTCGGCAAGATAAGGCCCATAACCGCTCCAACATTCCCGAATATGTAGACAGGAGAAAGTGGCCATTACAAAACGAATGAACTGAAAGCAATCAGATATTCCAAACACGAATTTCTGCACGCATCTCATAGTCTGTCCTTAGTAAAGAATATATATGTATACCCACATGTATATTATATATATTTATGTAAATAAATATAAATAATTTTTTATTATTAAGTAAGCTACCGGTTAAGGTAGGTTTTAGATGGACACTACTGCCAAATAAATATTCTGTGACTCCCAGAAATAACGCAGCCCAACATCCTAATTTAAAGTCCCTCTTCATTTCTGTGTACTTCCTACTCCAATCATCCCGTCCAACATCCCTATCTAATTCTTTCCCTTTCCTCGTTTGCCTAAAATTCTCCCTTTTATTGAAGTCTTTAACATCCCACTGCCGATCAATACACTTAACACCCAATTTCCCTGCCTCCTTAGAGTTTCTCCCAACAATCCCCACTCCTGGCTCAATATACCTAATACTTCCCCATTTGTTTTCATTTCTGTCCACTTCACCTGCTTCACACCTACATTTCAGAAGCCCCCAATCAACGTCTATCTTCCTGCTTCAGTGACAATGTTTCCGCGACGTACATAACTACGCTCCACATCAAATCTTGATATTGAGCGAAAACTTTTATATTTCGCATACACACACACACACACATAAGGATAAGGGATCGCACACGATCAATGCTGTCGTCAACACAGGTGGTTCAAGGTCGTTCCGGCCTTCCATCATCCGTAGCGTCGTGTCAGCCGTCTTTAAAACGCTTCATCCTATGAAAACGCATGCTTTCTTCAGAGAATTATCACTGTTAACAGGTTGACATAAGTTGGGTAATAAAATATTTTACTCAGAAAATATTCATAAGAGATGGAACGAACATGTAGAAGAACTGTATGATAAAGAACTAAGGCCAACAAGCCTATTTAAAGAAAGAGAAAATGTGGTAAATGAAAATAGCTTAGTACTCGACAATGAGAAAGGGTGTTAAGGAAGATGAAAAACATAAATGTCCACGGAAGTACTAAAAGATTTAGGAAAACATGGGTAGAAGACTATATGGACTGATTCATTGTATTAATGAGGAAGGAATGTGGCCGAAAGACTAAGAGATCAGTGTTAGTTCCAATTCCAGAAAAGTTAACGGCAAAATCATGTGATGACTACAGAACGATAAGTTTGATATCCCACCCAGCTGAAGTTGTTCTCAGGATCATCAATAAAAGGATTGAGAGTAGGGCAAATAATTACTTAGGGATGATAAGTTTGGGTTTAGGAAGGAGAGAGGCACCCGCGATGCCATTGCAGAAATGAGATCACTAATGGAGAGGAATATAGAATACATTCAGGCCGTATTTTCCTATTGGATTTCAAAAAAAACGTTTAATAGAGTTAATTGGGAAAAACTAACGAGCGTATTTCAGAAAATAGGAATAGATTGAAGAGAAAGGAGGCTAATTAGCAACATGTACGTCTCAGACTGCTCAAGTGCGAGTGGGGAACGAAGAGTCCGAATGGGCAGTGTTAGGAATATGTGTAAGGCAGGGTTGTCCATTATCACCGGTGCTGTTCAACGTATACTATATGTGGAGGAAATGATTAAAGAGGCATGGGAAGAAATGGAGGTAAGGTTGAATGTCGTCGGGATAAAAGTCGGCAGGAAATTTGTAAAATCAGTTAGGTTTGCTAATGACAAAGCTCTATTTTGTCATTCAGCCAAGGGATTGCAAGAATATCAGAGGAAATTGGAATTTCAGTACAGTAAATATGGGATGAGAATCAGTATTAACAAAACAAAAGCTATGCGGTTTTTCAGAAAGTCAAAAGTTAAGGTTCAAATTAAAATAAACTAGAGCAGTAAGAACAGGTTACGTATCTCGAAAGTGTTTTGGACCAAAACGGTCAAAGTAGTAGGAGCGTAAGGAGAAGAATTGCATTGGGGAAAGAGGCCTTCACACGGAGGAGGGAGTTGATGACAGGAACGTTGAGAAGGGAGGTTAAGAAAAGTCTCGTGAGAACTTTGATACGGAGCGTAGTTATATACCGTGCGGAAACATGGTCGCTGAATCAGGAAGATAAATGCAGATTGGGGGCTTTTAAAATGTGGATGTTTAGAATGGAGGTGAAATGGACCGAAAGGAAAACAAATGAGGAAGTGCAAGAATGGTGAGCGAGGAGAAGGGATATTTGGGAGAAATCATTAGGAGACAGGAAAAATGGATGAAATGGAATATTGATCAACATTGGGACGATGAAGACAGTGATATAGAGGAGAACGTTAGGCGAACGATAAAATGGCAGGAGCAGGATAGAGATGTAGGACGGGATGAGTAGGACGAGGAAAGGTAGGAGTAGGAAAGGCGAATGCCAGGTAAACGAGGAAGGGGAGGAGGAAGAAAGGTAGATGGCTAAATGGAATGAAAGGATTGAAGAGGTAAGCGGTGTTGTAGAATTGTGTTTTTATATTAGGGGATTCCAGGTTGTTTTTTTTAGGATGAACATAGACATTTATAGTTTTAGCGTTGCATAGATCTTACGCGTCATTAAACCACAATATTAGAATGTCTACAAGCAAAAACATAAAAAATATATTTCCTTACTGAAAAAAAATATATCAAGAGTCTAATATTTCTATGGTTAAACAAGCCAAAGTTATATCTGATACGCGTAACCTTTGGACAATTGTTGGCCAGTGTGACGGGGATGACAACTGCTCAGACGTAGGTAATTCAATTATTCGCAACTCGGAACTTCGTGCAAAAAATATCCGTTTAAATGTGAAGAAAAGACCTCAAATGGCTAAAAGGAAGAACATCTACAAAGGATTAGTTTATAGGGGTGGCGTGGAATGAGTCGGCGAGTGAAGATATGGCATGCACAGGACGCGGATGCATTGATCCAAAACTTTTTTATGATTTGTAACAGTGCAGGACCGTGTATGGCTGAGTGGGGAACAGGAGGGCAACTTTCCTTGTCCCGGAACAGTATAATAAGTGAATCGCGTGACTGTGTCCCCGTTGGTCGACAGAGAAACGGAGGCGCAGAGAGAGAGAAAGGAAGGGAGAGAGAGGAGAAAATAAGGGAGAGAGGAGGGAGGAAGGGAGAGAGGGAGAAAGAGAAAGGGAGTAGGGGCTCGGTGAGCCGGTCCAAGGCGGAAAGCACATTGCCTCTTGGTCGATCAAGTTTCGGTGGAAAATGTTTCGGCGTCGACAATTAACCGGCGGAATGAAGCCCGTGGCTCGGAACAGCAGAGAACCCGTAGAGAGAGTGAGTGGGAGAGAGAGAAAGAGAGAGTGTAAGAGAGAGAGAGAGAAAGGAAGGGAGGGAGGGAGAGAGAGAGAGACGAGGTCTTCCCCAGCCCCGCAAATGGGCAATAAAAGTTTGATTGAAACAGTTGGCCAAGCAGAACTCTCCGTGATTAATTTTGAAAATGCCATCCCCTGGTGCACACAAGTACTTCTTTATTGCTAGTTATTTTATTTTCTGCTTCACTCGGCCTGCACTTCTATTTTAACTAGTGGCGTGAGACGGAAAATAGCGCCAAATGAGAGGCCGATTGAACAAAAGCGATTGAGAAGGCGCACGCCACTTTCACGGCTATTTTGATTATTCACATACATTTTCGTACTTTTTATTAATGTTTTAGTTTCTTCAACGGCACATGTCCGATTAGCGACCTTTGGCTATTTTTTCTGAAATAAAAAATCCCATTGAATTTACCACCCCCTCTCAACGCCATGTGTCACGAAGGATCCAAATGAGAAGAGATACGCAGACACAAAAAATAGTATTTCCATGGATTAGCGCCTACGTGATCCATTTAATAACTTATATAAATATATGGATTTTAGACTTAACGATTTTTATTATTTAACTTCTAGAAATAGCAAGGTCTTCACGAAACGAATTGTATTCACTCCGAATGGAAGTGAAAAGTATATCTCTAGATGAAACTCTGTTTGATTTTGAGATCAAAATAAAATTCGTGAGCAGAAAGGAAAAACTCTTCTGCGAAACTTTATATTTTTATCAATAAATATTGCCATTATGAATATTTAAATTTTTCATTTCTCGTATTTTCCAAAGGATCTCATCGAATACTCGACAATTGATAGAGTTTTGGGGATTGATACTCCTTAAAATAGGCGTCTTATTATTCTTCATTCTCCTCTATTTTTTTCTTTAGAGCTCATATTAGGTACACTAATAAAATTAAAAAATTTTCAGATTATATGGAGCGAATAATTACAATCATTGTTCACAAAAGTCATTATTTTGCCTTAAACTTCATTAAGGACACATCTTATAGTGTCTATCCTTAGCCAGACTATTAATATATGGAAGAATATAATAAATATACATATATATGTATATTAGGGTGGCCCATTTTTGGTAACTTTCTAAAAGTTTAGTTCCCACCCACCTATCTTGTTTTAATCAATAAAAAACGATATGTGCACAACTTTAGCTCAATCGAATTCCTGCAAGGCGACCCTCATCGACCATGAAGTTCTGAAATTTTCGCTCATAAGGTCCTATTTTCATGTAATTTTTTTAGCTATATTATTTTCTGGAAGATTTGCTTAGTCACTTCTTATTTCGTCAGTTTTTAATAATCACTTAATAAAGGAAATTAATACGAATCGGAGTACAGCATACAATATTTTATCCATAGCAATTGATATTCTATTACTAAGTTAATATAAAAAATCACTAAATATAGGCCGAATGAATAATGCCATGTGGTTTACCGTTAAAGATAAATTTTAACTATTATTTTTACGTGCTTCATTTATTTATTTTGAACCAAGTATGACAATTGATTTTTTAATTATCGTTTCAGAATAGTTTGTGCTGCTGGTATAAGGTGAATTTAATGAAGTGTTCTTCCTAGACTTGTAAAATGGCATCAACTTCTTCAGGTCGTTCGGCACACAAGTTAAGAAAAGATTTTTATGTTGCTCTTGTTGGCCACATTTCCAATCAAATCGTTGCTGCCAAACTTCCTTCAAATAGACAAGTTTTAAGGGTATTTTTCTACAATCTAAGAACTGTAAATATTATAACGAAAGAAAGTACAGCATTGGTGATTCAAGAAGTTTGTGTTTTTTGACAAAGTTCCTACTAGAAGAAATTACCACTGCATTGATAAGTTAGTTCAATTCTAATATGAATGGAAACATTAACAGAAAAATTTGTCCAGAATTACAGACAAAGAAAAAGAAAAATGAGATCTTTTCGCAGAAAAACTGGGCGATTTGGTTGACATAGCCCATTTAGATGCTTTTGAACAAATGGACAATGAAGAGGACAAAAATGCTCAATGCTGCAGCGCTAGAAAGGACGACCGGGCACGATGGTTGGTGCAGATCAAAAACTAAAACACAATGAAGAAAAAGTACTAAAGGACACTGCAATGGAAGCTGCCAGGAGAAAAAATTACTTATGAAGAAATGGAACATTTTGAGATATCAAAAACTGATGATTCTACATAAGTTTGCAGGGAAAGCAGTGTTGGTGATGATGACAGTGAAAGGTCCTCTGCCATCAATAAGCAAATAACAGCAACAATTGCAGCAGCAGAAACAGTTGAAACTCGAGGTGCATTGAAGTTTTCTACTCCCCGTCTCTCTGAGGTTTGTGATAGGTGCAAAATCATTATAGAAATGGGGTTTACATATTGATAGCTGCTACAGAAGCTTTTGGGCGTGATACTAAAAACCTGATAATAAATCCAACCTCATTTCAACGCCTTCGATAAAATTAAGAGAAGCGAGACGCACAGAAATTCCACACAAATTCAAACTAAATGACTGCCAAGAATTAGTGTTGCACTGGGATGGAAATCGGAAATGGATTGATTCCAGCATTCGCAGGGGTTAAAAAGCTTGATAGACTGGCAATAGTAGGAACTTTTAAAGGATAGGAGCAATTGTTGGGAGTCCCTCAAATCACAGAATCTTCAGGAGAAGAGCAAGCCATGGCTGTTTACCAAGAATTGGAGAAGTGGGGTACATATTCAGGCACTTTGCTGTGACACGACTGCAAGTAACACGGGTAGAATAACGGGTGCCTACACAAATATAGAAATAAAGTTCAATCGTATGCTGTTGTACCTTCCATGCCGTCATCACATTTTTCAGTTAGTTTTGAGGAGCTGTGTCAACTCAGTGAAGGGTGCAACTTCTGGTCCAGATAGGGCGCTTTTCAAGAGATTTAGAGAATCCTGGAAAATACTCGACAAGAAGATTCGCAGAACCGGTAACAATGAAGTGCCGGATGATGTCCGCTCTACCTTTCTTGGATTGCATTATGTGTGTGTATATATATATATATATATATATATATATGTATATATAACTTTGACAGTTATGAGAACACTTGAGGATAGATCAATGAGAGAGCACATAAAAGGAATGCTCACATGTTGTACCTTGATAATTTTGACGGAAATGAGCTCCGTCTTCCTCAGAAGATTAGTTAGGAGTCGAGTCTAGAGTTCTCCTCAGAAGATTATTTAGAATCTTCTGAGGAAGACCGGGCTCAATTCCGTCGAAATTATCAAGAAATAACGTGTGAGTGTTCCTTTTATGTGTTCTCATATCGTGTGTTGCTGTCAAAGTTTTTTATTTAACACTTTCGTGTTACTTCGAAGAAATCATATATATATATATATACATATACACATTCAAGAAATAACCTAGGGTACCAGATCCTCCTAACTGTAACTATTACTGTGACACAGTAATCAACCCGAAGGTCGGTTTAACATGTGGTGGTAGAGTTCACCCAGAACTAAACCCAACGGCGAGTGAATACTCACACATCAGAGTAGGAGGGTTAGGAATATCTGGTATCCTGAAAATCATATAGCTTGGATGGAGCTGCAGGTGCCCAGAGTGCCTTCCCCGAGATCGAACCCGGGTCCCTCCCGTCGGTAGTCCAACGCTCTACCCTCTGGACTACCGCGACTCACATATTAATTTATATATGTATATATACACATACATACATAGATCACTAAGCGAGAGGAATATAGAATACATAAAAGACGTATTCGCCTGTTTCGTATATTTCGAAAAAGCGTTTGATAGAGCGAATTGGGAAAACTAATGCGTATATTGCAGAAAATAGAAATAGATTGGAGGGACAGGAGACTATTTCGCAGCCTGTACATATCTCAAACTGCTCAGGTGCGAGTGGGGAACAGAGAGTCCAGATGGACAGTGTAAGGAAGAGGTGCAAGGCAGGGTTGCCCATTATCACCGGTGCTCTTCAACGTATATGTGGAGGGAATGATTAAGGAGGCATGGGAAGAGATGGAGGTAGGTGTGAAAGTCGTAGGGGAGTTCTTAAAATCAGTTAGGGTTGCTGATGACCAGGTTTTGGTTTGTCAGTCGGTCAAGTGGTTGCAAGAATTGCTGAATGAACCGGATTACCTTATAATAATAATAATACACTTACATAATTAAGAATATACGGTCGCGGTAGTCGAGGGGTAGAGCTTCGGACTTAGGGCCCGGGTTTGATTCTCAGGTAAGTCGCTCTGGGCACCCTCAGCTATGTGATTTTCCGGGTACCATATCTTCCAGGGAAACCATAACTGGCACAGGGAAATGAACGAACCTGATGTGGGAATTTCGCCTGCCGTCGGACTTGGGTAGACTCTACCATCACCTATCAAACCGACCTTCGGGTTAATTACCGTGTTTATGGTTTTATATAAACATACGTATATATGACGTCTGTTCCAACACGAACGAAACACAACGAACATCCAAACACGAAAAACCCACGATATTGCGAACAATACTCATCCACAAGGATTTAGAGATACGAGGAAATCTGGAATTGGACATCCACAAGGATTTAGAGATATGAGGAAAGGCGAAATCGAGTATCTCACAAGAGCAAAAATATTTCTGTAATATGTTTTTCTATTAATATCTGGTTTTATTTATACACCCTGTATATATGCATACAGCCACATATACAACATTGTATACTAACACATCTCTGCACATTAAACAATCAATGCTGTAACATATTTCTATCCGAGGCTACTGCATCTAAGACATCCCTGATTCCCTAAATAAATCCTTGCTAAGGTTTTATATCTCTCAGAGATGATGTTTGGGTTGAGAAGGAGGAGAAGTGCGCGTGCTTACATGACAAGAATGAGGTCAATAATATAAAGGAACATGAAATAGAATCAGGATGGATTTGTATGTTTCGTAAATTTTGAGAATGTGTTTGATAGAGTGAGTGGGTAAAAATGACTGGCAGAGAACTAAAGTAGAATGAAACGAGAGAATACGTATTCGCAATGCGTACATGTGTCGTACTGTTTAATCTCGAGGGACGGGGTGGGCACTCGGGATGAGCAATCTTAGGAATAAGGGTAGCACAAGAGTGCTCATTATTATAAGGTTTTTAAACGCATTTGTGAAGGAAATAGTAAAAGAAGCATGGGGAAAAATGGAGAGAAATAAAATTCGGGGGTGAGTTGAGAAAATCAGTTAGGTAATCGGATGATCAACATTTATTTTGCAAATTGGTTAAAGAGTTACCAACATTCTAGAGAAATTTGGAAAATCAGTTTGGTAGACATGGGATGAGATTCTATACAATAGAAGTTGTGAGATTTTATAGGAAATAAAGACAAGGACAAATGTAAAAATAATGGGGAAAAACTTAAGTAGGTGGTATGGTAACCTAAGCTGAAATTGTATAGGATGAAGATGGCCATTGTGGTCAGGACATTAGAAGATAAATTTTCTCAGGCAAAATAGCTTTCAAAAGGTGAAAAGATGGCACGAACGTTGAGTAAGGATGTTAAGAAAAGGCTAGTTAAAACAAGATATGTACTTGACATGGTTTGCATAAAAATTATCGGGAACAGTTTCGGAAAAATATATTTATTTCAGATATAAAATGCCTCAATATTCTTCAAAGTACACCCATTGAGCGTCGACACCTTTTTGCCAGCGGCTTTTCCTCGACTCGAAGGCTCCCTGGTAGGCGGAAGATCCTTAAGGTTACGCGTGCAAGCGGCACTTAGGGTAGTCTCCTTTGAGGGAGGATTTGACTTTTTAGAATAGGAAATAGGAAGGCCAGTGGCAAGTCGGGGCTTAAATGGGATTGGAAAATCCTCGCGATGTCGTTTAGGAAGGTTTTTGCAAGCAAACTGATTTGACTCTGCTCTTTTGGTCGTCCGTCCAAAGACCTTCGTGATAATGGTGTGTGCACTGTCACTGTCTCATCAATACCAATACGATCTGCGACCATGCGTACACTTAACCGACGGCCTGAATTCAGTACTTTACACAATGCACGACAAGAAAAAACAGTTACCGATACTTTTTAACAAAGCTTGCAGTTTTATAAGGCGCGGAAACGTGTGTCGGATGATGGGTCTAGGGTACAGATTTTTGAAATGTGGGTTTGGAGAATAAGATATTTGTTGAAATGGATAGAATGGAGAACAAAAGAGGAAGTGCTTGTCATGGCGGGAAAGGAGACAGAAGCTATAATGGCAGAAGAGAAGATAGGAGAGGAGAGTTCCAAAGAAGGCAGTTATATTGGATAGAGAGCATTTCGATTGTTAGCCAAGCAAGGAAGCGGTAACATAAGAATAGGCGTGTTGGACGGAATGAATGGAGAAAGTAAGTATGCTGATTTAAAGAAGGGTTTATAGGGGTATCTGGTATGAGCTTGGTTTGAAGAGACAAAGAAATGCATCATGTTGAGCTTTTTAAATCGAAAAAGCTACCTTAAACGGTAGACTACCAATTTCTAATAATATTTTTACAGGTATTCTCCTCATATTTTTATTAGGTCCAACATGTTCATCTTTTCCATATTCTTATTTCGATTATTCACTCCGTATCATGTGCATAAATTACTATAGTTAAAACTGATTACATTACAACTTAGACCTTTTAATGTAAATGGTACTTCTTGAGAATGACTAGAAACCAATTATCAAGACTGTAAATTAGCCTTCCATGGAACATTATTAAGATGTTTTAAAAGTAGAAAACAAATTTGTACCTTAAAATTTCCGCCATTTGATATTAAGACACGAGACTAACGATTTACACGAGCCTTTTGTTGCAAACTTTTCATGTTTTTCCTCATGCGATATTTTCGATTCTTGGTTTCAAAAAGATGCAAGAAGACGCTCAGAGTTCACCCCTACCTCTAAGAAGCATGAAAATCACGCATTCAGACTAAAATAAAACGTGGGATTTCTTTCACACTACTATGTGCTGTTTCTCACAAAGCTATGGAGCATATTAAATTTCACCTCTCGGATAACTACAAGTGCGCTAGCGTACTAGTGCGCATCCGTGTGCACTACCCAACGGCACAACCATGTTTCCTCTCTTCGTTGGAGAGTACAAATGTATTCAAATTGAATGAAAATAACATATCAAATATATACAAACCAACACACATGATACATCCAATATTTTTAGTCCTCTTAAGCATTTCTATGCATCACCGCGTTCGCAAGCAGTTTCCCGGGAATATATCGCGAGTTCGGCGCGAAAGGAGAAGAGGATGGACGGGTTGGAGCTGTTGTGGCCCGTAAATGGGATAGCAGGAATTGCACGAGAGTTGCAATTATCGAGCGGAATAAGTAGGAAATTAGATTGTTTCAAAGCTGGAACGAAGGACGCCCAATGAACGCCGTAGTTAAGCATTATTACCAGCCTAGATCTAGGTACAAAGGAACGCTGCAATTTGGGTAATAATGGCAATGCTCGCATGGCTCGCTCTAGGTTTTTCGGACAGGAATAGTGTCGAGTGTAATGTTGGAATGATATCGTGTGTTAATATGCAATTTTGATACATTTGATTATTATTAATGGTAGAGTGCTAATCAAGGCTGGCTTTGATGAGCTCAGAGACTCCGTGGCACCCAGGACAACAATAAACCCTCTCCAACTCCTTTCACTTTATTTTGCCTAATATGCCAATCATTACTTCCCTCCACATCCTCAACTCAACATTTTCCATTCTATTACAATTTTCAATTTTATAAGAACACATAAACTTAGATGAATTTATTTTTCGATGGATTTGAATGTCGCCTACATGAAACGTTCTCTTGCCCCTCTATCACTGCACTTGGTTTCATTTTCTTTCTACCAGACATACTCTACACCCACATCTCGAAAGTCTGAATGCCATGACATAATTGTGAGATTGTAGGCGAGCGCTTTTTACAAGATCCACCATTTCATTTTCGTCAAGGCCATTTGCGAATTATTTAGTTATGTGTGTGGTGACCTCCAATTCTAGGGAGCGCCTAATTTTGAGGGAAAAGACATCCCTCGTCGCTGCTGACCGAGCCTGTCTCTCCCGCAACACGTGTCAGTGTCAGTTGTGTCTAGCAAAGTTGTACTTCACGCCTTTCTACGCTCTTATTTCCACCCTTGCTCTACTCCAAGTCGCAAAGGTCTAAGGGATGAGGAGGTGGGCAGTGGAGTGGCCACAGCGTGAATGAATGTTGAGCATAGAAGCGTCCCGCGAAAAGGACGAAAACGTCTGGCCCTGCGTGGTTGCTGAATGTGACCTCCTGCGTAAGATGTGAAGAGGACTGGGCCCGAGATAAAATACAGCCCCGCACACCCATTCGTCCGCTCTCGGTAGAAGTCACGCCAAGCGGCAGCGGTGCCCACACACAAGGTGATCAACATCAACAAAGATGTCCTCCGTCTCCATTGAGAGGCCTGACAAGGGCTGACGTCTGAATGTAGATGCCTAATTGGCTCTTAATCGGGTGGACTCAGCGCATAACGGGCATGTGTGTCTGACACCTGGCGATTCATGGTATTTCCCGTAATTTTGTCGAAAGAGTTAATTTGCAAACATGCATTATTTAAGTCGAAGTTGAACCCAAAGAACTTCAGTCCTTCCGCAAGAAAAAATTTGGACCCAATGCATTTATAATTCATCTCAACTCCTCTAACACCTACCCAATGACTCTGTCAATTGGATTCTAAAAGTGTTGTGAGATTCTAAATAGATGAGAGTCATATTATTTCGCTACTGGTGACATGGTTCTTAGTCTTTTGAAAGTATATTATTCATCAATCACAAAGAAAACACTTAGATAACTAGATGGCATGGCAACAATAGCACTCAACCTTAATCTTTGACTGTTTAGTAAAAGAAAGTATCTTAGGTAACTGAAATCGTTTAACTCTTTTTACTCATAATCCAACCAAAAACCCAAACCAGAGCTAAGATCTCAATCTCATTATTTCTGTTCGAAAGCCCACTTCACGAGCACTGCACGATGGCATTTTTCTGGGATACTGAATGACACATACTATTGCACAGCTTCGACGTTCAAATGGAAATAATTAGTTCGTTGAATGCCTATTTTTAGGACTAAAACCAGGAGTAAATCCTTACGAGAATTACGATAAAAGCCTTTAAAATCCATTAATTGCCTGGATTCAATTCCAATCGACTCCATTCTATTTACTTCCATACTGTCACAAACAGTAAATAAGCATAAAAACATGTATGTTAACATGCTACAGTTTGTTGAATTATGTTTGTAAAAAAGTGACACTAGGAAAATTTGATAAAGGAATTTAACAAATTATTTTATCGCGATTCAATGGCGATTTTACTGCCATATTCCTCGCTTTTGTTGTGCACCGTTGTACCTTTAACATGCTAAGTGGGGATCAAGGTGGTGCGGTGGCTAACGTACTTACTTCCCACAGAGAGGGTCCGAGTTCGAATCCCAGAGGCAATTGATATTTTCAGTAGTATCCTGATTCCTACTTAAGGTGCTTTGTGGAGGGCACTTTGAGTTTGTATGCCTTCCGTCGGATGGGACGTTAAGCTGCGGAAACCTAGGCGCTTTTCGTTAAGAGTGGGCTAATGCCGACATCTATCCACCCTTCATCCTTTCCTGTTCATCCCTAATGGCACAAATAACCGTAGCGGTCGGTCGCCTCCTCTAAAAACTACCAATACATGCCAGGTACATTGCATACACTGTATTATCAATTGAATTTTCGTGATAAACGGTAACAGTCAAATGGATTAATTATTAAGATCATGGTGTGGTAATCAAAGTTATACTATTTTTTATAATAACAAATTAATAATATAAGAAAAATCAACAATTTACATGGCTAAATATTACTATTATCTCCTCCTTCTAAGGTAGGTTTTGAGTCAGTAGAAAGCACAAATTTGATATACGGCAATTTGATATCGAGTTTTAATAATTCACTAATTCCCCTTTGGTATAGGAGGAGCACCTGGAATTTAGCCTTACTCTGTATGTCGCACTGGGCTTGCTATATGTTAATAAAAACTTTTGAATATAAGTAGTTACTGCGTTACATATACCTTTGCATAAAATATGAATTATTATTATATACTTGTATTTTTATCTAACTTTCACAAAATCTCAAACTCCTCATACATATTTGACTGAAACGTATCAAAAGAATTGACCTCCTCCGTGGGTAGTAACACCTCTTCAATGCCAAACGGCGTTTTCACCTCAATAAATCCATAACATCCTCTAAACTATCAATTTTTTTAACAAATTACAAGAGCGGCAAATTTTACGATCCTTCCCATCTTACAGTTGACTGGAGCAATAAACTCTTTTCACTCTAATTAAAGCGTGAACATAGTCTGAACGAAGTACTTTATATCAAACTCTTCAAACAATATCACTTCATAAAAATTTGAGTAGAAACTTTTATCCGGAAATGTTACATTAGGATAATAAAAATATCGAATCAATTTTTTCACCTGTTATACTCACAAAGTGGACTTTCCAAAAGTCTGTTTTTAAAAGATACGATTTTTTTATGAGTACAGTTATTAAGACTACGAGTACAATTGCACCGCAAAGTGACGTCACAAGACAAACTGAAAATGATGATTTTCACACATTTATAATTAAATTCGCACATCTTACTTTTATTACCATCACAATGATACCATAAACACATATTAATATTACGAATTTTTAAAATACATCTGTTCATAAATACTTGAAAATTTATCAAAAACCGAATCACATTGGATATAACGTTGTGAAATTTGCAAATTCTGCAGTGAAACATTTCTTATCTTAATCACTACGAAATAATTAGAGAGACCAAGTATCCCTGAATATGATGGAATTGTCTCTTTCGATGGAACGTAATTTTATGTCTATATCGAACCGATTAATAGTTAACAAAATAGATAGCAACTCGCAACTTATAAATACAAAGACTGCCAATTATAACCTAAACACTGAAAAAAGGAATGATTTTTTTCCCGAGAGAGATAAAATTCAACCCGATTTAATTTAATGAAGTAATGGAGTCAGTGAAAACTCATGCACCCAATGTAGGAGTTTCATAACAGTCATGGCAATAATTTCCAAATGAAGGTCATTACTTCATATAATGCCGATTTTCAAAGCAGTTCAATTCTACGAATTTGGAGGCATAACAACGATTAAAAAAAATAATCCGAGAAAATGTTTTGGGAGGGGATTCAATGACGTTGAAAGTTCGGTCAAAATTAACGACATGAAAGAGTCGAATTGAAAATATAGCTTCTTTTTTTATTCACTTGCATACACACATGAAACTTTTTATTTTTGTAGGATCGAGGTTATCGGCTGGAAAGTACACACGGAACACATAAAAGCAAACGTTTGGAGTCCATTTCACGAGTATTTTCACTGCACGTCGGCGAGGTTGTGCGTGAGAACATTTTCAAACTGATTAGTCGCGCCAATAAATTTTTAAAGGCAATCCATTAAACCATTTGGTTGAACCTCCCTTCGTCGTGCCTAGTGGACTATCTGATTCTCTGCGAATGGTCAACGTGGACGGCAGGTTGAAGAGCAGAGGGAGGAATCCGGCAAAAGATAGACGAGGACACGAGTGATACGCACTCCTTTCCAATCGGAACACTGAGCAATACAATACTATATCCCAATTTAAATTACGAGTGTTTTCCGACACCCTGAGATATCATGGTTGCATATTAATAACATCTTGAAATAACTCACTTAAGATTTGAAACCTGATCCTTAAAGTTTCTCTTGAACTGCATAGCATTTACTCAGCGTGAGATAGCTAAAATAACCGGCGTAGGGCATATGGTGATGTTTACATTTACTGCATAGTTTTCAGTTGAAAATGGAATATTTTCTACTGCCTTATGAATGCTATTTTTTATTAACTTCTAAGATATCTTTAAACACTACGCGGTTCAATTCAGTCTAAAACTACAAATCAAACATTAGTAAACCTACCCAATGAACATATTCATTGAATTCTGTATTTCATTACCATTTACAACCATTTAAAAAACCGAATGATTTCATATTATTTCACTAAATTAAAAACATATAATTATTTACATTTTCATATGAAAATTTAATGATAAGAATATCAATAAAATGCTCCACGCTAGCCAAAATCGGCATGTACAAAGTACAATAAACGGTTAAAGTAGATTATGTGCTCCATATATTTCATTCAACTTTCTATTCTCCCGGTATAGGTCTTTTGATTTCCAAAAAAACTGCTCGGAGTCGCGAACTCTTTACTCGAATGGGCATTCTTCTTCCTGTGATGTTTGCTTTGTCAAAGTCAGTTCCATTTTTTCAATATACGAGCACACGTAGTTCTATATAAACTCTTGGTACCAAACGTTATTCAATATAAAACGAGTCGCTTGTGTACAAGTTTTATTCATTTACGAACCTACAAATGTTGATAAAATATTACTAAAAATAAATCATAGACAATCACTAAATTAATAAATATTTTCCTACATTTCCCCTTAAACAGTAGATCCTTGAACAAAGGCGAAGGATAAATAGATTTAGAAAAAACGGGTCATTCCATTTTCTAACGTCTTAATCAATCCTAATTACCTTACTTACAATAACGATCTATCCTAAGGCTTCCATATGACGCAGTCTACTTACGTTACATAACAAACCATTCTAAGATTCATTAACCTTTAGCTAGGGAGTACGACGCCAGCCTGGGTTTGATCAAGTGAACAACAGTAACTCTATCGAGAACCCTGAATAGGGCGATAGGAGGATCCCTGTTATTCAACCTTGGAGGTTACGAAAGACATCACTTCCTCCACTCCGGAATATCAAATAATGAAATACAATAATAGAATCTCCTCACTTTTACTTTCGTGCCCTCAGGCAGGCGGCGAGAGGAAGAGCCTTGACGGGAAACCATAGAACCCACATCCTTGATCCTGGCAATTAATTCATGTTCCCAGAAGGAGTGGGAAGCAATCTGGGCTCGCGTGGAGGAGCTAAAATTAAATGGGGAATGAGAAGGAAGGGTTTGCGGAGGTGGATGGACTGCCACTGGGCACCCTTGACCCCAGGCCGCGTGCCCCCCATGCCGAAGTTCAAATTGAATCCGCTCCCCCGTCCACGGTGATCCGGGGCCTAACTTCACCACTCTGGACGAACTCGGCTGAAACGACGCCGCAGGAATTGATTCCAACAAAAGGTATTCGAGGGAGAAATCAGAACCTCGAGGGGCTAATTCGAAATAAACCACCTCCATGGAGGAAATCGTGGCAGAAAAACATGTAAGATTGCCAGAGATGGCCGAGTAGCGATGAGGTTATTACCGAAAATTGTGTTACGTAGTTCATTTGATACATTTTTTGTGGGTATTGACGAATACGAGAGATTTATCCAATTAAATGAAAAGAAACAAACCTAAGTAAGTTGATGAAGTAAGAAACTAACCGTAACCTAAGCCTTGAATAGAAAATTTGACGACGAATTATAATGGTATGGGTATATCCTTATAAAAATTCATCATGAAGAATTAGATATTGTAAATTTCACAAAAAAATTATTAGCATGGTACTACCGGTTTCCTCACATAGGTGAGGTGACATCTTCCACTACTCGTGGGTTTCACCTATGCGATGAAACCGGTCGTACAGTGTTAATATTTTCTTGTGAATTTCACAAAATGTATCTTATTCTTTTTGATGAGGAAAATAAATGACACACTTTACATTTCACTATCAAACTGTTATATACAAGCATACTTTCACCCGATCGAGTTAAATCTCTTCAATTTGATTCTTCACTTTCCTCTTGGAGATTTATATCACTTGGAATTCCTGTAGCCGATTAAACAATAAATTCCAAGGAGATAAGCATCAATATGGATACATTTTATATACGACGCAAAAATTCCATGTTGTTGAAAATAATTATGTTGGATGATATATTATTTTGGAGTTACAAATGTTCGTCATCATGGTATATTTGGAGCACGCGCGAAATTGATGAAATTCTGCAGTGCGCTCCGTTTTATTATGAAATAATCTTCCTCGAATTGTTCTAGTAAATATTATTACACGGAATGGGTATTTAACGCTAAGAAAAGTATCGCTTTAATCATAGCGAGGTGTGTGCGCGTCTCGCTAGACCACAAATGTAGCATTCATTTTATGTACGAAACATTTTCCTCTTCGATGATTTCGCAGAAAATGACCCCAGAGGACATTACGGCCGCATTTTCCCCTGCAACCATTATTCACTTAACCCTATTGCCCAAAACGACTGCCAACTGCCTACATAAATCGGCCATACTTTCCAAACCCAACACTCCCATACCCTTCCGCCCCCCACCCATCCTAAAATGCGTCCTTCCATGGCGATGGGTGCGAAGAGCTGCGCTGCCGGCGAAGTGAATTGGATTCGCACAACGAAGCAAACTCCACTCCTATGACACGATTTCCGCCCAATTAGGACTTGAATGCCACACGTTAATGTGCAAGTTTTAAAATTAAAACCACATTACCCTCTTCTTCGACTTCCAATTCGGCTGTTACTGGTAAGCATCCTTGAAACATGTGCCTTAGTAAGTTAAAGCTCGCAAAATACGAGCCATTTGCACATGTTTCTATAGTGTGCGTTTGCAGTGGCCGGCTGGGATACAATGGTTGTTGGTTGAGGCTGATAACCGGAGAGCTGAAAATGATCTGCCTTCTATATTCCTCAGAAACAACTAGGGGGCTACATCATACTGTATAATAAGTCACAGGCTTAAGATTTCTTCTTAGCATAGCTAAGATGGATAAAAATAAGACCTCCCTAAATTCGTGATGCTGACTTTTTCTAGGGAAAAAACTTACAATAACGCTGGAAAATACTGATAATCGGATGAATGAGTGCATTATCTATATTAAAAAGTTTAAAACTAAGATCTGGAGTCAAATTAAGAAAGATAATATCCTAGTTTTCTCGGGTAAAACAAACGCACGGTTTGTGGAAGGGCGCTAAATAAGCTGGGATTCGTCCAACCTATAGTCGGAAGGTGTAGTGTCGAAAAAGTGAAGGAAACGTGCTATTTATCTTTAGTAAGGCCTCACATTGAGTGTACGGCGAGTGTTTAGGATCCTTTTCAAAAAACATTAATTACAGAATTGATTAGGGTATAGAGAAAGGCCATTAGATTCGTAAAAACTCGTACAAAAGAACAAAAAGCGTCACGCATTCAATAAGAATCTCGAGTGGGAGCCGTTAGATATACAGACTCAGGGCTAGATTAAACTTGTTACAAAAATATAGAGCGTGTGGTTTTGCATCCGACATTGGAGATATAATTAGGCCCCATAATTACATTGGAGGGGTCGACAATTGCTACAAAATTAGATATTTAGATTGTGGAAATGATTGATTTAAGTTTTCGTTTTTCCCGCGCACTATTCGCGACAGCAATAAAAGGGGGAACACCTAAGAAAATAATAGGTACTCGTAGTCGAAAATAGTGGTATACAAGATTAAATTCCTACAAAACACTCTCCAAGTCTGGTGCCCTAACGTCCCCCGCCGTGTGCTCTTTTGCCGAGTGGGGCGCAGGTGAATGTCTGTATAATCTATTGTATTTTTGAGTTGCCCATCCGGAATTTATAGAATACTAACTGGTAATAAGTGTCTGAATTGCATGTGTGCCTGCCCTCTTTTAATGTTTTTCTTGTCCTCTTTGTTTTGACATAGGAATAGCTTCTAACCACGTAATACTCGTAATATATGTAGGCATGTTGCATGATTGGTGTTCGGTCACTCCCTTTCCCCGCGGTTTTGGTGGATCGCAGGGTGCCACGTGCATGAGGAAATATATGTAAAATGGCTGGTCACCTACCACCTCCTGCCGCACGTCCTTTCGACGGCTTGCGGGGTATTGTGTAGATGTAAATGAAGTAAGACAAGGGTAAAAAAGATTTTGGAAGAAGAGGGAGAGTTTTGCTGTTTGAGTAGCCAGATGTAACCATGAAAGAAGCATGAGGAAAACAAAATAGGAATAATGAAAAAGGCTTTCTCTCAGAAGAATGAATTAATATCAACAAGAGGACTAACATAAACACAGGGAGGCGATTCTTCAAAACTTACATATAAAATATCCTCTTCTACAAGAGAGGTAGAGGAAAATGTCGGAGGCAGTAAAAATGTGGTGCTACAGAAAATTACTGAAATAAAATAGACAGATAACAAAAATATATGAATTCCTAAGAGTGTGTTAAGTAGGAAGGTTACGGAGGACACTCAAGAGAAGAATAGGGAAACTGGCAGGACATACAGTGAAGAATTAAAGTTGACCAAAGGCCAAATTTCAGAAAACCTTTCTGAAAAAAATCGGAGAGGAAGGCCAAGGAATAACTCTGGGAATAAATTAATGTAAATCGTCGGCACAATGAGCTATGAGAGAATGCAGAGGTTGGTAGTGACTAGGATGTAGTTAGGACAACTAATGCAAAAAGCAACTCTCGGATTGATAACTTGTGATGATGAATAGCCGATTAATTCTGATGCAACGATAAACATATTCCTCTAATCCAAATAGCCATCTTGAGCAATCACAAATATACCGAGCAACACTTACCTGTAAAACCGCCACATTCACCCAGTCCTCGCTCTCATTTTGCATCGTCTCACTTTGATACGCAAACATCGATCTTCCCTTCTATTGCTGCAAGTGCAACAATCCTAAACACATTGAAGGACGCACTGACTGATTTAATATGTTAATATGTGTATACGGCAAACCTATAACGAAAGTGTGCATTAAATTAATCTCTCCAGCGTCGTCCCGATTCCTTTAGTCACGCACGCACGAGCGGGCGATGGACCGTGCTTCCTGCTAGTTGGGGGCGAATGTGTCAGTCTCCCGGGTGCGATTTCGACCATCATTTTCAGGATTAAATTCTCAAATCCCTCCCTCCATTAGAGTCACTTTCACAGCATGCCCATAACTACTTGCACGCGCTCGAGTACGTTTTTTTAGAAATGTCCAATGCAAATGAACAAATCTCGACTATTAATGAATACAAACAGCGCCGGGAGTGATTTAGGAAAATCATTTTCAATGTCGTGCCTCGTTAGCAATAAGCGCCAGGAAGGATGCAAGTTCGACTGTCCCGAGCAGAGCGCCCAAGGTGATGAGGGCCAGAGGAAGGGACACAACGCGCGTTATCCTCTCTTCGTATATTCCATTCTTCTCCCGCCCAAAGAACGTTTTTCCTTTCTCTTTCAGTGTTATTTTCATCCAGTGATTCACTCCACCTCCTTATCTTATCATTGGACACTCTCAATCTTGCATCAGAATCCAGAAATATCATCATCCTTATCCCCTTAATTACAAAAAAGATGTCTCCCGGGCGGGGGGGACACCCTTAGTCCCCATTTTATCCACCATAAAACCCTCTTCACCCTAACCCTGTCTCTTCCCCACTCCCAGTCACGCCCGACAAACGCTCCTGGAGATAAATCGGTTGGAGATTCTCGGGATCCGATCGCGTCAAACTGCGAAATCCCATTTGGTGAGGGAACACGCAATTATTGTCTCCAGCGCAAAAATCACTCACTCCGCAACGTCATTCCTACCGCGAAGGCGTTCTTTTTTTTGCCCTGCGATTTTGGTCGGATTCATGACGGGAGAGAGGGGTTGATAGAAAGCAATCCTAATAGTTTTTTCATTACCAATTTGACATGGGTGACGTTTAACGATTTGCTCTGAAAATCTGACCTCCATTATGCTTGAAAGACGATTCGTTCTTTTACATTTGCCGGTTGAAAATAAAAATTTGTCCAGATGAAACCACGTAGTCATGAAAACATTGGGAAACCTCATCAACTCATTTTTAAGCGTATCTGCAAATAGTGAAAAATTATCGGGCATTGGCAAACGCGTCACAAACTACAGCCAAGGTGTGTATATTGAAGTGCAAGTCTTTAGATCTCTCTGCTCAATTGATTTATTCTGACGGCCATTCAGTCAATTCCATTAGCTCGCACGCACCGGCTTAGTGGAGGTGTTCGCAAGAGATCCAGCAGACCTCTGTTTGTATAACCCGCGGGCTTGGAGTTTCGCGCATACGCCCATCGTCGTTAACCGGCGGGGTGGGGGTGCCCCTCTTGCAAACACGGGCGAAAGCAGGCTCGACGTGCACATGCGAGGATTCGCGGGGGCTGCCGCAGCCGCTGCGAGGGATTTAGAAGAACCCACTGCCGGACGACAAGATCAAATCCCCATTACGGAGAAATCTATCGAGCAACTACAGGGAAATACGACGAGGGGGCAGTGCTATAGTCATAAAATGCTCATTCCGCAAAAAAAGGATTTCCGGGGCTCAACGACTTGAAAAACCACCGCAAATCAATCAAGAGTGGAATGAAAATGTTCAGCTTAATATTGATATCTAATGGTAGTCCGTATATCAATAAGCCAGGGATCAGTCTTGAAGGATGCGATTTTGGCAGACCGCAAATCTTCCGAAAGTATTATGAGTTAGCCTAATTTTTTCCAAAATTATCTGTTAACTTCTATTATTATTATTAAATAAATCTCGTTGCAATTAGGCGATGTTCCTGGTGACAAAGATCAAGTCTGGCCAACGGTCACTCTTACAATGCACATGCATACACACACAAGAAGAACAAAAATGAGACAAAATGCTCCATTATAGTATACAATGACACTTAAAGATTACCAACCGCACTTTTACCATCACACGAGGGTTAGGTTCACACCATACATACAACGCTCCGTCCATCGCTGTACTCCGTCCATAATCACGCACTCTTCAATTTCATATACCGTTCAAAAGCACGTACCGTTAACACATCATTCGCTTATGTAATAAAACTTCTCACGCCGTCCGCATCACGTACAAAAAATTTAATAAGTACTATAGTATATTAATCACTGATCGATGAACTTTATCACCCAGTTATGATTCAGTCACAAAGAGGGAAAACCCTTTTTCAGGGAGTTTTTCATGGTAATACACGTTAGATATAAGATATTGCCGTTTTAAGAAAGTGCTTTTCTTATGTCGAATGGAGGAGGCGCGGTACCTCGTGACAGGAAGATAGCACATGTAACTCCTATTTATAAAGACGGCGAAAGAGAAAACTAACCAATTAACAACTCATATCTTTAACATCAATCTCTTGTAAAATATGAAAACACATTATTGTCAGTAACATTATAAAATTTCTCAATAGTAGGTACATACTAAGCCACACTAAGGCTGCTATGGAGGCAGGAAAAATGAATGAAAGGCGTATTGAGCGGTAGTGGAATGTTGAAGAAGGTAATAGAGGGGAGAATGTTGGGCAGGCGAGGAAAGGGCAGGAACAGGATAGGGATGTTGGACGGGATGAAGGGAGGAAAGAAGTACACAGAGATGAAGAGGGACCTGATGTAGAGTAGGTTGCTGAATTGGGTTTTGTTTGGAGTTACAAAAATTTTTATTTGATAGTTGTGTCCATCCAAAAACCTACCCTAACCGGTAGATTACCTAATTATTATATGATATCAACTAAGCCACAACCAGCACGGATTTAGGAATATCATATCTTGCGAAACAAAATTGGGTCTATTCATACACGATATACTTCGATCGGGAGAAAACAACACTCAAGTTGATGTAGTATTTCTGGACTTCAAAAAAGCCTTCAAAAACGTCTCGCGTTCTAAATTTTTATGTAACTTAAACGCTATGGCATCACTGAGAAAATAATAAATTGACTTAGAGACTTATTTTTAAATCGCAAACAAATAGTAGTCATCGATGGGTTGTGCTCAATGGATACAGAGCTTCAGGCGTCTCGCAGGGAAGTGTAATATGGCTGCTTCTATTCTCCCTGTTACCCTATGAAATAAAACCCTATAATATACATTAATGACCTAAGCTCACACGTTAGTAGCAACCTCAGATCATTTGCAGACAACACGGTGGTAAAAGGGAAAAAGGGGCCCATCAGATTGCCAACTACTCTATAGGCATTTAGGCACAATATCGGATTGGTGCAAGGAATAGGGATAAGTACTTAAATAGGCAAATATATAGTTTTTAAATTTTGGGACAAATGAAGTGGAGAAGAAGACATAAATTATGAAATAGAGTGTAAAGTGCTAACTACGGCAGATGAAGTTAAATATTTGGAGGTAATTCTAATGCCACGTCTTCCATTCAGAGGACAAATCAAGAAAAAATGCGGATCTGCATTAAAGAAACTCGGCTTCATTAACGGGTGGTGGAGAAATGTAATGAGGAAATTAAAAGAAGTGTTATTTTATTCTAGTTAGGTCTCATTTTGAATATGTTCCAAGTATTTGTGATCCCTGGGAGAAAGTTTGGCAAAAAGAATTAAATAAAATCCACCAGATACGTGACAAATTGTTAAAATAAGAACACAAGTGTGGTAGGTCTCCTAGGGAATATAGGCTGGGAGCCACTTGAGATACGAAGAGAACAAGTAATACCTAGGCTTTTAGAAAGGTTCAGAACAAACGAGTTTAACAACGACACAAAGGAAAATATTATGGCCTCACACTATTTAGGTAGATTAGACCACAAAGGCAAAATAAAGGAGATAGATACAAATACTCATTATTTCCCTGAAAAATCAGTAATAATAATATTAGAAAACCAAAGTTACCACATAAATATTAAAGATATTCGATTTACAAATCAGGACAAGATGAACCGTTGCGTAAACATAAGGTATATTAAGATATAAGGTCAAGGTGTATATTAGTTGATAGTATGTGTACGTATATGCATGCGTGCAAGTAATAAATGTTTTAGCATGGATGCCAACACCTTATTGTGTGTACATTGGCATGGATTTGTTGGTTTTGCATGTGTTTTTATATTCTAATTTATGGGTGATGGCCTACCTTTCCCCGCCACACGCCCTTGGGGTGGCTTACGGGGCACTATGCAGATGTAGAATCTCTGCACAGGGACGACGCTCTAAGGTCCTTGTCTACTGCTCGGGCGCGTGAGTAGTCGTAATTACGTGAGTGCGTACATGATTTTGTTTTTGCGTGTGGAATTTGTAATCGGCTCGGTTCTTCCGTGACGCGTCCTTTAAGGAGTAGTTTTAAAGTTTTTTTTAGGCCGGCATGGTTATTTTTCACTTAGCGCCATGCTCCATTCGTTCATTTTTTATTACATCCGCCGTATATTGGACGATCGTTCGGGCCTGGATAATTACACCAGGTGTTTCAGACCGCCCCACGCTTGCGCCATTGAACTTTTCCACCTGCCATCACATATTAAAAATACAAAACAAGCCACGGTTGTCCTTTGATACAAAGCCGAGGAAAACGGACAACGGAGCCTTTAAAACATTCACGAAGTTCAGCCGTTAACAACAATTTAGGACGTAAATATTAACGACGGTAATATAGCTATTCAAAAGCATCTAATTATATTTGAAAACAGAAAAAGAACACAAAGTAAATAACATTGCGTTGGGTGGGTTCTTGAGGGCTTAAAAATTTTGAAACAACGAGGGAAAATTCCTTTGAGCATAAATAGATATGACACCTCATATGCTACAAAGCGTCACAACCCTGCGTGGAGGTTAAAAAAGATATGTGAATCCCTATCCAAGGATCAACTAAGCGGCATGGGGTTCAACTGCTCCGCAAATCTCGAGGGACTTCGGCGCAGTCCTTAGGCCTCTATTCTGGGCCAATTACGGCCAAATGAGGCTTGCTCCTTTGTGTGGAAATCTTCGACAGTTAGATACTAGTATTGATGTAAGACACGACGGGAGAGTTTGCGTAAGTGGTCTTCGCAAATGCTGGAATGGAGCTGTGGAGAACGTAAAGAAAGGATCAAGATATGGACTGCACGATAATAAGGCTATATGAATCATTTCAGCATTTCGGTTTGGTTCGAATAATGGCATTCTGTATAGAGATCCTTGAAAGTGTTCAGAGGAGCGTGGTGACGTTTGCTGCGGAGACATTTTAAGGAAAAATTAAGCGTGGAATTAGAGCTAAAGAAAAAGGTTTCACTAAAAAGGAGAAAAATCCCGAGACAGAGGTTCGCAAGAGAACCCGTTTAAGTTGATGTGTTTTTTAAAGGATGAGAAACTCGATCTACTCATCAAGAGGGAGCCACAATCGGAAAAGTGAGCTTCCCGAGCAGAATAAGAGATGAAGAAATGTATTCATCTTTAAGAGAGGGGTTGTAGAATGTGATTAACAAATGATGAATACACATTTTCCCATCAACCGTGAAGAGCACCAATGTTCGGTCTGAAGTACTGTGTTTTCAGTAAGTAATACAACTTTTGAGGAATAATATTTGTTGATCAATTTATTTCAATTTTTTGCCCGATTTAAAAGAGCATTCACGAAGCAAGGGAAACGAATTGGGCATAATAGTTTACCGAATGGCATTAAGTTTCTTCTTTCGCGCGAATAAATTTGTTTCAGTGCAAGATTTAACTGATATTTGTGTAGAGGTGTGAGAATTGTGAATGTGCATGCTTGTCTAGTGACCTAACACCCCCCGCCACATGCCCTTGTGGCAGCTTGGGGAGCATTATTTAGATTCAGATAGATGAGATTTGAAGGTAAAATGGAGAAGAAGAATAAATAAGGCCGAGGATGAACCATGAGAATGAAGTAACAGAAAATGTGAGTTCAAGGAGTTATGAGGGCATGAAGAGGATAGCATGACAGCTTGAAGAGTTTCGACAATCCGATTCTCGAATTGATAACTCGTAATGATAGAAAATGTAGTATTTTACCACCATTCCATGCGGTTTTGCACTCTTGCCATGTAGCGACATTTGATAAAGAGAAGCATGATTCTTAAATGCAGCGTAACATATGTCATTGAGTGATTGGGAGAAAAAGGCAATGGTAAGGGGGAAGAAGGAAGAGAACAGATAAACTGTGGAAAAAAGACACAAAATCCAATTCAAAGATGTCCTAGTGGCAAATAATTCAATGATTAAAATGCTGGAGAATTATATATGATGGAGGGTATTCCGCAAGGGAGTAGACTTGGACACTTCAGAGCCAAGTCAGAATTGTCTATTTCACTTCAGTTAAAAAAGTCACCATCAGGTATGCGTAAATATTTCAACAAGAAATACTGGATGAAGAACGAAGTAAACTTTTGAGGCCAGGAAGAAGAGCGCAACAGGAAATGAGGAGGGGGTGGGAGACGTCTCTTCCCTGGGTATTGGACTATTTTATTCAAAGACTATTTTACAAAGAAGATTTTATTCATAGGGTGAAGAATGTGTGGGGAGAGAGTAGCGAAATCAACACAGGGAAAAGGCTTCAGTGGAATAGAGGCGGCTATTCATATCCGTGGAAAAGACAGCTGCGCATTCGCCATCATCAGACAAAGGTTTGGTGGCTGCATATATTATTGCATAGGAAACGGTCCCGGCAGGGAATCAGCATTCAAGGAATTCGGTAGTGGAAACTAGAAGCGTCAAGGACAAGATGAAGGCGTCCTTCAGGGGAGATCGAATGCCGACGAGTCGACGACGGATGGGGAACGGATCCTCAGCTACAATTTGCTACAAGCCGGAAAGGTAGGTAATGAATGCATTCACTTCTCTGGATGGACCACCTGATTTAGGCGTGAGCTGGAGAAAATCAATCATGCAGCTCAAAAATATTACACAGGGTCTTTCCCAAAACATATGTACTAGGAGAATAAATCCGGGAATAAAATGTACAGCAAATCAAAGTGAAATCACTAATTTTTTTCCAAATAGCATTCGTGTGTATTGACACACCGATGCCAGCGTATCTGCCATTTGCGATACGCTTCCTGGAAGGCGTCGACGGGAACCTCCTTTAGGCACTTCGTCACGACCTCTTTGACGTCATCAAGCGCTCTAAAATGGTAGCCTCTCGAACTCCTTTTTACTCTTGGGAATAAAAAGAAGTCCGGACAGTGCTTCATCCGGGCTGTGGGTCACTTTAACGGCAATCCAAGAGATCATGCGAGAATGTCACGCGAGCATTCGGATCTTCTTACAGCACCATGGGAACAATATTGGCAGACCCCTTTCTCCTGACTAAATCAAGTAAGAATTCGATAGCTAAAACGTCCGTAAGATTATGATACTTTTTTTAATATTGCACTCTTCTGTTTATATTCCGGAACTCAGCCATTAATCGGAATTGAGCATTCCTCTCACCTTTTACACATGTTCGTCGCACTGTGTCGTTGACAGACGTCGAGGGCGTTCCTCGTCGTCAACCTCCTTTCTACCCTCCCGGAACATTTTGTTCCAGTGGAAAACCATTCTTTGGAACATCCTCTACAAGGGCATTCATCCCCAAACCCGATTTGAAGAGCTTCAAACAAAATTCAATGCCGTATCGCCACTCTATGGAACGTGGAATCGTGAATTCATGACGTGACAAGGGTCCGCACGCTGTAACGGCCGGCAGAGAACGGACACGGGTCGTGTTGCTTTCCAAAACCCTCCCACCACCAATCCCGCAACACATCTCCAGCCGTCCGCACCGGCGAAAAAGAATCATTCCACTTATTTCTGGGGCAGACACTATATATGAGTGTGGGTGCTGGGAACTGAGAAGAAGACCCTCCTGACAGCAATTTAAGGGCGTCAAACGACGTTGTACGTTCAATTTCTAAGGTCACCCATTTTCAGTCTGGGAGAAACTACAAAAATGGGGCAAAAAATACCAAACCTAAAATATGCGGGTATTCTTAATGCATGCCGTGCATAGCTGCAATGTACTAAAGTGAATAACTTCCGATAGAGTGAAAAGAGTTCTCAGTACTTAAAACGGAGTCATTTATTGAACAATAAGAGCGTGATAATGAGCGTGACAAAATACTTGTCTAGTATGTGCCCAAGGGCGGCAAGATTTAACTGAAAGAATCATTGCGAGTGGAAAACGGCTAAAAGTAAAAAACTAAATATCAATTGAATATTAAATGACTTACATTTCCTTTATTCGTTTCCTCGTTCAATTTTTTATAGTTAATTTACCGGTCAAGGCAGGTTTTGGATGGACACAACTACCAAATGAATATCTCCTAACAAAACACAATTCATCTTCCGACTCTAAAACAAGTCCTTCTTCATCTCTTTGAACTTCCTTCCTTTCTCCATACAATCCAGCATTTCTGTCGTATTCCTGTCCTTTCGTCGTTTGCGTAGCATTTTCCCATCTATCACATTCTCCAACATTCCATTGTCGATCAATGCGCTTATAATCCATTTTTCCTGCCTCCATAGGATTTCTCTCAACAAACCCCTCTCCTCGCCCACCACACCTTGTACTTTCTCTTTTGTTTTCCTTTCGTTCAATTTTACCTTCTCCATTTTTCTCCAAACCCATATTTCAAAAGCCTCCAATCTACATCTATCCTCCTAAATCAGTGACCATGTTTCCGCGTTTTACATAACTACGAGTTTTCACGAGCCTTTTCTTAACACCCTCCTCAACGTTCCTGTCATCAACTCCTTCCTTGTAAAAGCCTCTTTGCCTATTGCAATTCTTCTCCTTACGTCCCTACTACTTTGATCGTGTTGGTCGAAAACACTTCCGAGATACATAGAATCTTCCAACTGCTCTAGTTTTTGCACTCCTATTTGAATGTAAAACTTTGTATTTCTATTTATGCAAAATAGCATAATCTTTTTTTTTATTACTGATTATCATCCATTCTCATATGTTTTGCAAAGAATTTTCAATTTCCTCAGAGGTTCTTGCAACCCCTTGGCTGACTGACAAATTAGAGCATGGCCATTATAAACCTTATTTTACAAATATCCCGACGACATTCATCCCTACCTCCAGTTTTTCCCATGCCTCTTTAATCATTTTCTCTACATACATGTACATTGAACAGCACCCGTCATAATGGACAACCGTGCCTTTCACCTCTTCCTCACGCTGCCCACCAGATTTTCCGTTCCCCTTTCGCACCTCAGCAGTCTGAGACATGTACTAGTTGCGGATTAGCCCCCTTTCCCTCCAATTTAATTATATTTTCTGCTATATACGCATTAGTTTTTTCCCCAATTTTACACTATCAAACGCCTTTTCGAAATTTATGAAACAGACAAATACGTCCTGATTGTATTCCATATTCCTCTCGATTAGTGATCTCATTACTGAAATGGCATCCAGCGTACCTCTCCCCTTCCTAAACCAAAACTAATCATCCCCTAAGTAATAATTTTCCCTACACTCTAACCTTTTGTTTATGATCCTGAGAACAACTTAAGCAGCGTGGGATATTAAACTTATTGTTCTGTAGTCCTCATATGATGTAGCTTTTACCTTTTTCGGAATAGGAATTAGCATTGATCTCACAAAGTCTTCCGGCCAGATTCCTTCCTCATAGATACTACGAATCAGTCCATATAGACTCTTCCTCCCACATTTTACTAAACCTTTTAGTAGTTCCGCAGTAATGTTGTCTACCCCCGCGGCCTTATTTGATTTCATCTCCTTGATTTCCCTTAATATCTCATTTTTGAGTATGTCTGCTCCTAAGTTATCTTCCTCTACGTCATGTTCCTTTGCCTTATTGGCCTAAGTTCCTTATCAAAGACTTCTTCAAAATATTCCTTCTTTCTCTCTTGAATCTTTTCTGTTTCCAGTATTACTTCATTGGACTTATCTCTAACTGTTAACACGGACCTTCCCTTCTTACTTACCGTCAGTGTTTTAACGTTCTTGTATAGCGTACCTACTATATTTCACCTTTCCTCGGCAAACTTTACATATCCTCGTACAGCGTCTTCCACCATGCTTATTTTGCTTTATTTGATACCCGTCCCAATTTATTATGTACCTCTTTGTACTTCCTTCTGCTTAACTCTATGTTTACATTCTTCCATTTTCTTCTTTCATCTATCTCTCTAATCATCTCATCCGTGGTCCCTGTTCTTTTCCCATTAACGGTTCTTATAGTTTCTTTTGTAGCTTTTGATATCCCTTTCTTGGTACACTCATTTTTCCTCAATATTAGTCAGCCCTTTTCCATCATTTATAATTTTCTCTTCAACCTGCTGATATTCCTAACGCTTCAATCCAGTCAATGCTTTCATAGTCCTTATTCTAACCCGCCGGCCCTGCTTTATCATTTTGAAACGAACGCTACACTTCATAAAAACTAAATTGGTGCCAGAGTCCGCATCCGCTCCTGAAGCTGTGTGAATTAATCACACTTCCTTCATCTGTGTCGAACCATGTTATAATCTCCTCGCTCGATATAGGATTTTAAATATTGAAGGCTTAATTAAAGCGGTTATAATATTTAAATGTAGTGTTTTAAAGACGTATTTTTTCTTTTTCGTCATTGCCATTCAACCCCTACCAAATAAATAATTTGTGTCAAAGAAGTTTTTAGAGACAGTGTATAGTTGTTTCAGGCACAACAATTTTTTTCACATCAATTTTTTTCTGAATCGATCTAAGTTTCCTCCTCCACATTACTTAATCCCCTCATTACTGAATACTTTATTCTACCCCAATTCACGAGTAGTTAATGCCATGGCCAATCGTTCGCTTCGACATCCAAGTGCGTGCTTTTCATATTCCAATGTTTTTTTCCATTCACCAGCTTAATTTTTTGCGGTGACAAGCGCTTCGTTTGCTATATAGAGGAGAACGCCATTCCCCGGAGTTTTTTTCGTGTGGCGCCGCCCTATGGGGCGGGGCAGGCCAAGTAAAAAAATTCCTTTTCCTCTTGAAATCATATCAAGAAAGAGGGTAAGGAGTAGAGGGGGGAGTGGAGAGTCATGGATTTTTCGGTGCGGTTCAAAAGAAAGAGAGCCAACAGGGGGTTCGCCGCACCACGGCATCGTGATGGGCCACCCACTCGTCTTCTCTTTCGCCCTCTTGTGACATTTTCAAAGGTCCATTAGGCGGCGACGAACTCTCCCGCCCGGCGAGAATGCGTAAACAACCATGGAGAGTCGGAAACGAAACTTCAGAATAAGACGCGCAAATATTGGCGCAAAACACGGAGACCGATGAAAATGGGGAATGGTGGTGGCGATGGCGAGCGGAGGGTCGAAGAGTGGAGTGGGGGGGGGGGCGGAAAGGGAGAGAAAGAGAGTAGGAAAGATAAACAGAAATGCTTAATCATTTTGACGTCTTATTTCAAGAAGACGTTAATTAAAAAAGTTTTCCTCTCAGGTGGGATGAAGGGAAGCGCATCCCTCATTTCCTTCACCTTCCGACTCTATCCAACGTAGAAACGACACGCGACCCCCTCGCCCCCCTCCCCTCCCTAGTGATCACGCTGTCGGGGGGACCACGATGAAATCTTCGGAAAAAGACATTTCTTTGTTCACATCAATGATAGCGGAGATTCTGTAATTACACTCATCACTCCGTGAATTCCTTATAACTTCTCCGTACGCACAGCTACGTAGGTCTTCGTGAAGAGTTAGAATTATTTGACAAAGATTTTTAAGGACAAGGGTAAAAACTAATTGCTAAACAGAATACTATAGGCTAAAGGGCTGCTCACCGGGACTTAAGAATGTTATGTACAAATTTATTTAAGTTAATGAATGAATTTCAGATATGGTATCTAAACCTCAAGCACAATATACATTCGAGTTTCAAGAAAATAAGCATGAACAATGAAAGTCCTCCATGAGTTGTCTTATACTATTACACGAAAAATTATTTATAAAGGGATAAATAAAATTCTGAGCAAATCTACGAAATTTGCATGAATTGAAAAGGCCCAGGTCATTATCCACGCAATCGCGAAACATATAATGCCCACGTTAATTATTCATTTAGTGTAATGCAAAAAAGGTAAATTTTAAAGGCTGGGAATCAGAGCAAGTAAATGTATTACCCATTAACCCTATGGGTGATCTCTTGATTCAAACATTTCTCGCAAGTAGATAACACGTATTTAACTCCATAGTCAAATCAGTAAAGATGAAAACTTTAGGAACATTGAAAAAATGAAACAAGTATTTCTAACTGACATTGTACCTTTCCGACAATCGGCTTAAAAATAGGAGGATTTCCCCGGCTGTCGCATTCAAAGCAAGTTCGCCACCCCCGCGGCTGCGTTTCAGCAGTTCGCCTTTCCTCCCTTCTCGTTTCACGTACGTAAAATACACGAGAGCACTTTGTACAGCGCGCCGGGTGAAGAAGCCCCCTCTCACTGTGAAACGGGGCGCCGGCGTCTGCCAATCAAGCTTATCTCGGTGTCCGTGGTCGCATCACCTTGCCTCGCATGAGAGACGGCTCCCGATTGGCCACCCTTGACCTCTGGCTCCCACCGGACAAAGGAACAATGAGACAAACAATATTGAATGAGCGTCACAGATAAATTGATGACCGATATTCATTTCACATTAACGGCTGAACATGGCCCTACTGCCGATCATTGAATTTTCTCTGTGAATCGACTCCCTCACTTTTCGCTTTGCGCACCCGATTCAAGTCCCGAGGTGAGCGACACGCGGTGGGCAAACCTTTGTCCTCCGGTGTAAATCCAGTTGAGGTCATTAATGATCTACTTCCACGGTCTTTAGTCTTCATGACCGAAATCAAGTGAACTTAATCAGCCGCAGAGAGGTTAATTCAAAGCCTTTGAGATATAATGCCTACCGTTTTTCACTAAAACTTTGTATTGAAAAATAAATATTAGTATTTTCAGCACCGTAAAACAAATATCTAACAAAAACATAACTCACATAGAAATCAATTCATAGAATTATTACTCTATTTTAAAAAAGTATTGAAATTAAGGGAGGAAGGAAGTACACAAGGGACAGCGCGTGGTTTTATATACCTGTATATTTGTTACAGGTTCCCCCCCACCTCCCTCCACCTATTTGAAAAACCCCAACTTTTCATTTCTTACCCTTTTCTTCTGTAGCTACACCCTTTTCCCCTGCCACACACTTCTTTGGTGGCTCGCAGGGTATTGGAGTAGATGTAGATGCACACAGAGATGAAGAAGGACTTGATGTAGAGTTGGTTGCTGGATTGTGTATTGTTTGAAGTCACAAAATATTTAATTGGTAATTTTGTCCACCCAAAACCTACCTGAACCGGTATATTACCGAATAGGAATTGTCATTATAACCTATTCATTATACTATCGTTATGTCTGTTAAAATAATGGGTGGTTTACAACCAAAAATGTGTGCAAGTAATCCTTTATATCTTGGTCAAGCCATTATAGTGTACCCAAATAATATAAGCCTTCTCGGTAATTTTCTAAGACGGAAATAAAATAGTTATAGAAATGAAAATATGACTTACAATATGCACCTTGAGGATACTTCCTGGGAGTATTTTCAAGGCACACGTCTCAAGTCTCAATGCATCGAAATTTGGGCATAGTTCACTCAGCAGATAAGCCCAAGTGCTTCTTTTCCCTTTTTCGAAAATAAAGCTGCATACTGAGAAAACCCCTAACAGATAGCCACCCTTGCTGAGTGTAGCTCTTCAATTGGAATGAGGATGTGTTTTTTGCTACGCTCGTTTGTATCTGAATTGTTTTTTATAATAATCCAATCTGGAAGACATCGCATATTATAATACCTGTAATTCAGTGTAAGTGAATCATTTCTTCCAGGAATATAATGTGTTTCAAAGTTTGGTTCTTTCATTAATTTTTATATTTCCCAACGAGTATGTGGGTGTCGTTCGAAGAGCCTTATTTACAAATTCACCAGCGAACTGCTTTTTCCACAATGCTTATCCCCGCCCACTATTCCCTGCTGCGACGTGGCTAATCTTCCGTCCTCCCTGGATGTTCTTAAAAGCGATATAAAGAGCACATCATTTTAATTAAAAACAGGACGATACGGCCCTCCGAAGCACCAGAGCCGCAAGAGCGATAAACCAGAATGGGTCCGATGGATGCTTCTTAAATTAAGCCGCGCGCGCAAGGGCCCGAGTTAATTAGATATCAAAACGATAAATCGCTCGAACAACGTTGTTTGCCTGATGAGCCTTCCACGGAAAAGGCAAATACTTCCTCAAATAATCTCCCCAGGATATCTACGACCGCGATCTACACATAAAAAAGGAGAAAGTAGAAAAAACATCACCGTGACCATACTTTCGAAGGTCTCCTGTAATATCTTTTCTTGTTTTATCAATTCCCCCCTCCTCTCTTCATCCCCTTCGGTCTACCTTAGAGCCTATACTTACTGTTATGGCCACTCTTTCCATCCCACAGCGGTTATTTCAGCGAATATAATTTATCGGAGCGTGGAATGCCGGGCGCATAATACGGCCATGCGTTCCAGGGCCCCCATTACATCGAATATTAATTTAAACGAGCAAGAAGGAAAAGGGCATTTAAGCGTTACATAATAATTTGACACAAATTGCGCGGACGGAATGGGGGTGGGCTGGGGCGAGGGTGGTGTTTTTAGGTCGCTGAGAGGAATAAAACGAGATTTATGCATCCGAGATTTCCTTCTTTTCTTCTTCAAATTGGGGCCATTAGGGTATCATCAATCCCTTCCTAACGATGCCCGCTGCCCCCTTATAATCTAGATGGCCATTCGTTCTACCCTCCCACCCCCTCCAGAGTTCCTCCTCCCACCCCCCCTTCCATTTACCCATTCTTCTCCCTCCCTCTCACGCTGAAGGGGCAAAAACACTGATTTTTTTCCTCGCTCAAAGGATTTCCGACGCGGAAATTGTCATATGAAAGCAACGCTATTCCTTTCAATGAAACTACTTTTCAGTTATATATATATATATATATATATATATATGTATATATATATGTATGTATATATATATGCATGTATATATATATATATATGTATGTATATATATATATTCAAACACCAAATACCGCCATATGGCGAATACATATTCATTCACATTGAAATAGAGATAAGGAAAATGGTAAAGGAACACATATAAAGGACAGATGATGCACAGATGGGCAGGCCATTCTCCCGTTTCTGAGGTAGATACGTTATAAAGTTCGCCGCTTGGGTGGTGGAGATGCCGACAGGCAAAAGAATTATTTGTTCACCCCTAACTTCTCCGGAATTCATTTCCGTGGAATCGTTGGAAGTTGCATGTATCAACCGCATCTGAGAACTTCATATCAAAACTGGACCAAGTCCATATAAATTAAATATGAGGAAGAAAGTAGTTTCGTGTGGAAAATAATCCTCTCAGCACTCTCTCATATTCCTCGAAAATTAATATTCTCATTTGACGAGCAAAAAAAGTCTGGCTTTTGAGTCATTTATTTCACTTATAAATACCTCAAATTCAGTAATACGGAGAAAAACTGGGGGAGAAAAACGCAGCAATTACACGCGTTCTTAAACTGCTTCGTTCGTGACTCCGAATGCACGTGGCGCTCGCCGTAGGGGATACCAGGAGTATCTCGGAGACGTCTTCAGCCATGAGCTTAGAGTGCGAATTAAGGGAAGATCGGATGTTACCACGATATAGTGAGCAGGATACGACCACGAACTATCCTCGTGCACTTCATCGAGTCGCTTTCCACTGAGATTCATGCATGGTTGGACTCTTCACATCCAAAGTTAGGCCAGCCCATTCTGGCAGCAGTCAAGAGATGTTGGCCTCACAATCTGTCGTCTTATGCTGCCTTTACCCGATCAAACTATTGAAAACAGGGAGCAGGGGGCACGTGAGCCCCTGAACGTGGACACATGAAGCTTCACGATAACCCTCAAACTTATCCATAAAAATATCACTCCCATATATAAATGTTATCCTGAGATCAAATTGTTGCTAACTACCTCGGAAATTATTTGTATATATCAGGAGTTGAACTTCCATAAATTGCAAGCGATACAAAGTCATACGATAAGTAGGTCCTAAAGGTAATGAGAGGGAAAAAATCGAGTAAGAATAGTATGCCGTCTTCTTCCACGTTAGTTCTGGTAGTACTTATTTCCTTATATGAATACTATTGTATTCTTCAGTATAACTCTCAAGAGTACCATAATGTATGAATCAGGAGAGACATTTTCGAGAACAAAGTCAACCAATCTGCCGTGAACACTTCATAGACAGAGGATGACAGCAATGGGCGTCCAGTCTTTGTTTAAGGCAACGCCCACGCATAAAAATGAGAGCCTTCTGAGGGAGAAATGATTGAGCGCTTGCAAAGGAAAACACTTAAGGGATACGAGATTGTGGGGGCACTGTATGGAACATTTTTTCACAACGGTACACGGTGGAATCATTTAACGAAGAACAAACTGAAGGTGTTCATCAAGCTCATCCACACAATGTAATTTGTTGGGTGACTTCGGGAGGAAGAGGGGAGTGGAATGCAGGGCGGAAGGCTATATGATTAACCTCCATTTAACAGGGCAATCGAACACGAGATGGGTGTTAATGGTTTCGGACCGCCCGGGCCAATTTCTGACGATCAATCATTAGTGTTCACAGAGATCATTTCTATGGAGTTCTTTTTAGTCCACGCTTGGCCAGATTTATTTTCATGTATTTGTGAGGTATCCTTTCGGTGCTCAGAAAAAACATTTTAGGGTTGCCATGAAGTTTTGAAGACATTTATACCAAGAGACTTACTTTAACTTCCATACCGATTTTCTCATCACAATGTTTATGAATGTAAGTTGTTTCAACATAAGCGAATTATTACAATTATTATAACATGATTATACAATATTAGCAAATATTTTAATAATAGGGGGTTTATCGCAATCTGATTCAATATGTGTCTATGAAAGACAAAAAAATATCTACTGTCCGAGAAAACAATTCCCTTAGATACGAAAGACAATTGAGCTTGGGAAAGAAATCCAATAAATCCGGGTGAACTTCAAAGTCAGCAGAGAAAAGGAAAAGGTATAGATTAATTCGCAAAAGGAAGGTGAATGAATAAATATTTGAGCAAAATTATGAAATATTTAATAAAAGTTTTCTTTTAATTTATAAGGGTGCATTTTAATAATTTAAAAACAGAATATTTTGGAGCATATAGTAGAAAGAGTATCCATTGCAGGCACCAATGTTCGGATAGGGAAACTATTAAACGAATAAGAATTATATTATTTAGTATAATAGGGAATTACGACGGATAACAAAAATATATAAAATGAACACGAATCCGCATTAACCAAGTATTATTACCCTTTTTGTAGGAGGTTATTTAGTGCCTCGATAAACCTACTCGGTAATAAATGGATTTGTTCAAAACTATCAGGTACAAAGAAGTCAAAATTATTATTCTCATCACTACTTTTTAATTTCAACACAAGAAATTTTGAACTCGATAAATAGAACTTTGGCCGTTTCAGAATTCGTATTTGGGCTTTAAGCACTGCTCTTCGTCCCCATGGAGAAGTAATCTCCAAAGCCAAGTGAATTAATTTTCACAGCTCTTAAAATTATGAAATGAGTCAGAAAACCCATATGACGGAAAGAATTCGGCTTTCAAAAAGATTTTGACTACAACGTCTGTCCTAAAGTAGTACAGCTGAATCTATAAAAATAAATTTATTAATATTTATTAATTATTATTTATTAATGCATTCACTGAAAAATCTTCGAAGTACCACCCATGTGCGTCCACACTTCTGGAAGGCATTGCCAGGAGTGCTGCTAAGCTCCCTCGTCACGGCCAGTTGTAACGCTTCAACTTAACCGTGGTGACGTCCTTTCAGCACGGATTTGAAGAAAAGGAATAATTCTGGTGAGGCATTGTCTAAAAACTACGTACCATTACTCACATAGTCGAGAAGCTCTTGGCATATCAGTGTGAGTTACCTTTTGTTCGTCCGAGAGCACTCGCGGCACCAACTTTGCACACACCTCTCTCATGCCCATGTTTAGGCCAAAAGTCTATTTACATCACTTTTAGGGATGCCAAGTTTATCATAAACCATACAAACACGTAATCTACGATTCCGATTAAACAAAGCCTTCCCTCTTGCAGGATTTCGTCACTTTTTGAGGTCGAAGGGCATCCTGAACACTCAGCGTCTTCAACATCTTCTCTACCCTCCCGAAAAAACTTGTGCAACTCAAAAACACCCGATCTATCCAGTATGTTATTACCATAAGCTTCCTTGAGTATGTCATGAGTCTCTTTCCCGGTATTGTCAAATTTCGCGCAAAATTTGACGGCGTAGCGCTGTTCTAATAACCTGTTCATGACGGAGCATAACGATATACACACGTTATACAGGTTTCCGAAATGAGCGATCGCACTCCGCCAGGGCTGGAAGCCAACTTCCATCGACTTCCAGCCTTTCCTGAGACTCCTCTCCCTTGAACTCCGACAGGGAAACCGCCACCCGTCCGTTTGTCCATCCGGGGAAAAATAAGTCCTACTACCTCTGGGACAGACCTTGTACACTTATGTTATGGGCATCTTTTGAACTTCATGACTATCACAGTTGTAAGCAAATATGACTGTTTCAATATTTTAATGTAATATTATTTATGAAGGGTTCAGGATGGTACAGTGGTTAACGTACTAGCTTACCATCAAGAGGGCTCAGGTTTGAATCCTTTAGACATATGATCTTTTTCAGTGGTGTCCCGATCCCCTACTAGAGGTGTTTTGCGGAGAGAACTTTGAGTGAGTACGCCGTCCGTTGAATATGACGTTAAGCTGCGGAATTCTTGGCGCTTTTCGTTAATAGTAGACTAACAACGACGCCGGGTTTCCCTCTTGACTCTCTTCATTCTCATCCATCCCTAATAGCGCAAATATCCTTAGTTGTCGATCGCTTCTCCTAAAACTACTCCTATTATTGCTTCTGAAATTGTCGATAGATGCATATGAAAAATTTTATGCACAAATTTCAATTTTTACATCTACATCTGCATTAACATAATAACCCGAAAGCCGCCGCAGGGGCGTGTAGCATGGGGTATTAGGTCACTACCCGTAAAAGGGAACAAAACCACATTCAAAACCAACGCATACATGCATGCATCTTAAGATGATGAATCGTTTGGATAGGTAGCTGACAGATGCTCTGAATAGCGGAGTCTGATTGACATGAAATTTTTAGACATAAAAGGGACTTAGAATACACCAGACGTTAATTGAGAATGTAATTATATGCAGATTGAATTTTTCTTTGATTTTCGCAAATTTTTGGAACAACAGAAAAATTTACTCTTACCCTCTTACCCTAAAAAAATTTTCCCAGCCGAGCACTTCACAAGTATTATGAATATTGAAAAGCTGAAATATTAATTTCAACATTATTTAAAAATCGCGAATTAACGTATTTAGTAAATAGTGTAAATAATTAAATAGTATATAATAAATAAAAAAACTAAATAATTCATACAATAACTGCAGCTGAAGATGACCATCTAAGTCAATGTAGTTTTAGATAAAACTCAAAAGAAACAGGGTTATTCAACTTTTTCATCGAAACTCTCAAATTTTTCGGTGTAACAAACATTCTTCTCTGCACACCTAGTTGTATAAAGAATATCTTACAGGTGAAACGCATACATGTGCCGTATCGTATATCACTGAATTTCGTGCTGATCTAGACTAGGGCTCGAATTTAAACTCCATTTAAATGTATCATTAAATTATCGAGCATGAAAAATTAGCAACCTTCCCGGTAATTTTCATAATGAAGTGTTTAATTTCTTTAATTTAAGGTAGCAGGAAATCCTGGGCTATCTCTCTTTCCCGGGTACAACCATTTACGCCTCTAACGATGTGATACTCTCACATAATTTCATACGGATGTGCAAAACGAAGTTTGAGTCCGTTGATCCAGGTCCACTAGCCCCACCTCTATTTAGAGGACTCTCTCCTCGGCGTTTTTCAGGCGGTTTGAACTTTGATTGCTGAAAAAATGGCCTCACGAACATTCAGGAGATGTCTGATGTTTTAAGAAGATTTTGTAAAAAATTCACAAATTCAAATTCGTCGTAAATTTTGTCACATAAAATAGAGTATTTGGCTATATTTGTCTCATTTATCCTAGCTAACAATACCCGAACGTCTAAATTGATGGCACCAGGTGAAAGGTTAGTATAAATTTGGTGTGCTCACCAATTGCTACAGATATTTTTTTCCAGTTCTCTGAGTGAAATAACCTGGTAGATAAAGTTCGTTTTAATGGCCTTCTACGCCTCACAACCAATGCCATCTCAAGGGAGAGATGAAAAGCCAGTATCCCATCGAAACCGAGAGTACGTCCATTTTAATTTTAAGCTGGAATGCGGATGGAATTCTTTTTCTGTGTTCATAAATGATATTCTAAACACCTGCGTATACTAAAATTACCAATTTTATGCTTACAACTTTCAAATTATCAATGAATATAAAATACACCATGGATAATGTAAATAGGGATATGGAGCATACGCATGTGTACGAATATATATCAATTTAGCACTTGCGAACAAAAATACAGAAACTCACAAAAAAGAAAAAAAATCAAATGTTTCCGAATGTTCGGTGGTCAAGCCAACCTTCTCAATGGAGAAGAGGAAGGAACTCTGTTCCTTCGTTCTCTAAATTCCGAAAAAAAATTAACTCAAAGAAAGGAGAAAGAAAAAAGAATAGAAAAGGAAGAAAAAATAAAAGAAACTCACAAGTGTGAGTTTCTTTTATTTTTTGTTTTTCTGTGTTTTTGTTTGCTAGTGCAATCTTAATAAACATTATTATTCAAATTCGTAAGACTTTCACATTAGTTATATATATCATTATAGGGTAAACTACCGGTAAAGGTAGGTTTTTGGATGGACACAACTATCAAATAAATATCTTGTGACTCCAAACAAAACACAATCGAACAACATATTCTACATAAGGTCCCTCTTCATCTCTGTGTATTTCCTTCGTCCCTTCATCCCGTTCAACATCCCTATCCTGCTCCTGTCCTTTCCTCGTTTGCCCAACATCCTCCCCTCTATTACCTTCTTCAACATCCAATTGCCGCACAATACGCCTTTCATCCATTTGTCCTGCCTCCATAGGATTTCTCTCAACAAAACCTTCTCCTCGCCCACCATCTCCAGTACTTCCTCTTTTGCTTTCCTTTCGGTTCATTTCACCTTCTCCATTCTTCTCCACACCCACATTTCAAAAGCCTCCAATCTACGTCTATCCTCCTGCTTCAGTGACCACGTTTCCGTACCGTACATACGTAGCTACGCTTCATATAACAGTTTTTACGAGTCTTTTCTTAACTTCCCTACACAACGCCCCATCATCAACTCCCTCCTCCTTTGGATTATATATGTATACATTCAAACACGAAATACCGCCAAACGACGAATAAATATTCATTCACATTGAAATAGAGATAAGGAAAATGGTAGAGGAACACACATAAAGGACGAACACAAGAGAGTTGGGGATGGCGGATGTGAGCAGATCACGAATGTAGAAATATCTTCCTCGAATATATATATATATATATTCTATATATGTTTATATATATATATATATTCTATTTACATATATATATATATATACATATATATATATATATATATATATATATATATATATATATATATGGATGATTTCTTCGAAGTAACACGGAAGTGTTGAATAAAAAACTTACACAGTAACACACAGCACGAGAACACATAAAAAGAACACTTACAATAATATCTTGATAATTTCGACGGACTCGAGCTCCGTCTTCTTCGGAAGAGTCATATCTTATCTTCCGAAGAAGACGGAGCTCGAGTCCGTCGAAATTATCAAGATATTATTGTGAGTGTTCTTTTTATGTGTTATCGTGCTGTGTGTTACTGTCTAAGTTATATATATATATATATATATATATATATATATATATATATATATATATATATATATATATATATATACATATATATATAAAACTTTTGGACGGCACAATAGAACACAGAATAAAGCAGATAACACGTAAAAGGACACTCACACTGTAGATGATTTATATATATGTATATGTATATATATATATATATATATATATATATATATATATATATATAAGGGCAGTGATTGATAGCTTCTAAAATTAAATACAAAGTAAAGTAGTCTAGTTGGTAAAAAACCTATTTTCTCTGGTGAATTTTCAATAAATTCTGACCATTCGTGTCAAGAATTAAGCTGTAACTTGTAAAGGAACTGTAAAATATTTTGAAGCCACTATTGAAAAATATCTAACCTTGAAAATTTATTTCCGAAATATGAGAAGTAATTGCCAATCAGAGCATTTCACCACGCATGTACCTAGTTAGAGAATGAATTACTTAGTCCATGAACGTACGAAGATGTGTTTTAACACACAATAAGTAGTCCCACTGTGATTACTGTTTTATTCTGTTAAATATTGTTGATGAATCAATTGGTGAATAAACGATCAATAGATTCCATGTGACAATGGCATGTTGCAGTTCGGTTACACCATATGACAAATTCATATAAAAACTAAAATTGCACAAAGTATGAAAAAGTGGCTACATATGTCTCTTACAGCAACTTGTCACACTTGTGAAATAGGCTAGCATTCGTCTCTTCTCTAATCATTACTTTTTTAGTAAGACAGCCACGACGGATCTGCGAGACCCCATTGCTGGAATTGACACATTTCTTTGCAAAACTCGGAAATAAACCATTGAAGATCGACAGCTGCTACTTCATCAGTAATAAAATTCACCACTATATAGATAATGTTGTATCAGATAATTGCTAATTTTAAATTAAGCTAAGTATCTTAAATATCACACCGCACTGATCTGGATGGTGCATTAAGTATTCAGGACAGCGGAGCATTCATATTTTTACTATGTTTGACACTGTTCTTTAACCCCTCAAGTCCCAAGCCATCCTTGTGATCATTTGAAACTGCGTTTTATACCCAAAATTTTACGTATTGACACCCAAATGGAAATCATTATATTTTGATTTTATTCCATGGGAAAAAGGGCTGACCATGTACAATCAAATTCATTGCTCTCAAATAGGACCAATTACTCGCAAAGGACAAATGCTATTTTGCATTCACTGAAACCAATTCTGTATAAAATTTCCTTAGCAGGTTTAATCTGGCACCAAGCATACGACCTTGCAAGTTCTCTCGGCCCAGCGTATGCAGTCATTAACGCTTGATGCCCGTCTGTCGCAGCGCTCGAGGCGTATCTCACAGCAGCGATAGAATTAGGACGAGCCGATCCAGCGGTCCTCCATGCGGCTACGGCGTTACCTGGACCCAGCGCTCCGTGGTCAACTGATGACCGTCGCCCGTCCCTCCTCCTTTGATTCAACCCTTCGGACGACAGCCGCGTTCACCACGCTCCCCCCACCCCCCTCGCCCCCGTTTAATTTGTTCGGCTCAAAATGAGCGTCGACTCGACGCCCCTCCGAAGCGCCTCCAGTCCACTCGTCGATAAATGATGCACCGGAGGTCCAGGGATATAACAGAGTGTTTTCCGGCCCGCCTCCTCCGCTCCCGTCCTCATCCCCTCCATGCCAGCCAGTTATCCCAACTACGCCATCACGGGGAAATGCCCCCGGGGGCAGGAGGGTCGCAGCCCCAGCTCACACCCCATCCACCCCCCACTCCACTAAATATTTTTCAAACCCCCTCGCCCCCAACCCTTTTCTACCTCCCTCTAGCTCACTCACTCGCCCACTGAAAATAGGGCCTAATGCGTTCCTCGTCGACTGCGCTCTCATTACCTCCGTAATTGATTCGGAATGGAGGTGCTCCAATTGTTCCAAAATTATGAAAGCGTTTTCCATAAATCCAAACGAAAACAAAGGCGAGGGAATACGTAAGGACAGAAGGAGGAACAAACTCGGGAGGCAGGATTTTATGAACGCGGCGATATAGAGGCATACGTTCCCTGCTCGCGTTTAGTTCGAGTATAAACGACCAATCTCGCCGAAAATTCGCCTTCAATAAGATGGCTTATGCGGCTAACACACTTAATCGGCAATTTGGAGATGAATGTAGGGAGTCCTAATCACGCCAAAATGAATTTTCTTTGGCGAAATTTTCATAGCAATAGTCTATAATTCGGCTGACATCTCTTAGGAGATTATTTTACGCATAGCGTAGCTGTAGTATGGTGGTCATTTCCTCTCGAACCAGCATGGGTTTTGTTAACGCTTCAAGATTTACCACCTTCTCAGGTCCGTTAGTCAGAAAACTATTATTTCTCCTAGTTTCCTCTAAAGAAATATTAGACTTAAGGATGTAGATATCTTCGACCAAAATACGTGCATCAATGGGTAGGAATTCTTTTCATATTTTCCACCCTCTAGGTTGTACGTATGTGCTCACATGGAGGGTCGAAAGAAAGGCGTACATTCATTCTCCTATCCAGGCCCTGGATCCATAATGCTTTATTTATTTTCTAAGTAACTACGTAATAATCTCAGAGGGTGAAAGTAAACGGACATTTGTGAATGTGCGACAAGAGCCCGAGGCTAGCGTCAAGGGAATTTCCATCACCCATCCCAACTTGTGGTGCTTATCCTCACCCTTTCTTAATCCCTTACCTATCCCACTTGGTACTTTCCCCCCCTGCCACACACATTTTTGGTGGTTCGCGGGGTGTTTACCCAAGTGTAGAAGTAACTTAAAAGCACCTTGCGGGCTTTTTACAATGATTGATTAATCAGATGTTAATAAATAAATATTATAAAGTAAATCAATGATATTATGAATACGTAAATGTGAATATAATCGATCATGAAGCAATAATTTCGATTTAAAATCCATCGAAGCATCGAACGGTTGATGAGGCGATGGTCCAAAGCGTATGGAGGAATTTAAATTGATTGGGAGTGAGGTGGAGAGTTGGATATCGTGGCGGCCTCATCGGCGGATTACAGCGTTAATTGCCCCATCCGCAATCATCTGGCTAGCCCTTCCTCGCCCTGGCCCACCCATTTCGCGAAAAACGGAAAAAGGCTCAAGAGCCTCCCACGTAATCACCGCACCGTTAGCGCAAACTATATGTGAACTTACATTTGCCCTTTCCCTCGCCCCCGCCCCTCGTGCGGGCCGGGAAGGTATTGGCGGTGGTGGGAGAGACAAAGGCGGCGGGCGGAGGCCTCCTCTTTCGGTAAATGAGTGTGGAGGAACGGCCGTTGGGACCGCCGGACTGATGAAACACCAGCCAACCTTCGAAGGAGACGTCCGCTTACTATTTATTTCGATTTTCCAAGAGCATTCCGCTCTTCACCACGAAATACAGGGTTCGTCCGGAAGATAAGTGTACTGATTTTTTCCCGCCGCTCCAGGCGCACCTAGTACCGCTCTGACGGGCTGCGATTGGAGGGGGGTATGTTGGCAAGCGACGCTGAAAAAGGCAGTCGGCTCTGAGCTGTGGTGTAGTGAGGAGATCTGTTAACGCGAACCTCCACGCTCGACCCACGTCACGGAACGCGATGCCGAAGTTTTTGGAGCAGCGTTATTCCATCAAATTTGCGGTAAAGCTTGGGAAATCGTCTACCGAAACTGTCGGTATGATTAACCAGGCTTACGGGGAGTCAGCCATGTCCAGAAACGTGATCTTTCGGTGGCACAAGGTGTTCGTGGAGGGCAGAGAAGAGGTCGACGACGAACCACGGCCTGGACGCCCATCAACGACACTCACAGACAAAAATGTGCGAAAAGTTCGCGATGTACTGAACTCTGATCGTCGTCTTAGTGTTCAAATGATAGCAGAGCAGTGTAATGTGCCAAAAACAATAGTGCACGAGATTATTAGGGACCAATTACAGATGCGAAAAATTTGTGCAAAGTTGGTGCCGAAAGTGCTCAGTGATGATCAAAGACTCAATCGTTTGGAAATCGCGACACAACTTGCGGATCACTGCAAAAATGATCCACACACCACCGGACTTCTTTCTGTTCCCGAAGATAAAGAGGAGTTTGAAAGGAGCGCGGTACGGTACTTTGGACGCCGTCAAAGAGGCCGTGACGACGTGTCTTCGAGAGGTTCCCGATGATGCCTTCGCGGGAGCGTTCCAGGAATGGGAACGCCGCTGGAACAAGTGTATCGACTCACAAGGGTCCTATTTTGAGGAATATTAGCTTAAGATATATTTAAAGTGTAATAAATTTTTTTTCTGAGCTCAGTACACTTATTTTCCGGACGAACCCTGTAACAACTTCTTTCATGCAAACTCACCTAAAATAACACAAAGCTAACTTCTTATTTACTCGTGTACAAATGCCCTTGTAACAGTTAAACCTACACACCATCATCAGCATGTGATCTGAATTTCAAGAGGCCACATTCCCAATTATCTCACTATTATCTGTTAGCCACAAAAATTAACGCTATCACCAATTACCCAAAAACCAGCCGTATTCAATGAGTAAACTCAAATGAAAAAATAAGGAAATGGCCATTGGTGAATACTGTAAACAGAGCCGGCTTTAGCATGTGTTTACGAGTTGAAGGTATACATACCAACATAAAGCGTTGGAGGCTGCGTGGATATAAAATAAGTGGGCATTCGTTCAGTCACTATCAGTGAGATATTTGCTTGAGGTAGCTTGGATAATTTAAATGAATAATAAATCAATAAGCTTTCCATGAAGTTAATAACATGAACCGTGAGTATAATTTGTTGCTTTTAAAGTGAAAGTGAGCTCAAATAAGTCGTTTTATAGGTAATTCGGAAGTCGAAACATAATAAAATTATATCATTTGCGAAAAAAGTGGATTATTTCAAATATAGTCAAATCTGTATTTTCCAGGGGTTTTTAACTGTTTGTGTTCCGTAGGGAGTCCAGTGCTGACAAAGCCAACTGGAAACGATTTTTAATTCTAAAATCAGATAAGGTTTCGAAAATTGTTTCGGCTGATCGTTCATTTTCTAAGGGCCCTAAGGGTACAGCAAAATTTCCCAGCCACCCATTCGAACTGTAAGTGCCCCACAAATTACAAATGCTGAAGCCACCCAATGAAAGCCAAAATTCGGAATTGTCCGCTTCTAGTAGGAGAGTCATCATCTTCTATAAACCATGACCGACTAATTTGAAGGGGCAATTCCCTTGTTTGAACAGGCGATATTCCTACTCTAGCGATTGGGTTCAACTCAATGATACCTTTGATGACTTTATCCTTAAGCCATGATTGCCTTTTTTAATGTGGAGGGTGGACGAATATGTTTTACAAATCCTTTTTTTGCCTCTGAATTTTAAAAAAGCTCCAATTAAAGGAACAGTATACGATATATTGAACTGGCTATCACCCACATTCAGCGACGACTGGTCACATCACTGCAAAATGCAAATAAAAACCCTTTAACCTACCCTAATTGAACTTTCTTTAAGAAAATAGATTTTTTTAGAGCCTTTCAAAAGGAGAATTCTTTACTAGAAAGGCTTACGGATACGTTATTACGGCAAGTGAAGAGGAAATCAATAAGGAAGAAGAGCTATCGGGGCGTATGGAGTCAGCATTTGGAAGGAAAGAATAAAAGGATGCAATCAACCGCTCTTAGGGTTAAAATACTAATAGAGGTGTATATAAGGACGGTTTTTCACATGTAGTACGTCTCATTTGGAAAAATGTGTGTTCCTTCACTAACCCTAGGATGTAAAATTGCAACTCCCTGGTCTTGTAATTTGGCTTCGCACGTCGCCACTAAAAATGGAAATGCCTTTTATTTTTCAATACACGAATTTTATAAAAACCTGCCGGTAATAATAATGAAGTAGGCTCTCATGATATTGAATTTCACATCCAGGTGTTACGGCCACAATTATCTGGTACATATTTACTTACTTGCCGGCTGACCGGCGAGTAAGTAAATATGAACCGGCTGACATTATTTGAGAAGTAAATTCAATTGAATATTTTTACATCTGTTTCTTGAGAACAGCAAGAATTAAGAGAAAGGTGCGTAAATATATTACCAACAAATTAGTAATGTACGTATGATAATTTATCCCAAATTATCGATATGTATTACCTAAGCTTTACGCTTCTAATGGCTCGATCGAGCATCTATAGTCAACCTAGAGTGACTAAGACTTTCGGCTCAAATATTAGATAGCGTGCCAACATACTATTGAGATTCATTGAAAAACAGAGCCTTTTGTAAAAATACTTTGGTGGATTCATTAAAATGCAGAAAAGTCCAATCACATCGCGGTCACACTCATACTGTGCGTCTTATTTATCATCAGCCAAATTTCCAACGACGCTAATCCGAAAAGTATTTTCAAGCTAAATGAATGTCAAAACTTTTTTGCAAATGGCTCTACCCTCCACTTCTTTGCAAAATGTTTAAGACAGAAAAAAATAAATTAATCGTGTGCACCTTTTGCCGTGAGCGCTAAACAGGAGTAACTATATTATAGTTTAGGCTAGGTTTCTTAAAATATGAACAAAATAATTAATGAAAGCCCTGTTTAGCCAAAACATATAGTGAATTTATAAATGCATATTTAGCACACATCGTATTAACATTCCCAATTTCATTTAAAAAATTTTGTTTTTAGCTTAATGAATTACTGAAAAACATGTAAAAATATTATTCGTTTGAAAATTTAAAAAATAATTCAAATAGTGTTTCTTTGTAAACTTAAAAGTGATACTTTAAAGGGCATTAATTGCCCGATCACACAATTGTGATCCTTGCTTTTAAACAAATTTACTCGTTTTGGAAAAAAAGTCTTTCATATTCTGAAGATAATGGTCGAATGGTCGAACGGTGATCACTGCGCCTAAAATCTTCTTCAAGTCGGGATTGAGAGAATACGTTGCTTCATATAAGCTCACTTCCTTCCTTAGATAAATAAATACGTTTTCTACACGCATAGGGCTATGCTTCGATGCAAAGTTGATATTTCTTGAGTCAATTCACACTTCAGATCCAATTCTGATTTAATTTCAGAACTCTGTGTATGGATATCCTTTATTTCTTTTCTCAGAACATCTGCTGTAAATGTTCCTGTCAAATCTTTCCATCAATAATTTTGCAAATCTTACAAATTCATTCTTATTTTACATGAAAAAAAGTCATTCTCTTCCATCTCACACAAACAAATATAGCTGCTCAAGTAATTTGTGAGAGAAAAAAGATCTCTATTTCTACGCTCAACCAATGCAATTTTTTCATTTTAAAGCATTTGATTCATTGAATAAATCTGTTTTTTTTAAATTACTCAACAGGAACTTAAAAGCTCCTTCACTTGTGAGAATATTATCTCATCTATTTTTTAAGGTTTCAACTGCTAATCTTACAGGTTGTAAATAATTTAGCATGCCTTTCAATATTTCATAATACTCTTCTTTCCATAAGTGATCGCGTTTCAACTCTCGTAAAACAGTCTTAATCGGATGTATGATCTTTACACACCTCCCAATCATTCTCTCCAGTATGTTCCAGCGTATTTTACATTCCAAAATAACTTCTAGTTCCATCTTTTCACTCCTGGTTATATCTTGCTGCAAACTTCCGTATTTCCCGACGAACTTCTCACGGGATTCGGGAACGGGAAAGAGAAAAAAATTCCCGGGAACGACGGGAAGGAATTCCCACCCGGAAACCCTAAACTCACTTAAGGGAGCCAACGAATGAAGCACGCAAAACAAAATTTCGCACGTTTAATTAATTATATGTGCGCGTCTAAGAGTTCGCATATGAACTAAGTTGTGCTTTAATTCTCCTAAGTGTATTGAAAAAGAAAGTTAAAAAATAAGCTCAGCGTAAGACTTCGCAAAATGAGGAAAGGTCATTAAAAAAACTTAATTTGCGATGTCATACGGAGCTCTTTGTTTTTTGTCCTCTGCTCATTTTTCAGGCATCAACGCAGTATATTGTTTATGCTACTTGAATATCCTCCGACTAACGAAGCGAAAATCTACTTTATGGTATCGCTCCTTCAATGCTTTAGGGGAATTTGAAGTTTACATCATTCTTTGCCATCACACAAAAACTGAAATTTAAGAATTTTAATCAACGACAAAAACGAAAATATGAAATATATTTTGGATCTTAATTGATATTCGAGCCGGAATTAATATGTCAAAAACTATCTGTTGAAAAATTTACTTCTATAAATCTAGAATATAGTACATATCCATTACACAATCTTACCCCTAAAAGAGAATAAAAATTAAACCCATAAGAATTGTTAGCTCCTTCCGGATTTTTAATAACATCACATGTAAAAATGTAGCTGATAAGTGAACTACTAGATACAGCTCAAGAGATAACCTGCGGGTACGTGAAACGTAGAGCTAAGGACATATTGTTGCTCCATCCCTCGTCCCTCTCTGGGGGGGGGGGATACCTCACGCCGTCCGCTACCAAAAGCAAAGTGTCACATTCTAATCACTGAGTTTTGGGGTAGGGACTATTTAGTTTGCATGGCCATGAATTAATAAAATTTCCCCTTCTTACTTCCCAGCTCTGCATGACTTAACTTGGTATGGTGCTATTGTATTAACGGTTTCCATTCATTTTTATATCCTCCTCTTTCATATACAATAGAGCCATTTTAATTAAAGGAATTAATACCTCTTTTGAATTTTTGAAATTTTCCGCCAATATATAATATATATATTTTTTTATATAACACACCCTTTATACACCCTGCTGATGTATTTAGATGTAGATGTTGCTAAAACTGGTGAAACCTTCTGGCACTGTGGTCGGAAAATAACGATAAGGTACACTGCACTGCAAGGTGTAGGACTGATTATGAATGTGAAGGTTTTTGATACCTTCACGGAAAAAGTGTAAGCGTTGTCATTGGTATTATCCGTGTACCATTGGGTGGCTAAAGCGTGACGGATGGATTTTCGGGAATATTGAGGTAATTTTCGAATGGGAGTGGCTTTGGAGAAAGAGCAATTACATCAGGGCGCATGAATGGTTGTGTTGGCGTTAGAGGTATATCCCTGAAAAGGTGTCAAGAATATTTGGTGACCTTTGATGCGATAAAGAACCTGACTGTTGACATTAAAAAAAAAGGTTCGTCTCCCGAATACAGGCTTTCGGCATGAATGTATTCATTAGTGTGCCCGGTGGACGGATGGTTCTAGTAGCTTCAATAATTTAGTTTGAAATGATGAGATACAAAGCGCTGGTAAAAGACACAAAGGCATGAACAAATGAGGGATCACGAATGTGGAACAGACCTTTAATGCGTAGTTTCAAAGACGCATCTAGGGATAAAATGAAATGCGTGGCATTGCAATTGTCTAACGCCCCAACCAAATTATCGACAGCCCAGGACTGCTGTTTTGGGACTGCAGAATGATGTGGAAAATGTGTCGAAAACGAATGTTGTGCTATTTGATGAAAAATTATTACATAGAGAATTTAAAAGCAAAACAATCGAGTACGTGAAGATTTTGCTCATATTTGTTGAAAGTTCTGAAAAACAGACGGGTAGATATATAATAATAAAGATAAACTAAAGGCGGAGGAAATGCTGACAGAAAGGCCGTCGGTAGTATCTGTACTATATGCGTACATAATTATTCGTCGTTGTTACAGCAAAAATTCCAATTAAAAAGTGCACTCGGCCTTACATCACTGCTTGCAAGAAAGTCGGGCGGCCAACCTAGAAAAAAGCACTAATGTCGACTAAACACGGTAGGGATCGGGTACTTGAAAATTGTTTGTTGTAATAACAGGGGAAATTGGGTAGGGAATATGTGGGTAATGAAAGAATCTGAATTCGATGCACTGGTTATAGAAAGACTGGCATGAAAGGAGTTTCTACGCCAGTTTGATCGTGCTGAGTGAAAGATTGAGATTCTAATTTCCCAAATGATATGCTGGAGAAAGGTAAAGAGTTTGTGGAGATGGAATTGAAAACGAAAGTCATGTGTGAACGTCTTAAGATAGGGGATATTAAAAGCCTCAGGAACAGAAAAGCATAGCTGAAACAGCGAATGAATGTGACAGAAGCGAGAGATGAAGTATGTAAGGATTACGGAAGATGTTGGTTAAAGGGAGCGTGTAAATTTTCCAAAATAACTTAACATGAGGCCTTTTTGACTTTGCCTGGCCCGAAAGGGTTGGAAGGTTGGTATGAATTTTGAAATTACATCAAGCCTCGTTTCAGGGATATAATGAATATTCATATTTACCAGATACAGGAAGTTTCCCACTCTCCCACGGAATAATTAGAATGCACAACCGGTCTCAGCCTATTACGCATTTTCAGATGCCTGTGCGGAAGTACTCGGCGGTGTTTTTCCATCGGCACACATGAATTATCCATTTAGATCATTCTCTCACCTCGCTGACATTCAGTGCTCAGTACTTCGGGTGAAGTTTTAGGACCTTCTTATGGTACGCGAGTGCTTCCTTCCCGGTAGACGAACGAACGATAGATGAAAAAAGTGCGGGCGAGGAGGGATAAGAAGAAAAGGGAGGGAGAGAGGAAGATGGGGTTTTAAGTCTTTTGAGTGCGGGGGTGCGGTGTTGGTTTCGGTGGTATTTCCCTGGGTCCATACTGGGTATGTGATGGTGGTCCCAGGGCCCTGCCCCTGAACCATGGGAAGGATCCGTGTTTAAAAAGAGGTGGGGCCGAACCACTCCCCATTCGCCCACGTCGTTCACCCCCCTTCGGTCGGATTGCGGTGCTGGCGTGGGGTTGGAGAGAGCCAGTGAATGTGTATGCTTGCATGCGTGTGTGGCCGGCGGAGGAGGGCCCTGCGGTTGCCCGCCGCCACTTTCGGCGGGGAAGACGTCCCTCACTCTCCCTTGCCCGTTCAACCCTTCCCGCACTGGAAATGGTTCCCGTCTTGCTTCCCGACGACCGCTGACTTTCAAGCCCTTTCAACGAGACGCGTCGGTCATATATGAGGCCCAAGCAAACTCACTTGCCGACCGCCCTTCCCGGCCACGTTGGCGAGGGGATAAACGAGTCACCCGTAACCCCTAGCTACCATTGTTGTATCCGCCCACGTTTACAAGTCGAGGGAGAAAATGCAATGCTTAATTTAGTGAACCATCTGACGCCACGCACGTATAAACAGACCAGTACTCTTTTAGGACAACGAAAAGATTTTTAGCAATTTTAATCCACATCCACCATATAAGTATCAACGAATGTTGTCATCATGGGGTATCATGCACTGATAATGAAAGAATCTGTCAGCATTTAGTGCGTGGATGTGGAATGAAGCGTCTTGGTAAAACTGTCTTCTTATGATTCATCAGTGCAGGACTGACCCCCGAATTAAAGCCTGAAATGGTTCGCTTAATATTTGTTCAACTGATGCGTAAGGAAACACCCCAGGTAGGTTGTTTACAATTATAATAATCCATAATTTACACTTTTGAAAATATCTATTCAAAAATGATTTGCATAAATGTGTAAAAAATAGTAATCCTGCAATGAGCGACCTCACTCGGCACTTTTTTAAAAATTTCGTAGTAGCGAAGTCAAGAATCACTCGTGCCAAGTTCTAAGGAGCAAACCTTTATTCTCAAAGGTTCCAAATTAGGTATTTTGACCAAAAATTGCAATTGATTGCGTAATTCTAGAGTTCATCTAAGATGACCGAATTCACCATAGGTAATTTTCAAACTTGGGAAAGAAATTCTGTAGTGGCGGGTTCATTCAAAGCTCGATGTTTGTAGTATTTATAAATCAGAGTTATAAATTGAGTTGCAATTGGGCGATTACAATCTTTGTAAACCATCCATCAATCAAATCATAAATTAGTAAAATAGGGCCAAAACATCGTCATATCCTGATAGAAGTCTTGCCTTGAGTACACCTATTCAGAAATATGACGAGGTGAAAGATATTTATCTATTTTGCCTTAAAACTTGCAATTCATATTTTAGAATAACTGTGAGCTCACTGTTTTCAATATATCTCCTTTAGTCTTAAAATGTCCTCTTCAAATCTACCTTAACGGCACTTCAAAACAATTTCATCAGAAAATAGCGTATTGCAAGGACTCAGTTCATCCCTTTCACTGGCGATAACCCCCATTATTAAAACAAAAGCATAACAGCTTAAGGAGAATCCCTTCAGACTCTAAAGGAACATCCTTAATTACTTCTCTGAAATGTCCAAATACTTTCACTCTTACTCCCACGTTTCTCCTCCACATATAGCGGACTTCAAACATTACATTTAATAACCCGTTCTCTTAAATAAATTCATTTCAACTACACATAACCCACAAGCAGATTACCTCAGGTTTATTAAAACTGGAGACGGCCCATATCAGGTCTAGTGGTTTGCACGAATCGGGAAAGGGCCCTGGAGTAGAACTTCCCCTTTCGCCCGTGGGAAGGCAAGAGGAGCCTTTGGGAAGGAGAGCGGGTTAGGTGGGAGGCGGGAGGGGAGAGTCTCGGGGATCTTTGCTGGAGGATATGGAGAGAGGAAGCTGGAGGAGGAAGGGCTAAAGGTCAAAATGGTTTGCAGCGAGCTGAACTCGAATGGGTGAACGTCAAACGTTCTTTTCCTGTTTTCCCTTTCCTCTCCTCCGTCGCATCCTCCCGCCCCCCCCATTACCTACGTCTATCTCCCACCCCCCTTGAAACCTCGACCCTAAAAGCCCTCCTAAGAGCCCTGCCCTTTTTTACCTGTTGTTGGGCCTGACTGCTAATAGGCGATAAAAGCCGAGGAGGGGGACGGGAGGGGGGGCTTTGCTGCCTTTGTTGCCGGCGGGGTTGCTTGGAAAGGAGCGGTAGCGAGGGAAAGCAGAAGGGTTTGTTGTGGTTGCCGTCGTTGTTGCTACACTTCGGTGTCGGCCGACCGAGGGAGTTTGTGCGTGGGTGGGTGAGGGTGGTGAATTTATTATTCGAGAAGAGGGGCGGGGTGGAGGCAGGGGAGGAGAGAGGGAAGGCGGCCGTCTTCGAGGATCCGAGTCTCGAAGACGAATTTCGGTCCATTCTACTCCTCCCTGAGCGCCCCTTTTTCCTTCGAGGGCCGACGACCTTCCCAACCCCTCCAGAGGGCGCGGCAAGGAGCCAGGCGGCAAGGTCGAGAGGAGCAGACATGTCGTGGGTGGGGGGAGGAAGGTCCCTCTTGTTGAATGACCCGGAATGAACGTGTGGCCCTGTCAAGTGCTTTCCGGTCGATTTTACTTGCCCAACTCAGAAACGGGAAGAAATGAATCATTCTGATTAAGTAGGGGAAGGGAAGGGCCGTTGGAAATTTTGACCGAGAGGGGCAAAGTGGATAGGCGGTGCATGTTACGAGCAAGAAGGGGACGACTCCGAGGAAGAGAAGGTCGGCGAGACGCGGCGGCGACTTCGTCGGGGGACATTCCGAGAGAGGCGGCGGGGGTGGGGAGGTAAGAGAACCACGAGGGAGACTTAAAGGAGAGAGGCTTAAACCGATGTCTTAAATTTCATGGTACATTTTCCGGGACTGAATTTGGTGATTCGAAAGATTTCATTGGACAGCGAAAACCAACAGCAGGCTTCCTTTAGACTTCCGAACCCTGCTGCTTTCCCTTCAGCCAGAACAATGTTATTGTACTATTATGTACAATCATGGTCTCGGCTTACTAAGGGTCCGTTCCATTGCAACATTATTACGTTACCTTTTACAGCTATTTTTCATAATGATAAACGAATGAGCTAATTTATTCTATGGTACGAAGCCCATCACGAGAAATTGTGGCATGGTGCGTATATAGGGCAGAACAAACGAAATGAGTTCTAACGCATTCATAGAGACAGAAACGATACTGTTGAATCACTGAGTAGTTAACCATACGATCACTTCATCAATTTCTATCGGACCAGAAGGAATGACGCATTTAATGTAAAAAGAGAGAACGAACCCTAGTAAATTTGAAATGGATATTAATTTTTTCCCGCAGTTTACTAATTTCGTGGGGTTATAATGTGAACTATACAGTTTACTTTACATATCATTAATATTTACTCATGAAGGCCTTTCAATTGATTTGCTCATAAGTCTTCTGCCCCCAAATAAAGGATAACCATAGTGTTTAGTCGGAAATACACAAATTATGAAGATGGAACTTTGAGAAGATTCGTTGAATCTTAAAGATTAGCTTAGTCAAATTAAATTAATTAATCATATTTGTTTGTCTCAACTAGATTGGTTAGAATTTTGTTTTATTAGTGAATTTGTAAAAGACTTCCAACTTCTCCCAGGCGACAAGTTTTGACGGATTTAATCGCGATGCACAGGAATGAACTGAAAGAATGGGTGTTTAAGTTCTTAGACACCAGATGTCATGACAGATGCATGACTCATATGGCACAAGTGATAGCTCCCTATCTAAAATAGGGATGGCAAGAGAGAGCTACTTACGTGTTATCACATATTTTAACAAAAATGAGGCGCAAATGGTAAGAATGTTAAGGGAGGACTCGCAATTAGGAAATAAGTAGGCGCTGAGATCATTGCTGGGGACAAGGCCTTCTTCAGTCATCAATATGTACTGACATAGCTAATCCGATAATCATGACGAGGATAAGTTTCAACAAAACTTAATTATGGGATTTTCAAAAAGTAATGTTTAATTCAATTTTAAAATAGTTTAAGGACGTTTAAGAGAATATGAAATTGTTTTGCATTTTCGGTCCTGACGACTAAAAATCTTTCTAGATGTCTGAAGTAGTGTCCAAGGTATAAAGATTCAACTTTGTACATTTTATAAACATTTAGATTTTTTCTGAAGCTACAAAGTCGGACTCTCGTATTTGTATTGCCCAATTTATTAGGAATGTGATCGTGATGGACTGGTAGAGAGTAGTGCTAACGGCAGGTTTGATTCCCTTTGAGAACAGGATTCGATCTCCTATTATCTTGACTCTCCCAGTTTCACCGGAGATATTTTATTTTCCTGGAAACCCATCTTACTAGGAAACCACGGACATTACAAAAGAGAATTGGTCTCCCCCTCCTCTGATCTGTGAATATCACACGTCATAAGAAAAGAGCACTGTTTTGTCATTCAACCGTACCCCACGGCGCCCTAAACAAGCCGTCCAACTGATAACTGATAATAATAGCTAACGCTATATATTGATTGTATGAGGCTGAGTTTAGTATTCAACCAATCATAATCTTTGATTCCTATTATACTCCAAAGCATGCAATATGTAGAACAATTAATAAGGAATGATATTTTAAGACGGTTTTGTCCACTTCCCGAGCTGAATCCTCCTTGGAAACTATAACCGGCAAAAGGAAAGGAACTGGCCCCCCTCATAACCCTGCCAATGTGTGAATTTCACACGCCATGCACGGCTTAGAGCAAGGTGAATACTATCCTCACTTATCAAACCAACCTTCAGGTGGATTAATGTGTTTATGGTTTTTTTAAATAATTATTTATGGAGACCCTTGGTAAGAAGGGAACAAGAAAACAGTGCCCAACAAGGAAAAATGATGAACGCTGACAAAAGAGATATTTGATTATAAACTTAAGGAGCAGAACTGGAGTAATGCATGCACATATTGGAGGTTATTATCACTATAGACTATACAATATAAGTACAGCATTTACTGTTCTTTTATTGTCCCGAACTTCTCGATAAATTCTGCTGTAGTTGCAATACATTGCTCATAAGCGCCATAAAAATTGTTGATGCAATGAGAGAATATAGGCAAAGAGATGCTAGTTCATTTGTTCTTGGTCACCATTTAAACGACCACAGTTTTGCATTAGAAATTTCCTCAAAAGCAAATTAGGAGGGGTTAGATTAAGATTTAAAAGTCCATCCATCTCATGGTGGAATGGAACCGATGTCCATTGCGTAGGCGGCCGAGACCTGGGGTCGTGAATCCATCTGATCAAACCTCGAGATTCCATTTTCACGGCAGCACGACCGCAAGGCCTAGCAAATGAGCTACAGTGTTAACGGATGAAAAAAAACTCCACTCCCACCCAATAAAGTGGACGTGGCCCTCGCTCCCCCCTGCTCCATCTGCTTCGGAGACGAAAAAGTGGGGGGCGCGGTCGACAAGGGACCCTGCCTCGACCCCCCGTCCCCTGTACGCCCTTCCACAACACACCTCAGAGCACGCCGACACGGGATATTCTTCCCCATATTATTACCGTTCCCTTCAGCCGGTGGAGGGCACTTGCATGTGGACAGGGCTGTGCTCGATTTCCCAGCCTTTGAGATGGCTCCAACTTCACTGATTCCATCTGTTGGTTCTAACTCGAGTACTTCGAGCGTTGACAACCAACAAATACTGCAACGGATGGAAAGCAAACACTCCCTGCCATTACCTTTGTCGTAAATTCCAATATAAATTTTAATTAAAGAAATACTGACGAATACCTGACCCTCAATGCCATCGTAGCCACCGTATTGGACGTCAAATTATTGCAAGAAGTGCCTAATTTTACCCACTTTACTCGAGTAAATAGTTTTTTAAGGGCACTTAATTTAACCCTCTAAAATTGATTGCGATTTTTACCTCCATAATGGGTTGTTTATTTGCAAAATGAAAACCACTAAAAGGCTGAAAAAACTGTCAAAACAAATACTAAATACGCACTGGGATGAAGCGATTCTAGTACCAGATTTAACTATGAATTAATGGACGTCAAAGACGAGTGTTGCACGTGAGATAAAGCGCTCTTCTCTCGTCTTAAAGTCAACTTTCTTGCTTGCCTTGCCAGCATCACCTCCTGCTAAACACCTTCTTGGTACTGATCTCCAGGTCTGCCCTTATTTTCACCAGACTCCTTCAGACGTCCCCACCTCACTCACTCTATAAAACACTTCCTCCTTTGCAGCTCCTACATATTTCCAGAATCCGCTGGCCCGTCATCACGGGAACAATGGTCACGAAATATTATAGACATCGCAGTATCAATTTGCCAGGCAATGCAGGTCGATAGACACATTATCTTTTCTTTATATTTTATCCATTAATTTACTATTTTACTATTTTATAATGGTGTTCAAGTGTCTTCCCTTTAATATACATTCGCAAGATTAGATAAAATTTATAATATTAACACCATTATGCCTTTTGAAATTTTCATTTCAGGTAAGTTCCGATTTTGAATTTTAGCAGATTGATACATAAATCTTTGATAGAAATACGTAAGTTTACCACCGGCGACAAGGAATGGGTTCCCCGGCCACTGATTACGTGGAACACAAGAGGAAGTGAATTTCATCAAATACTTATCGGACGTTTATTTGAGAAATACCTAAAATCACAGGCATATCATGTATCCATTTTGAATGTAATCCAATGTTATCCATTTTGAATGTAATGCATAAAAACTGCTTTCCTAAGTTCTTACAAAACGTGAAAAATGACTTAAATTCCTTGTTCCAGACAGTTATCCTAAGAAAATATTGTTCGTTTACCTCAAATGGGAAATATATGAAAGTGTTTCGTAACCAATTCCCACGCATGAGCTCAATGTAGGTAACCTAATCATGCTTTATATTTCATTCTTTCACGTAAGCACCCCTCATGTTCAATTTTTTTTTTAAAGTTTCATTTCAAATATTTCACGATGCGTGAAATGCGGACTCGCTCAAACCTCTCAATGCATTGTGCATAATCCTCATCACTAGAATCCGTAGTCCTATTCACTACGGTGTTACCTTAACCTTACTTCCTCGGCCGAGCACACAGCTGTCCGAAAAACCCACTCAGCATTTGCATTCAAGAGTGCGACCGACCATCAGATTAACCCCGACCGGGCGCCGCCGATACTGGTAATTACGATCGTTTCTACGTATATACGAATCCGAAGGCGAGTACCGATAAAATTCGTGCGGCATTCCGATAACCTAGCATTTTCATCGTTATCTCTTCTCTGAGCACGAAATCGAATTTAGCCCAGAATCGAATCGATATGATGGCCCAATTAATGGTCGAACGCTTTAACAATTTTCGTAAAATCTTTGGATAGGCGCTCTAGCACACACACAGGACCCGCCGAGGAGCCCTGATCTCAACACTGCGAGCCACGATTCTCTAGCGGAATGATGAAAAAAATCTAATCGAGAGAAAATTCAATCAACTTTAATTCCTGTATTTCACGAAATCAGTCCAAAAGCAGATTAAATTTTTTCCAAAGCCTATTACATTGTTGCGCGGCGGTGGGTAAATAAAACGAAACAACAAAGCAGACGAGGGAGTTGGGTGGTGGCTGAGGGAAGGAGGAAGAGAAGGGGGGGGGAAGAGGTGTGGGGCGGGACGGGGGGCAAGGTGGGAGGGGCAAGCAATGATGCAGAGATAACGCACTAGGGCTCCATGTGGGTGTCGCCTGAAAGTGAATGATGGGTCGGTAGGGATGGGCGGAGGAGAAGGGCGAGGCGTTATCGCCGCCGTCCATTTAACACAGGCCACGGCCGGAGTAACGGGTAACATCGTGTGCAAACACTGTCGATCTCCAACGGCACGCATGAAAGTGATCAACTGAATCGACTATTTTCATTGAAAACCCCTAACAAGGGAAATCAATGGAATTCTGTGGCAGAAGAAGTGCATGAAAAGACGATGGCACCAAGTGAAGTGACCAGATCCCATACCTGTGCATAATTTGATCAAGATATATACGCTATTGGTCGGTGGTTCCAGAAATAGCTTACGAGAACGGAGAGCTATTTTGCTTCTTGCGGCTGTTTCTAGCCCGAGAAAAGTATTCAGCCTCTTCGTAAAAATTATTATAATTAACTGCCAAACATTGAGATCGGGCACTGCTGATTCCCAGTCCCATAGCTGCACCCTTGAGACATCATCTGTTCGTGACCAATTCAAATATTAATCTTACTTTTACTCTTGTATATTCACCTTTTAATAAGTGTAGAGAGGTTATCGGTTTTAAATGTTAGGCGTCATCAACTAAACAGTTCATATTAAAAATTAGGTGCTTGTATGAAGACGAGGTCGTGGGGGTGCTACTACTGCAATTGAAATTGGCATTGACTGACGGCGCACTTACTCCGTTGAGCGAAACATACACATTCCCCATGTGAGGAAACCAATGTGAACAAACTGCAAACATTGCAAAAGCCATAGAAATCAATTTACTTCACAAGATACCTATGATTTTTTAGCCGACTCTTGCACAATTGAGTGTGTCGTTTTACCTCTTACTGTAATACTATGGAATGGAAGGTAAAACCGAATTATTCTATATACATGGAAGTAAATAACAGTATTATTCAAATTACATAATATGTTGCCAATCAGAGCTTTTATAAAAATAATCTTAGTGTAAGGGGGTGAATCATCATCTCCCTTAATATGATTTGAATTTACTCCGTCAATTATTGGCATTTATACTTTTTCGTCGCCATTGTCATAGTATGCAAGTATTTTTCGAATTTTCGGTTTGAGAAGACCAAATTATAATTGACTGATTCAGATGCAATGCAGAAAAATAATAAATTACCTAAAATAAATCATGGAAAAACTAGGTTTCATCAAAACAATAATAAGGGAAGGAAATGAACAAATAAAAGAGAAGTGTCGACTACCATTAGTTAGTCCCTATTTGGAGTACTCGTCAAGCACGTTAAATCCAAAGATTAAAACCTGAATCAAGACATTGAAAAAGATTCATAAAAATTAACAAGGTTTGTTATAAGGTAGTGCGAGAAAAGAGCATACGTATCTGTATCCACACAAAATCCTGCAGCCCGTCGCAAGGGCATTAGGGGGTTATTAAAGAGCCGGCCTTACAATACATGCAGAATTATTAGTACACATATCTTTTTGTATACATGCTAGCTCTTGTACGAGTACAACTTCCGTGTACGTACATACCAGTTTACATTGAGCAAGAATCATTGGAATAAACATGGAAATCATTCGCAAAATAATATGAAAATTGAATTTTATTTTTTTCCCAATAAAGGTATTGTTTGGCTTATCCAGGAAGAATTTGACAGTACATAACAAGGTTGGATATAAAACATACTCCCTCATCACCATCTCACACTAATTCAGACATCTTAGCAGAGCGAAAGGGTTTGCCAATACCTCCTTATCTGTTGTTGAAAATCTTTAACAGTTTACATGCAAAGAAAGTGACTAGGAGAAAAAGACTTCTTAGAGTCCGCTTAGGAGAGAAAAGGTGGCAGCCATTGGCACCAAAGGTCCTCTACTCCCGAATGACGCCGGCTAACGGGGTGCTTGAAGGTGCCAAAGGTTTAGACTGTTGAGAGAGATAAAGAGGCGGCCATTGAGGAGGAGGAGGAGGGGAAGAGGATGAGAAACGTACATTTCTGCCCCGGGGTACGGTGCGTGACTGTGCAGGGATAGGTGCACGGGGAAAGAGAGGCCAACTTGCATTTTTTCGATAAGGAAGGGGGTGAGGATTTTACCCCACAAAGCCCGCCAGTCCCATCCCACCAGTCGCCAATGAAAACCCAGAAGATAATGCTACAAAATCCAACACTACGCGCCCTCCTGTAAAATGTTATTCCCCGGGGGTATATCTGCACCTGATTCATAATCCGATATCGGCCACCAAGTCACACGATGATGTAGTGACAGGAAGAAGACGATATGGGCAAAAATATTTTTAAAAATGAATGATAAAAATTGGAAAGTGATATTTCATGAAAACCTTGAAAGCAGTGACTTCATATTAAATCACGTGAGGTTCGGAGATTTTGAAAATCCAAACTTTAAGAAATAGATTATCGATATGATGTACTTGAAGCCGATTGAAAAGCTAGCTACGCATAAATATATTAACCATGTATGGATAGTGCAGCAAATACCAGTAAATGCAATACTTTGAGTCAAACACAATTATTGCTTGATTTATATAGGCGTGAATGTGCAAGAATGTTTTTACAAATGAGCTAACATGCACTCATGTGAGTGCGTAAATCAATAATTATTCAGGCATAGCTGGTGCCGTAATACCCTCTGCCATACGCCCTTGCAGTGACAACTCTGCCTCAACAAAATTTAAAATATGCGTAATTACAATTTCCAAGTAGTTCGCGCGGGGAGGATCATGTTCACAGTTTTATTACAATTATTCCCATTTTAGGAGAAAGAGATACTGCTACACAAAGCATCATTCTTCTGCCTTCAGAAGTAATGTATTTCTCCAACTTCGTGTGTCACAAACTGACTCACATTTAAAGAGGTGGAAGGAGGCAGAAAGAAAGCTTTACACACCATCACTATTACAATATCAATTTATTCCACGTGGCCCTCAATTGATTTGAAATTTTATCCGGGAAAATGCGTCAAGTTTCAAAGCAAACCAATAACGTTAATGTTCATTCTATGTTAAGGGATTGAAAATTAACGAAGTTGAAAACATTTTAAGGCTATCATTTTTTAATACAGAAATGTTGTATTCAAACGGAATTCTTTTAACGATTAATCGCAGTTCCTTGGGAGTTTATCACAGAAATCCATTTCATTTAATTAAATAAAAATTGAAAACCGGAATGAATCTAGCAAAAATGTGAAAAGATCACAAGGTCTGGCAATAATCTGTAGTAGATAAATAGATGGCATTGTTCACCCACTACAATTGTTTCTGTTGTCCACCCTGAAATTGCCAGCCCGGAGGTGAACTTGATAGGGATGGGTGAGCTCATCTGGTTACTTCTAATTCCTGCAGCGTGGGAAAGTAACTGGTTCATGGGATGGATGTGGGAAAATTATTGCTCTGCCGCATTGGTTTCTCAAGACAACGAACAAAAACCATATAACAAACAGCATCCAATGGATATCGCCCAGAAATCAACTAAGGGTATGTACTACACTACTGCGACACGCGGCGATATTTAACGTACACAATTAATAAGGACATTTAGTGCCTTGTTATACTGAAAAAGCAAATTTAGCGAAATATTATTTTTAAAAGCGTTAAATTTATTCGTTACCCATCGATTCGCAGTGAAATTTTTCCATGACTTGAAGTAAAAATGCTGAAATCTTCAATGTTATCATTTGCCACTATTACGATTTGCAATTACGATCTTCTGAAGCACTTTTTCACCCAAACGACAGCAAACACCCCTATATCGAGTCGAATGTCCTTCCCTTAAGGATTCCCAACTTTGTCCTCGATTTTTCCCCTGGTTTCTCCGGTCACATTATTTCCATAATGTCCAAATATACCGCAGAAAAACATGCGCAGATAAGCCCTAAATTTGGCGAAAAAAATAAGTCACCAGGAGAAGGTGAGAGCGAGGGTGTAATGACGCGTATAATTGGAATTGTATGGTTACACACGATCTCACAAAAAGACGGCTGCAAAGGGGGAGGTGGGAAGGGTGAGGGGACGGGGGTAGGAACCCCTCCTGCACACCGTCGTCTGCGAGGCGCCGCCCCCCTTCTCGAAGGGGTTCGGGCAAGATAGGGGTTTGGGTAGAATGGGGGTTGAATGGGGCAGGCGGAAGGAAGATTTTACGTGCAGGGGCGGTCGGGTCCGAAGGAAGGGAGGCTGCTAAAGGAGGTGGAAAGGGGAAAAAAATAACACGGCCCGGGTAAGGGATGAAGGCGGGCCGGGGAGGGGAGGGAGGAGGTGGTTCGGGAGGCGAGTCGGGATAATGGGAAATCTGTGACGAGGAGAGGGGATGGGAAGCGGGAGGAGAAGGGCTCCTCTCATGAAAGGCATGAGAGGGCGTTTGTGGTGGGCTTAACGAAAGAGGAAAGGGTGCCGGAGAAAGTGAAGGTGGACAAAATTAGGGCATGGGTGGCACATGTGGAGAGGGATAGATGGAGGTGGTGGCTTTAGGAAACGCGTTGCCTAGGAAAAAGAGGGAGCAACTTTGGGGTCGGTGGGCGTCATATCCTGACGCGCAAGCACACTCGCTCATCTCCGCTTCACGTTACCACATCTCCAAATGCTTTATTTATGTACTTTTTTAAACTTTAATTAACATTAATTACTAAGAGTTTGGAAAGAGAAAGGAAGCACTAAGCTCGTGTGCACACATTAAGCACATGCTCGCACGAACACACAAAACACGCATAAATTCGCGGCCCTCCGTCAGCGGGAGCCGGCGCTCACTGAGTCGCTTCGCGGTGCCGACAGATTTACCCCTTTCACAGAAATTCAGTTCCATCGGACATCACATACACACAAACACACACACACACACAGTCTTCCCGCCACTCTACGCCTCTTTAAAATCTCTTTGCTTCTTTTGTCAATGTACAGCGCAACATTGCTGTCTCGCATAGTTAAATAAATTGAAAGCAGCAACGTGCAAGTTGCAGAAGCAAGTCTGGAAAGCACGGCGAAACAGTTGACGTTTAGACGCAGCAGTGAATAGCTAAAGTAAAAAAATACTACCACTATTTGAATCATTCAATATATGACTTCTCAATTACATTAAATAGGTACGTTAATTCAGGTGGTCCATACAAGCTGCGGAAGTATTTCCTACCACGGGCACTAGCTGTGACTTATAGGGTAGCGTGTAAATAGATTGGCCTAGTGAGCCAGAATACTTTAGCGGTGCAGATTCAAGATTCGCGTTTATAATGTTCAGGTACACGGTATTTATTAGCAAGAATAGTACAAAGGGCAAACTTTTTAGGCCCGTAATTTAACGTCAAGGTTGAGAATTAGATTTGTTATACCGATAAATTCAGTCATTTCAAAAATGCTCTGCATAATCGTAAGTTTCATATGCAATGAGGGCATATCAAAAGATTTAGGCGCAATAAAAAGGAGCATGCATCAGCCAATATCACCCTATTTATTTCGATTCACAATTGCTACAAATTCGTTTTTTCTTATAACTGTAACCGTTGTTTGCGCGAAAAAATCCGAATTAAGTCATTGTTCATTTTTTTCAAGATTCAAAGTGACCAAATTTGTGAATGTGCATCAATGCGTGTACTTATCTTGTTTCCAATGCTACTGGCCAATTTTAGACAGACAAATAGTCAATAACAGTTCATAGAAAGAGATATCAATACCTATTCAGAGATTATGGAATAGAAGCGTATCCCTGCTCGGGAAAATACTCATATTCAGGTTCCAATGAAATGCCATAACCTTAGATATTTAGATGGAACGTTAGAACCGAGTTAGGTTCCATCATGTTTCCTCTAAAAACGATATTCCGGGTCATCCGGCTTCGTAATGCTGCCCATTCAATTAATGATTTATATTTGTCGGCAATAACTACCATTACAAACTACTATCAAAAGGTTCAAGAACTGTTCGCATCGGGAAGGACGAGAAAATAATTTTTGAATGCACAGGAATTTCAATATATTCTAAAAAAATATCTAAAACGTGATAAATTATGGATTTGTGTCCACGATTAGCATCTCTAAATCTACACACACACAAATACACTTTGAGGTGAGGTGTGGCAGAGGGTGCAAGCACCATGTGGTGAAAAGTAAGGAATGACGGAGAGGAAAGGAATTTAATGGGCAAAGGAAGAAAGTACAGAAAAAAGCTCCTTCGAGTTATACCGTGAAATGGAATAGGATTGGTCAACATAACTGCTTCGTTTCCCATGAGTAAAACTCTCAATTAAAGCACTGAGCTTTTGGCACTTCTTTCAGAAAGGGGCCAATATGAAATCAATGTACATGAGTTAACTCTAGTCGTGCTACTACGACAGCTGTACTATAACCATTGATTTTGTTACGTCTTTGCTCCCATGTAGTTTATTTCATTAATTATTTTAATTTATTTTAGGTAAATGAATATTATGATTAAAGTTTCATAGGTGCCCGTCATAAACATGCAGGTATCCTTTTGTAAAACTTACGTAATGATGAAGTTATATCCAGGATGATCCGTTTTTATTATGTTTTTTAAGAGTTAAATTGAATTCTACCAATGGTAGTGATATGTGTACTAAAATGGACCTGCTTATTCGTGGAACTTGCATTACAGAATTTAAATGTTAACATAAATTTTGATTTTCAATTTGTATTCAACAATGTACATTCTGCACCGAAAACCTAAGGCTCTGTGAAAATATTTAAATTTTTTTTAAAATGAATAATCCAGGAATAAGCTATGAATATTCAATTAAAGATTTTATTCTTATTTAAATAAATCAGAGCACCAAAGAATCAGCGAGAAAATTATTCACTGCTAATCCATTAAACAATAGAAGCAGACTAACGCAGTAAATAGAGTCCCTATATTTGTGGCAAAATTTGAGTCATTAGGGTGTCTACATAAGTATGAGTGAACACTGAACGTAACTTTTTTCCTTATCTCTAAGCTTTATTATTTTAACCCAAGAGATGCTTAATGTGCATAAAAACATGAATCAGTATACTTCATTTCGCTAAATTGCACTGTTAACAACTAGAAAGAACTTGACTGCTTTAGAATCTACACCAAAAGTGCAACCGCAATAATTAGCTCTTGCTTTGCTTGTGGAAATATGTGATACTACCTATTAATAGCACGGGACCTGTCGTTTTCAATTGCCTTGTTTAGTCATGCGGTCTCACTTGACAGCGTCTGCTGCCACGAGCCTATAGTTGAGCCCCAAGCGCACGACGGACTCTCGGCGTGCTTGGAGGAACCAAATGAGTCTCCCACCCAGCATCCAGACAGACGTGCCCACACTTGGAAGGGTCACACGACAACCAACCTCCCCGACCCCTCAGCCGCGGATCCCTCCTATCCCCCTCCCCCAGACCCAACTCCCTCGTGTTCTCGCGATCGACCGCTATTATGCATCGACACATTGTGGCCAGTGGACGATATAACTTCCATTCCCACCCTCCTGCCGCCCGTGATGTAAAAAGGCATAGACAGAGCGTAATGGGTCAACCATGAATATTTATGCTTGCCCAATTCCGGATTAATGGCGGACATGTCCCGTTGAGAAGGTGATGAATGTTGTAATTACGACCGCGGTGAACCGGAGGGGAGAGGGTGGGGGGCAAGAGGAGGTGATGGGGGGGGGACGGGATGGATGTGAAGGGGAGGAGGGGATGGGGGGATATGAGTAAGGGAGTGAGGATGGACGAAGATGAGAAAAGCGATCAATGAAAAGTGAAAACACATTGACGTATATATGTAACGGCCCCGGATAATTCATGTAGATTCTAATATGCTAAACTAAAAGCTATTCTAATTTATTTACTCGTATGTTCAATTTTTTATGACAGTACACACCAAAGGGGTTTTCTTATAGATATTTGCCTAAACTTTAAAAACAAATATGGACGCCTTTTAGCTTCACCCAAACAGCGTGATATTTCGGGCACAGGATCTTCGTGGGAAACGACGGCGCAACGCAGAAATCAACCGGCCCCTACCCCGATGCGTAGATTTCACGCGTTGTTGGGGATAGTGGAAAGTGAGCTCTACTCTCATCTATCAAACCAACCTTCTGGTTGATTACTGCGCTATTTTTGCTAATGGAATTTTATCTTCCAGCCTGAAATCAATTACACCAGCTCACATAAATGGATGATCTCCTTTAGGAAAAAGAGAAACGACGTGATCCATATGCATATGTATACATACATATAAATATATGTGTGTGTGTGTATTATATATTAGGTTGGGAACAAAGAATGCCATAATTTTTCGGTAGATGGCTGCAGTGATCGATATCTTGTAAAGTATCAATGAAATAATTTCAATTTTATGCTCGTTGTCAAGGTGACATTTGACACCAAAAAAATTATTTTACTGTTTTATGTTTGTTCTATTCAGTTGCGAGTTACACGGTGTTAACAATGGAAGTGTACAAAGAGAAAATTAGGTATATTTTACAGTTTTTCTTTGGTAAAGGCGAAAATGCAAGCCAGGCCGCTGAAATTGTGAATGGTGTTAATGGTGCCGATAGTGTAACAGCTAATTACGTGCAATTTTGGTTTCGTCGATTCCGTTCAGGCATTTTTGATGTTAAAAATGCACCTCGCACAGGCAGGCCCGTTGTTGAAAATGTCAATAAAATCACAGAAATAATCGAAGTTCACCGGGATGTTAGTAGTCGTAGCATCGCCCAAGAGCTAAAGATCGACCATAAAACACTTTTAAACCATTTGCGCAAAGCTAGATTCAAAAAGAAGCTCGATGTTTGGGTGCCACCCCAATTAACACCGAGAAACTTTCCAACTGCAAAGCCTTGGCCAAACGGAATAAACTCGAGCCATTTCTTAAACGGATGGTGGCTGGGGATAAGAAATGGATCACATACGACAATATTGTGCGAAAACGATCGTGGTCAAAGCGTGGTGAAGCAGCGCCAACGGTGGCCAAACCAGGACTAACGGCCAGGAATGTTCTACTGTGTGTTTGGTGGGACTTCAAAGGAATCATTTATTATGAGTTGCTTCCGTATGGCCAAACACGAAATTCAGATCTCTACTGTCAACAACTGGCCCATTTGAAACTAGCGATTGACCAGAAACGGCCAGCGTAGGCCAACAGAAGAGTTGTGTTTCATCAGGACAACGCAAGACCACACACGTCTGCAGTGACTCGCCAGAAACTCCGGGAGGTTGGTTGGGAGGCTAAAATGCATCCACCATGTAGTCCGGATCTGGCACCAAGCGATCACCATCTTTTTCTCGCATTGTAAAACTTCCTGATCATAAGAAATTGCGATCAAGAGAAGATTGTGAAAATAAATTACAATAGTTTTTCGCCAATATGGATCAAGACTTCTATGAAAGAGGCATTATGAAGCTATCTTTAAAATGGCAACAAAATATAAAACAAAACAAGGGATATTTGACCCAAATCGTACAATCCAAAATATCTTAAATAAAGTTTTGAATTTCACGCAAAAATAATGGATTTATTTTTCTCCAACCAATATATAATGTATATAAAGTGGAGGAAAAGAAATCCATTATTATAATTAAATTATTTTGTGGGGGAATTTTTTTAGAATTTCTTCCCAAACGGGAATCTAATATTATTCGGTGATCTGGAGTGAAGACAAATGCAAGTGGAAGTTTTGGAGATATTTAATAAGTCAACAAATACGTCATAACAATCCGATAATCCATAATAGACCATTGATTTGATTTTTTCACACATTATATTTCGATGCTTGAAACGGATTAAAGCTGGATGTCACCTGGCAACCAAATATGCTGTCAATGATCGCAATTGGCGTTTCTCACAGTGCAGTGTCACCCCAGGAAGCCATTCAACCATCAGATATCTCCATTACATCTTACAACTTCTGCTTTCCATTAATTAGCCCAAACTTCTAAGGATGACAAAATCTATAAAACAATTTTCCTTCGAGATATAATTGTCCTAATTTAAAAGAAAAATATTCTTCTAGATGCATTTAACGCCAATTCATAACGTTGAATCCCATTGATGTATTCGTTATCGGTGCATTACTTAGCCTATGATTTTGATCTCCTGCACTAACAAACCAGAATGGTTTTGATCGATGTGCGACTAAAAACTGCACATTATTACTATAGGAGCTGATAAAGCACATTCAAGGTGCAGAACGAAGAGGAGCTAATTTTCGAGGCGGTTATTTTCGCCGATTCACCACCTAGCCACACCCTTATATATGTAGGTGCATGGATATGCGCGCATAAGGAAAGTAAACGTCAAGCCAAAGAGGCATTTGCTTTCCCAAGCAAATTCGCTTGCTTTCCCAAGCAAAATGTTTGCCAAACGTCATAGTAGTAAAGAACGTCAAGACGTTATTACAAACTATGTATTTTGAATCCGGAATGTTTTCCAAGTATTTCATTATTTTCAACCGTATATGAGTTGAACGATTTAGGTAAACAATATATTATATTTAAATAGTCCATTAATTCAGTTTTTCAAAAATATTTATGCTTTTTTTCTCGATCATTCATTAACAAATTGGAAAACTATGAGTTTGATTCGACGCAAAAGATTTAAGTTTAGAGGGAAATGTGAATTAATAGTCATGGACTCTCTTAAATAGTTTACTCAAAGAAACTAGTACCTGAATATCACAAAGGTGAGGAGATTTTAATTCCTGGCACTTTCTTAAGACATAAATAGAATGTCGCGCGACGTAACGATTTGCTCCATACTTCTGGGAAGAAGTCAAAGACAAGATAGAGAAGGGGAAGAGGTAAACTGCTTATAAACTGGTGAAGAAACAGCTCAGAGAGACAAAATCAATATCCTATAGCATTTAAGATGCTAATGGGAAGATACTATAAATAGATGAAGTAACTAAGGAGAGATTTAAGAAATGCATTGAAGTACTCCACGAAGGGTTCAAATAACTTAAAAATAAGTTCAACAAAGAAGAAATCTTGGTCAAAGAAGACGAATGGTGCCTGAAAATATTGAGAAGGGAGATCGACAGTGGAGACAGAGAAAGACTTGAGGAATGAGATATCAAGAGTTCACCACATAAACGGAGACACTGTGAAGGCACTCGGGGTCAAAGCGAAGGTCGATCTCTTAGGAAAAATCAAAGATAGGACAGTGAAGAGCACCAGAGGTGATCGAAACGAGGGTATTCATGTCAGTAACAAAGAAACCAAATACAGAATAATACATGATATTCATCCAGATGTCTCGCACAACGAAAATACTTAATCGGATACTTATCCGAAGAATAGAAAGAAAAAAACAATTCCGATTCAGGAAAAACCGAGGAACAAAAGAGAAAATACTCAGCTTGAGGTTGAGGCTGGGTTGAAAAACGATGCACGTAAATTCTACATGGCACAAGGCATTCGCAGTCTTGAAGAAAGTCTTTGACAACGTCGAACGAAACGAATGAAACTCAGGATAAAAGAGGCGCTTGAAATGGAGTAAAACGACGCTCGAATAATCCATCACTTGCACAAGAATCAGGAAACAACCATTCAAATGAAAAAAGGGAGAAGGGTTGCTTTGTTCCAAGAACCTAACTTTGAAAAAATGGAAGCAATTCTTCAAAAAGTTTGTAACGAGAATGTTACTCTCTGGATCAGAGACATGTTACATTGAAATGTGGGCAAGCGAAGAATAGAAGCCGTTAAAATATGGTACTGGAGGAGAATGCTGAAGACTAGATGGAGAGATGAAGTAAAGAACGAGAAAAAGTATAGAAGAGCAGAAGAGAAGAGAAAATAACGGAGAACCCTATGGCAAAGAAGAATAGGGCAAATCTTGAGAAATAATGGGTTAGTAAGAAACACACTGGAAAGGAAAACGGGAAGGAAAATCCTGCAAAGTAGAAACAAGTACGAAGGACAAATTTAGAAGGATGTACAACAGAAAGATATTAATAAAATTAACACAATTGTGAATAATGCATAGAATAAGTAATTATTTCTTAGAATTAAAGTACGGCATAGGTTATAATGATGGCACATGCGAAGGAAATACTTGAGAGAGCATTTTCAGCGGTATTCCACACGAGTGCCAATGTGATAACATCGCAGTATAGCACAGTCTCCCTCGCATGGAATGATAAACCACTGAACTCAAGTCAAACCAGATGGTAATTAAGGTATAGGCTAATGCCGACCGCTACGGGTTCTCTATTTTAAGCTTATTTTAGAATATTTATTATATTGTCGACATTGCCAACTAATGCAAAATGACGACTGGTCAAATTAGTCACGATGTTCTGAAATAAATACCCACTAACTATATACCTGGAGGATTTTCCGAGAACAACTATCTTGATGTTGGTTTTGAATCCAACTATATTCAATAGATTCAGGCGAGATGTAGTGGAAGTTAAATAAATCTGTGGAAAAGTGCAAATTTGTTTTCTCATGATTTGAATTTAGCCCTAAGATTCGAGCACGCCATCATGAAAATACGGCGGGCCTCTTCCGTTGGTCAAACTTATCGAAAAGACAGCGAGCGAGAGGAAAAGATATATCTACTTCTGCCTTGAATGTCACCGCACTTGCTTGAAGGAAGCCCGGTACCCTTGGATAGGAAATTCTAACCCAAGGATATTAAGCTTGAGAACTAAACTTCAATACGAGTAACCCATGGGTTGTAACCTCTCTCTAATTTGCTACAATCTATAGCAACTTCAATGTATATGCTACATTACGTATAAACTCTGCCCCGAAAATACATCCCCAGTTTATCCCTCTAGGTATCTGCACGCAAATTATACAGCCCAGAAATCAGGTAGACGAGAATGACAACAAATTGTTTTCACAAAACTTGTGATATTTCTAATTTCAAAAGGATAAAAAAGGAAAGCCGACAAAAAATTAGCGAATTATTTAAGGTGAATATAAAGAATACTACATTTTTCCCCTTAAGCTTCGTAATTGTATTAGGACTACAGTAAGCGAATTGTAGATAAATAATAAAATCATTCTCCAATTCTTAATTACGCCCTGTGTTTTATACGTACCAAAGTGTTGCCCATATTTGAGGCTGGGTAAATTAAGGTTTCATAAATGTATTTCTTTACAAAGTAGAATAACTTAAGCTTTCTTAAACAGTCTCAGAACATCTACGTTCAATGGTAAATTTGGTGAAATTCAAAACCGAATTATTTTAAAGAAATAAAAGAAGGAACTTGGCGCAGCATTCAAATTAGTTGAAAGAGTTTTGCTGAATTAGTACGCAAGTGGAAATTTTGTAAAAAAACTCATTTTTATAGGAGGTCTAATTTTTTATATGAATCAAGTTTTCATCAGTTATTCTTATGCGAGTTCCTTTCTGTTACCAATGGTTCGTAGAACAATTTGGACTAATTGTTTCATGAAACTAATTCTGAAGTGATTTTAAATTTAGACAAAACGGAAAATTAGTGTTGAGTTAGAGGAAAATGGGATATTTTAAAAAAGCAGAAGGAATCAATGTATTTCCTAATGACAATTTTGATGGAAAAATCTTTAAGACCTATAGTTTATATAACTTCTGCACCCCTTTGGTAATTAATAGTTTGCATAGAAATCCGACAAAAAAGTAAACTCACCCTCGGATGAGTGCAACATCCATTGAGTCGGGGCAAGTCAAACCCTGGTCAAGCCGCCTATTTTCAATGAAAATATTCCGCATAAAATGCTGATGTTCATTCGGAAAATATTGATTGTTCAAACGCTTCAATCAAACATATGCGCACACAGACACAAAGAATCACATGCTGGCTCTCAGACTGATACAATCATGAAATTATCCAAAACATGTTCCGGTACCTGAAAAATGTTTCTGCTGAAATTACAACGCATATTTTTTCTATTCAGCGTGTTACTCAACTTGACGAATAGGGAAAATTTAATTAATACGAGGATGGTCTGAAATATTCTCGGCCTCATGCTCAGATGGCATAACTACTCAAATGATTTTTCCCTTTCATGTTTGAACAACTGTGAGTAAACACCGCGTGAAATTGCAAGCCATGACATTCAGCAGTTTGCACTAGCCAGTCACTCGAATCAGTTGCGGTGTGTGTGGTATTAGAAATGAAAAAAATCGAATATCCTTTCATGCAAAAACAGAATATCATTCGAGAATCATAAATGGGCAGGGGAACTCTCCTCCTTCAATCCCCACCGTGAAGAAATGAACGGCCGAGTTTCATCGTGGCCGTGAAAGCCTCCAAGATGATTCACGTGAAGTTAAAATTTAGCTGAATAGCGTGGAAAGTGCAAGCGATGATGGAATACAGAGTACTTCTATCGGGACTGCCAACTTATCCATATACATTCATCAACAACATTAGCATCTACTTCCTCTGCTGAAAAACCCTCCGCCACGTGGTCGTGGATTCGGGTGGAAATATCGGGAGGGTGAGAGGGGACAAGCCGGAGAATACACCAAGTGTTCTCTAGGCTTCAATTCTGGTTCCTTTGATTAGTTGAAATACCATGATTGCCGGGATTTTAATTAACGCCCTCGAGTCACTGCTAGATGAGGAACCACGTGATTTGTGAATTAGTTTGCTGTGAGCGCTCCCGTGTTTTTGAAGAGAGAAAGAAAAAAAATATTTCTGAAAGAAGTCCATTTACGCTGCCCCGGGAGTTTTTATTTCTCTAATTTTCACCGTCAGCGCCCAAAAGGCTCCAAAACCTAACTGGGACACGGGCGCCTCGTCATTATAATTACTGCCAAGATTTAAAAAAAAACTCATTTTCCATCTGCCTGGTGTACGTTGAGTGGTGAAGAGAAATTAAATGTATGCTCCGTGTGCGAGGGGAGGGTGGGTGGGTGGCGGCGGGTGGCAAGGCTACTCAAGGGAGAGTGGAGTACGATTGGGGTGCAAAGGGTGGGGCGGAAATAGTTTTTAAGTGGGGCGGGGAGGTTGGGGGAGGGGTTTAAAAAAACTTCTTTCAAGTCGGGGGATGTAAATGGAGTGGGGAGGACTCGCACTCCTCGGGATTTCCTCGACCAGGCATCCTTTTGAGGAAAGAAAGCATTCATCGGACGGACACATGCGGCATTCCCAACATTTCATTCCCTCCGTGCTCTGTTATTTCTGCAGAAATTGGATGCAAAACGTATTACCAACACGGGCCAAGCGAGCGAGACGACCACAGTCAATGCAGACCTTTTTTTTAACGCCCAAGAACGTTGCTCATAATGTTTAAATTTACCGAAGCTTTCACTTCTAGCGTGGGGGACTCGACGTCGCCCATTTTTTTCCCAAATAAAGATCCAATACAGAAGAGCGGGTGGTTTTGCCCGTGTTTCCCCAGCCGGATTCTTAGGAACCAGTCATTTTATCCGTCTCCTCTTTCTCTATATCAGAATTTGTTCTCCCGACAGCGTTTCCCTACACATGAAAGTTATTCTTTTCCTCCAACCGCCTGCTTTTCATAATCACTCTTTCCCTCCTAATCCATACTATTTGACACATTAGTCATGGGTATTTCTGTCACTCAAAGCTTAATATACTCTGGTTCATGTTGTATCAATTTCCAACGGCCAGGATTGCCTTTAACGCAAAGTTTCCAAATATTTTTTACTTTGTAGTTGTTACATCTCTCCTTAACGTTGCAGCGTTTCATTTCTCTTCTCGTTATTTAAAAATTCTCTCAGCCCGGTTTTTTACATGTTTTCATATTCCTATCAAAAACGTGTCCTTGAATTCCCAAGGTATTTGTTCATGTTAATCCTTTACTGCGTCTCCTCGGAGGCGGTGAATTGAAATTACCGGTGCATTCAAAATGTGCGTCCCTATTGAGACTTTAAAGTATAGAATATTTTTCCATTCTTTGCTCGTTTGCGTGCATTACACTTTTCTTCCATCAGTCGACACGTTATTAAATATAAAATAGTTCTTGGAGAGTTTTCAAATTAATGAACATTAATCTGGCATGCAGAAGTGGTAAAATATCGTAGTTCCAAATTTTCGGATTTGCTATCTCAAAAGATACGGTGAACATAATCCATTTATGAATGCATATTTTAGGTGTAATAGAGTAGAAATTACGAATGATTAGTTAAGTTTAATAAATTGAAACAACGCATTATACCTTTAATCATGTCGCCGAAGGCAGTCAAGATCTCATTACTGGAAATGTCAAACCTTGAGAAAGTATATGGCTGTCAATATAACAGCATCCTAAATGTATCATGCAGCTAAAACCGCACCAAAGTCCTTATATACAACACGACCATGAGAAATAGATAATAACAGACAAAAATATTTTAACCGAAAAATACGAATGAAATATTCAACTACAGTGAGATAAAGTGGAGTTGGACGAAATAGGTGTTTACAAATAAGAGCAAAAAATCCTCCAGTAAGTGTACGTATGTCCTGAGAAAATAGGACCTCAAGCTACCTTATCTTTTAATGATTTTCTCCTCAAGTTTCCTGCTCAGCATAAGGTAATAATTAAGACTAAATAATATTCTCCCAACGCCTGATCGAAAAATACACTAGCGTTGACCAACCAGGTGATTTATATCATGAAGTGCAATTCACGTACCTTAATTCCCTCCCATTCCATGTAGAATAATTAACTTCCGTGGCACTACCATCTAACAAGACTTCACGAAACTCACCACTGCCCATCGACTTCGCCTTTATCTGTTTCCGAAATCAACGATTTATATTGCCTTCAGCGGTCCACGGAGGCACGCCACGGAAGCACGTATAGTATAGCCAACGCAAGCGTGGACTGGCCAATAGGAAGCAACATCTCTCTTCGGTAGTAGATGACTCGTTACCCAAGCGAGTCCGCTGGGCGAGGGAAGAGGCGGAGGGCACGAGGCTGCCACGGGCAGTGATTTGGACTCGCCAGTGACCATCGCCGCCCTCGCTCGTACTGACCCCCTCGCGCCTCCCTGAAATGAACTTGCTATTCCGTCTCAAACCCTCACTCAACCTCGTCATTTTCCCAAGGGGTCGCAGGTTTCTTTTCACCAAAATGCGTAGCTCACGCATTCCTGATTGTGCAAGAGATTTAAAAAGAGTTAAAGCCCAGAGTTGATCACAAAAAAATCAGAGCCAAGACAGGTTTACAAAAGTATCCAGACTTGATGAGGATTATGAAAACGTCGAAAAAGTGTTTAATAAGTAGTTTAATAAGTGTATATAAGTAATTTAATATACAGTCGAGGAGTAATGGAAAAAATACTCGACGGAAATTTTTCTGAGAATTATTGTCGTAAAAGCCTTACGGCTGATATGTAAATAATGAATTTTACCCTCAAGTTAATTCTCCCTTTTCTTTTAATGAGTTGGCTGAAGGCATGGAGGGGGTGATTCCGGATCTTGAATTTTTTCTTGTCCGTAATAATAATACATCAGTCAATTCAAACTATTCATGATCTGCTTTTTTATAATTTGCAAAACTTAATACGTAGAAAGAAAATTTTATTGTCGTAAAAAATTAAAACTTATTAATTGGTAATCACGGTCATTGGAGTTTTCTTTCTACTTCATAATTTTAGTATAGCCTTATGGCTTTAAAAATACATTTATTGGTTTTTAAATGCATAGTTTTACTGCCATCAATATTGTGGACCCAAATAAATAGAAAATAATCATTGTCTTCAAAGACAAGTATTCTCCCTTCGCCTCATTAACCCCAAAAATAAGAGATATTCGTATAGAGGATATTTAATTGAATAACATGTTCGCCCACTCTGCTAAACCACGTAAATGGACTTTAAGATCGGTATTTGCATAAAGTAATCAAACAATATATCTCTGTGAACAGACGAAGAAGAATGGTAGGTATTGATAGCCAACGTTATGCCACATTTTAAATTTTTCATTAAAATGAATTTTGGCTATTTTAAAGACGAAATATTTCCCTATCTTTTCTGGATATATTAAACACATTTCAAAATTCATTTAAAAGATCTCTTTTCATACCTTCAGACGAGAGATACTATTACTCTTTTACAAAACCCACTTAACTATAAATCGCCAAGAATATCTTAAATAAATTGCTGAAGTATCCTAACAACATCAACATTTGAATTCATTTCATTCCTCAGAATCTCTTATCAATGAATCTACAAGCAGTTTCAACTTTAATAGCATATATAATTTCATAAGGTATGCTCTCTCAATCCTTTAATAACGCCATTGTGGAAGGAAAGTCAAATCGATTTTTTATTTCGTTTACTCAATTACTTATGGATTCTCGTGTAAAACTTCGTGCTAAATTATCTTTTTAACCCGTTTATGTTTTTCAAAATTGTTTTTCTTTTTGACCTTCGAAAAATGATGCATGTCTCTTGCATTAGTGAATAATCTCATTTTATCCGTCGCTAGAGACGGGATTTCCATATATTTTTCATCTTGGCGTGAAAAAGCTTTGACACCTTAATGATTTCCTTACTTTCGCGACGTTTTACCATCTAAGTACCATGTTATTTGTTTATGAACTAGTTTGGATTGAACTAGTTGAATGTTGATTGTGTGGTGCCGAGGAAGCGATTACACGTATTCTCAGAGTTTCGGTGATGAGGTTGGAAAGAGTACTTTGATATTTGGAGAGAGAAAGAGAACAAATTAATGTCAATATTGAGAGGGAAATGACATGAAAGAGACTTAATTTTGTCAAAATGCCGAGAGAAGCAATTCGTTATGAAACTAACATGGCGAGGTACAAATATTAGGAAAAATAAGACATGCTTTAAGGAGATACAGTGATCGATTGCAACCTTTACAATTTTTTTTCAGATTATATTAATAAACCTAGGTGCGTACAGCTAATCCTTGCATAAACCATAAAAAGTGAATGAATGAAATTACTCAAATATTCAACAAAATATTTTTACGGAGTGCAATGCTGGATTGCTGGACAATGCCGAACTGAAAAATGCTAAGCTGAATAATGTTGAACTGCTGGGCCGAAACCAGGAAATGCGAGACTTTAGAATTTCCTTTTTCTAAGCTGTTACATAGTTCAAGAAAAGAGGAGTAATTTTAAGAGAGAACCAGGATTTTGACTCGGTAGCTATTTTTTTCATGATTAAATAGCCAGTTAATTAAAGAGGAAATGACTGACGAAGGTACCTATGCAAGTTTATTAACAATGAATCAACAAAATGACGACACAAATACGCTTGTAATTACAGAGCTTAACTGTTGCTAACACGTAGAGAGAAACAGCTGAGTGTTCTTATTTCCTAAACACCATGTAGGAGTTCCACACAGTTACGCCGCCAACCAGTGCATACGTAGAGCCCCTTCACTTATATGCCATTTGAAATGTCTACAAAATATGCGTTTTCACGATATAGACAGAGGCAATTGAGAAGCCAAAAGACCATGCATTTAAAAGGAATAAAGCAACAGCAACATTTTGAGGTGCGAGTACCCGTCCATTTTGAATGCCCCTAGTAAAACGTAAAAACGGCGATATTGGGGGGGTCTGCATTATTCGAAGGGATGCTGGTATAGACTTGCACTCATATCAGTTTCAAATTTAATATTAATGTGACAAAATAATGACTTTAAAACAAAAATGCATCAGAATAAATTAGTAATGACTATTTTTTCTCGATAAACTATTAGGGTTTACACTTATATACCACTCTCTGTTTTCACTGCTATGAAAAGTGAAATGAGAAATTAGCTAAAGCATGTTGTACTCAACATATGCGAATTTGCAGTTTTGAAATTTTGGAGCATAGGAAGTGACGAGTGGGACATAAATCATGAAACATAGGATTTAGTGCTGACTACAGCAGATAAAGGTAACAATTGGGGTGCAGTGCTAACACCACGCCTTTCATGGGGAGCACATATCAGGACAATTTGCGGATTTTCTTTAAAGAAATTCTGCTTCATCAAACGGGAAATGGGATTATGGAACACCAAAGCTTTGAAGAGGTATTATTTTGCTCTAGCTAGCCCACTTTTGGAATACACAGGAAGTATTTTGGATTCTTTGGAGAAATTGTTGTCAAAAGAATTAGATGAAGTACAGAGAAAATCTGCCAGATTCATCGACAGAAATAATGCGATAAAATATCAAAGTCATTGTAGAAATAGTGAAGACGTTCGATTTACAAGTGCGGACAAGATTAAATAGGTTAGACTCACCTGAAGAAGGCCGCGGAGTAGGCTGAAAGCTTAAACAATCTACAATGTGAGTGTCCTTTTACGTGTTATCTATTTTATTCTGTGTTCTATTGGGCCGTCGAAATGTTATAAGGTATATTTGTAGGCACATGTGTATGTGTATCATAATTGCTAGAGTATGTACGTTTTTGCATGTGTGCAAGTTAAAATTAATTGTGTGTTTTTATGTATCTGTGGGCATGAATTGGCACGGTTTTTTTAGTTTTACATGTGGTTTTATCCTGCTTTATGGGTGGTAACCTAACACTCCAACCACACGCTCTTGTGGCGGCTTGCGGGTTATTGTTTAGATGTTGATTACCCATGACTGCACATGCACTGATGATCTGCGCTAAAGAGAATCGTGAGCCACCCATCATAATAAACCGACCCACCCCAACGATCGAATTCGGTCAAACGAAAACGAAACGGTGAAAGCGTTCAATTGCTAGCCAAAATGTTTCATTTGCAATTACTAAAAGTTTCGAAGATTATCTAGAACGCAGTGAAAATGATAAATACTTTATTCTCAGATGAGCGATATGAAATGACCATACGCACAATTGACCTTGTGGGTACCAAGGCACTACGATATTCCTAATATTTTCCTTCAATTCATTTCCCATGAAAACGAGCAACAAATATGTGCATGTCGTATCAACATGGCTATTGTTGCGAAAGTGATAATACATATTAGGGTGCAAATAGTACACCGACGATTTTGAAACGGAAATACGATCATACGCAAGCGTCTTTGGCAGAATTAAAAGCAACAGCCATAACACAACGCTATTCATATCATACTCTTCACAGTATTTAGATTTATGCGTACGCCCTCATTCTTTCATAAATGACCGGTAACCTAACAACCACTGCCAAAAGTCCTTTCAGCGGATTGTAGTATTTTGTGCAGATGTAAGATGACCTCCTCTACCGCTGAATTTTAACCCGAAATTATGCCAAAATGATCATATTTTGGAAGGAACGATGCATTTTGATGGTTGCAGCATCGCATTGATTTTAAGCATCTCGGGGACGTGAACTGACTGGACACCTTTCCGAAAATGGGTGTCTCATTATTTTCCGTTATTTTTTCATCCAGGGAAATACGATTGGGATGAGAAGATTACTGCTGGGACGGCTGTTAGCTGAATTAAGCTATGAAAAACCAATCAGGCAGATGAGGCGGATGCGGATGGAGGTGGGGGAATGGGAAGGGATTGGAGTTAACAAGGGAGACGTAAAGGCTCACTGGGTCTCCTCCCTCCTTTCCCTTCCGGCCACCGCTTTCACTCTTAACGTTCAATTTAACATTATGAGGCAAGCTGATAGAGGCAACCTTGCAAGAGTACGGGGAGGATAGTGGAGGTGGAGATTGGGTGAGCAGGAACGACGTGGCGGAAGGAGACATGAAGAAGGTTATGTGTGTTTTTTTTGTAACTCCTGATATCAATTGCCTGAAGCAACACAATATATCCATTTTCCTATATCGACCGTCAAAATAAAATTAATATTAAAATCGCGACAGTAACTACAGACGTAGTTAAAGAGGCATGAGAAGAACTGGAGGTAGGGATGAAAGTCGGAAGGGAATACATAAAATCAGTTAGGTTTACTGATAATCAAGCTTTAGTTTGTCAGTCAGCCAAGGGGTTGCAAGCATTGCTGAGTTAATTGGAAATTCAGTGCGATAGATATGGGATAAGAATAAATTTTAATTAAAAAGTTATTGAATTTTTCAGAAAGGAAAAGGCTAAGCTAAACATTAAAAAACGAGGGGAAAATTAGAGCAGGTAGAACAGTTTACATATCTCGGAAGTGTGTTGAACCAACGCGGTCAAAGTAGTAGGGACGTAAGGAGAAGAATTACGCTAGACAAAGAGGCTTTCACAAGGAGGAGGGAGTTGATGACAGGGAGTATGGAGGCTAAGAAAAGACACGTCAAAACTTTGATATGGGGCGAAGTTATGTACGGCGCGGAAACGTGGTCATTGAAGCAGGAGGATAGACGTAGATTGGAGGCTTTTGAAATGTGTGTGGAGAAGAATGGAGAAGGTGAAATGGACCGAAAGGAAAACAAATGAGGAGGTACTAGGTAGGGTGAGCGAGGTGAAAGGTTTGTTGGGAGAAATCCTATGAAGGCAGGAAAAAGGGCGTATTGAGCGGAAGTGGGATTTTGAAGACTGTAATAGAGGGGAGAATTTTAGGCAAAAGAGGAAAGAGCAGGAACGGGATAAGGTTGTTGGACGGGACGAAGGTAGGAAAGAAGTACGCAGAAGAAGAAGAACTTAAAGAAGGACTTGATGTAGAGTTGGTTGCTGGATTGTGTTTTGTATGGAGTCACAAAATATTTATTTGGTAGTAGTCTCCATTCAAAACCTACCTTAACTGGTAGATTAACTTATAATATTCAAGATCTATCGAAAATTTTCTGGAATATCGAGCATTGGCGACCACATCTGTGTGGCGAGAAATATCGAAAATATTGATACATTGAGAGAAATACAGGATTCGTCCGGAAAATAAGTTCATTAGCTCATTGTCTTTTTTGACAAAAGGGGAGTCGTCCACTACGAATTTGTACCTGAACGACAAACTGTAAATGCTGCTTTTTACGTCCAAGTGCTCGACAGGCTTCGAAAACGTGTCGCCCGCGTCCGGCCAGCCAGTGGCAACGCTGCCGCACCCGCCCTACAGCCCGTACTTGGCACCACCGGACTTCTTTCTGTTCTCGAAGATAAAGAGGAGTTGAAAGGAACGCCATACGGAACTTTGGACGCCGTCAAAGAGGCCGTGACGACGTGTCTTCGAGAGGTTCCCGATGATGCCTTCGCGGGAGCGTTCCAGGAATGGGAACACCGCTGGAACAAGTGTATCGACTCACAAGGGTCCTATTTTGAGGAATATTAGCTTAAGATATGTAAAAGTGCAATACATTTTTTTCCTGAGCTCAGTACACTTATTTTCCGGACGAACCCTGTAGGAGTAGAGAAACTAGATTTGGACAAACCGACTGGGTACATCGCCAACATTCTAAATCAGATATCATCCATACCAGATATTACATGTCTCATGGAATTATATATATTGATTTTCTACTACTTAGGTGGGTATACAGGTATTAATCCTGAGCTACGAAAGTCGCCTGCTAAGGTACCTAGTGCAAACATATACTGAGATGTGGATTGGAGTTGATTTAGAACTCGAACAGAATCGATTCTTTTTCCAGATATTAGTAAAGTTAGACCTCATCTTTTTATTAAACATATTAATCATCGTCATTTTCCTTTATCTCAAAAATCATCAAGTCGGAAGCGGTGATACACAAATATATTCTGTTATGTTTGCTCTATTCCATCAATTACCTCAGAAAGAGAAAGGATGTACTACAAAGATTTAACAACTGCCCTTAATCATTAATGCTGACGCTGCCCACATTTCATATGCCTATGTTTCTCATTGTTGTTCAGCGATACATTATGTCTGCTTCATGGATAAAATTCCCATTGTCTAAAACCTTGAAAGATTTCCTTTGATAGGCATTTTCTTCTCTCGGTGGAGATTTTTATTCCATTGCTTAAGGAGAAAAAGCTGAAGATCTACCAAAGTAACTAAGATGTTCGATTGGTTGTGAATCAACCATACGCATGCACGTATGCTAATTAATACATATACATCTACATAAATACCCTGCGAGCCACCAAAAAAGGTGTGTGGCAGGGGGTCTAACACCAGGAGGAAAGGGTAAGCGATGAGGGGGTTGGGGTTTTTCAAATAGGTGGGGGGAACCTGTAACAAATATATATTCACGCGCAGTCCCTAACCTGTACGTTAATACTTATTATGTTGAATTGACTCCTGGGGGATTTTGACTACAATCATTATAGTTCTAGGAAAAAATAACATTTTAAACCTGTCAGTCTTGCAGTCTATCGCTCTAATCTTTTTTTGTCATCCCTCCGACCGTAATACGTTGGGATTCGTATTATATTCTTGATTTCATCGGAAAAGGGCCCATTTTTTAAAGTTTTTATTCAGTTTAAACTATACTGTAAACACCGCTGTGTAAGATAATCCCAACTAAATTGTCGACCGAAGTAGATATGCTGCTGCGTTGGTCATAACAATGTTTGAAAAATCCAGCCCCCATCCGCTGAACTCGATCTAATTCCGAAATCAAATTTTTATTTTGAGGATCCCATATACTGGCAGCATACTCTAGGTGGGGCCTGACCAAGGCAAGGAAACATCATTCCTTCACTTTTTCGTCGCATTTACCTGGCATTATTTTCACACCTGCCATTTTTTTATTAGCACGACCGCATAATTCTCGATGTGTTTTCTCCAGGACAGATCGTGAGTAATTGTTACACCCAGATATTTAAAGGATTCTACCCTCGCGATTTTGGTTTGTTTCACTTTTTAACTATAAGGGAGCGAATTACTCTTTTCCCAAAAATGTATTACTACGCATTAAAAAAAATTAATTCCAATTACCATGTGTCGCACCAATTTTGAATTGTATCTAGGTCGTTGGCTAACACGACTCTGTTTTCGTGACTTCGAATGTTCACATAAATTACTACATCATCGGGAAAAAGACGGAGCTTGCTATCAACTACGGTACTAAAGTCATTTATGTAGATAAGGAATGGAGAGGGTCTATCACACTTCCTTGAGGTACACCCGACGTGATCTTGACAGTATCGGATTATACACCGTCCAGGACGACTATTTGGACACGATCACTTAAGAATCTAGCTTGTGTAAACATCTAGCGTAATATCTACAAATATGAATGGTAGAGTTTTACCTCCCGTAGGCGATTTGATTACGGGTTCATATGAGGATTTTGAAAAATATAGTACTTGCAAATGATTTTGACATGAATCGTGAATTTTTTTCTCTCTCTCTGCGCAATATTGTTCCGTATAAATATCGGCAGATTGTAGTCATCGGTGACCGTCGAGTTTGGAGAGAGCATCTGTGTTGATGCCTGGGAATTTGTAGAATGATTATATTATCTGCTTATATTCCTCCACATTGTACCAAACAGTAAACATTGAGACATTCCTTTCAATTCGATGAATGACTACTGCTGTATAATATAGTTCTTGCGTGCAATCAACGAGTATATTTTCTTATTCTATTGCTTATCTATAATGATTATGAAAACCAACTTGAAGCGTTTCAAATGACCTCCAAAGTCCTTGGAGTATTTTTGCTTACTAGCAGCGGCGATATGTGGCAACGATGTATCAAAACCTTCATCCATTACGACTTGGCCAATATACGGGGCTGATGTTATTCGCCTCGCAAAAAAATATCGACATGGTGGTGACATCTCGTCATATCCCAAACTCCTGTTCCATGGTGCGTTTCTTCCGCGTTTCCAGGTGGCTCTTTAGAGACATTCTTTTATTACTTTTTCAATTTATTGTTTTTCGATGCTATTTTTCAAGACTGACTCCATGATTAATACTCTTGAAGAATACTTAAAAGCCAAAATGAACCCGTGACACCTTTCTAAGACCAAATGTGAAGCGTTCGTTTGATTTCCTACACATAACTGACTTTTATCAAAATAAGGAGAGAATAAATATTGCCGTTACCATTATTAGAGTGGGTGGGGTTCGAATTCAAAACGGATCGAAATTGCTTCCATTCCCCATATTCAACGGTATCCACACAAAAGGCCTTTTATTCATTATTCATTTTATTGGTTCTCTTCATACTCAAACAATTATGGAGTCTGGATAAATTTAGTAACGAAGCTAATAAGGCAAGATAAGATAACGTGTCGATTTCTAATTAAAGGTCCCCTTGCGTGAATACTTACAGCAGAGCACTGTGTGATCATTTAAATACAATGTTGGTGGAACGTGAAAATGAATCCCCCTTCCAAACTAATTCTCTCTATTTCTCGACTTCTTTTGATTGAGACATTAAAATGAATGCTTCAATATATGTTAATTTTAGCGAGTTCGGTTTCCTCAATGGCCTTACTATAGAGATTGGACTACCTCTGAACAGAAATGTTTCATTTTCTCCCCGAGTGGTACAGTAATCTGCTCTACGACTCAGCTTTCTTCCTAATGATACAACCGCAGTCCCACCCACGAGGACCTAAGCAAGCACTCACATGCCGCTCTTGATTGCCCAGTATATAAGAGACAAATGTTTCAGCAACGGCGATTGCATTACGAGGCTCTGTCTCAAAGATATGGGTATCAGCCACGCCAAGTCACGCGAAAAATTAAACTAACAGCCATTCAATCATTATTTTACACCTATATATCCAGATATCAATTCTACTTCAATCTATTAATATATGATGCTTCTGGACTTACTTGATATCATATTATTTCAAGAGTTAATGCGGAATATGAATAATTTTACCAATATTATCCAACGATCAGCTATCCAATGCCAACTCACGTTTCTCTTACGCCATAATCCACATCCACAGGAAATAAATTTCAAATCTTGATTGAGGAATGGCAAAAACAGGTATTTTTCAGAAAAGAAATGGAAACAGCACGATTTAAAATATATTATAAATATACATCTAATGCCAGTATTTCATTTAAATAACGTCATAACTTTGAGAAACGAATCACGATTGCTTAAAAAGTTAATTTCTTCAGAAAATTGAATTGGATCGTATCTTAAATTACAACTGGGTAATGCTATTTTAGGAGACATATTGATTAATTATTATAATTTTAAAGGTGGACAATCGTAATTGATACAAATAAAATGCTTTAAATGGAAAAGACATTTTAATTGCCGTCATGATAACAAAGGAAACCCTAATGAAGGTAATTTTCTTACCAAGCCCTGCACTTAATATCGGGGATGGAGAGGTTCTCACGCAAGAGCTTCCAACTAACTCGTACTTATTTCATTCTTTTCCGTCCTTTATGAAATAAAAATTCATCTTTTATATCGGTATTAAGGCAAATTCTCACATTAGCGCTTCCCATAGCTGGCCCAACATTCTCGAGGTGTTGTCGAAGTAGCGAAAAACATGTAACCATGGACTTCAGCTACATTTTGTGCAAATTGAAATCAATTTGAAGAATTAAAAACCAAAACTTTACGTCAACGTTATAATCCTCATTTTTTTAATTTTTGGTGTTTGTCAATCGAATGTTTTGACGTCAACTCATTTCACCCCAGACCTCGCATTGTGGGTACAGACCTCTAATTTATTATAATATTAGTAATAATTAATAATAATTATTAGTACGTGCAGGATTATCGTCCCACCGGGGCTCTCATCTTTAGTGATTTTATCCACTTGTACAGATTTTTCATTAATATTGGGCATCTCCATGATTCACTCATATTGGGTCATAGAAGAACTAGTTTGGATTTTGAATATTTTATCGAAAACCAATTAATCGTTCCGGCAGTATGAAACAATGGAATAACCATTTTCAAATAAACTGCGTAGTTTCACGAGAGTTTAATTTAATTATGACGGTCTACAACCATCTTAACCTTCATATATGTTGGATACCATGCCAACAAATAACGCTCCTCTTACTGATACGGTGAGCAGTCGTGGCCGCGTAAACAGTCAAGTCTTCCCTGCGGAGAAGACTTGTGTGTTTTCGCTGCGCTGTCAGACACCAAAGGCTTTTATTTTGGAGTCTATGCTAGATTTTCGACTTTTTCAAACAGATTCTGGGTCCTTTGCCAAGATATCCTTTCCCTTCCTCCCCTTCTCCCACCACCCGCTTCATCTTCCCCCGGATCCTTTCATTCTAACACTAAGTACGGCAATGCAAGAAATAAAAGACAGCCTTGCACTAATTTTGAATCCAAATCTAATTTAGTAAATCGGTACCTGGTCGGTAATAAATTCTGATCATTAATTATTATTTAAAGTTCATATAACGAGCTTAGTTCTTTTCCCTTCATTTATTCCGTGTGTAATTGAAGCAGAATTTTACTTTTTAAGAAGAAGAATGGAATTTACAAATTTCGCGATACAAAGTGAGACAACTATGATATCATTTTGTTTGGAAGCCATAAATTCCTAGAGGGGGATTGGTGTCAACAACACATTGATTTCGTACCCATTTACTTCCATTGTGGAATGCTTAAAAGTTTCCCAATAACTATTCACAATCAATGATTTGCAATTTCCACATTTCTTCTCTTTTGATATTCGGTTCTCATGCCATCACCTGCGATGTTTCCCTTTTAAAAGCAATGATTTAGCTGCCCCTTAGTAGTCGCAGGACCGCAACATAGGACTCTAAGGACCATTTTAATGCCTTATTCACAGTAGGAGATCGTGTTTTTTGTCCCGCTTGGTCATAGCGTGTGAATCAGCAATCTCAATATTTTGAGATTGCTGTCTAAACAATCATAACGTTTTAAAATTTGAAATTGGTAATATATTAAGTATATAGTCTATTTTTATTTGTTTAGTTAATCATGGAGATACAACAACTTGCCATTCTTTGTCTTTCCAAAAACTGTACTTAAAAACCTGATTTTAACAGAGAAAATCGCTTCATATTTCATTTTTATGCGTTATCCAAGATTATAACACAATATTTCAAATGTAATTCTGCTAAGACTATATATAATATTTTCTTTGCAGTGAATGGTATAAGATATTATTCATATGATGCATGATAAGAAACACTACTTTATATGCCATATAATTTTACAAGTTGCTAATCAAATATAAAGTTGTCATTTACAAATATTCCCAAATACTTGTAATTAGACTCTTTCAATGGTATAACAATTATGTAAAGGTTTTTTTTTGGATCAATAAATGTTATTTTTTTATTACTACGCAGATTAGACGGGCCTGTTTTAACAAATATTTACAATGCATTCTTTGTTATATCATTTTTTAAGACATTATTGCTCTGAAAAGTTTTCATTCTTTGCAAAGAAGCTCATAGAATACTTTGCTAAGTATTTATTAGGAGATATCTTTATGGTATGGGAATATGGAGGTAGGCCGATAATTCGAGGATTCTTTCTCTTTTCTTTGATATGCATTAAATTCAATCATTGTTATTTTAGGTATTATTCCACACTGTAGGATTTAATTCAAGAATTTTGTCCCTGCTGCTATTAAATTTTCTTTTTCCTTAATACCTATCAACCTAATGGTATCATTCCCAAAAACTATTTCCAGTTCATTTACAATTTTCTAAATACCAATAAGGGCAGCTAAAGGAATATACAGACTGCTGATATTATCATAATGATAACATATTGTAAATATACTTGTAAAGTTAATTATTCATCTCAATTTCGGAAGTACATTGGTCATAAAATTTATCCCCAAAAGGAATAGAATTTTTACTGCGGATAGTTTAATCAATATAAGACTATCTGCAAAAATAATTTCTCTTCTACCTGTAGCGTTACACAATTCACCTCAAATTACTCTACAAAAATAATAAGAATCTAGTTATAACCTCGATTATTTTTGTAGCGGCAATTCTTTAATATCCAACATTCTGTGAAATTAGTAAATATATTATACTTTTTTACGATACATTACATTTTTAGAGAACGTCTTCATTTCCAATAGGTATTTCCTCTGTATAGACTTATTTATAATATTTACATAACTATCCATTCCTTTTTATGTTCTATATTTTTCCCATTTTCTTCGTTTTACTGTGAGAATATATTTTATTCAGTGCCTAACACAAGTGGTAGTACAGCACCATAATTATCATTGCTCATTATCACGTTATCCCAATGAAATTATTTTATTTTTTCAAATAATATATTATTTAAAATAAAACACCCATACAGCTATTGTTTTGCACCATCTGTTTCATAAACAGTGTCTTAACTCCAACTAGGCAGTCAGGTTTGTCAGAGTCATTAGATATAATTATAATTCCCTCATATATTCTTTCTTTCATCTAATATAAACACGAGCTGGTAAGCATGCCCCTCACTATGCCTCTCCAGTGAAACTTTGTATTGTAACTTTTCCAACCCCATGATAATGCATCACATTTTTACTGAAAATACAGTTAGCACCAGTTTTTTCTTGCATATTTATATGTACATAAACCCTCCACTGATAAGAAAGTAGTATTATTTTTAACTTTAAGAACACCTAATTTTGATTTGAAATTTCCGCAGTTATCGAACTCTGTTATAATAACCTGAAATAGAGATAGAACAAATTCCAGCATAATCTAGAGTAAAACTGTAGCTAAATATGCACGTAGAATGAAATGTAGTTTCCGATAAAAATATTTACTCAAACACTCAAGCAAATCAGAGATCACTAGAATGAAAATACTTTCCTGGGAAGCGGAACACTCAGCAGCATTGCATTATTAATTCACCCTAAGCCTTTCCCAGCTAGGTAAATATCTCTGGAATTTGAAACACCTATGGCTTCCTCGGATCGGAAAATCATGCGCTCGAACTCGGCTCTTATAAATTCAGAACTGCTGAGTATAGCCAAGTAGAGAGACGCTAATATCTTGGATATTCTTTTTGGGTTTACGAAGGATGAGATTACCATAAAATTCATGATGGGCCGTTTGCGTTGGAGAATGTACATGTTAGTGGAAAGTAGTGGAATCACAGAGATCGTGCAACGGCCGTACTCCAAAATTCGAAGGCACTGCGTACAAACTGGCAAAGGCGTTTACGAGTCCCTTGCCTGTTTCCAGAACTCAGCGGCAACAAACCCCGGAATAATACACAAAACTACAACTTGAACTTAACAGTTCACTTTTTCTCACATGTAAAACGAAATTTTATTATTTAGGAAGATCACAGGAAATAAAGTTCTAAACTAAATCCTAAATGACGAACCCTTAAGATTGGTTAGAGAAATAATTTCCTTTTATTATTATTATTATTAATATAAACTCCTTATTAATTATTCTATTATTACCTCCATTAAATTTGGAGAACTTTTCTTGGCCCTACAAATTTTTTTCGACTCATCTTCTGTAAATATTATCTACAAGCAAGCAAAGGAATTTGTTTTTGACCGTGTTGTGAAAATTTGGATCGGCAGGGTAGTACTTCAGACCGGAAAGAAAGGATTAAGGAAGGAAGGATATAAGAGTGGCTCCAAGGGTTAGCCCAACCGTGTCACTTGAGGGGGCGTTATCCAAAATACTTCAATGCACGGTTAATGTATAAGTTTGTGTTGTTCATCAATGGTGAAAAAAATAAAAATATGTTTAACGTACTAATTCGTTCCATAGTTGAAGTGGAATTCCAGATCCATCCTCACATCCACCGAGAAATTAAGGCTTACCTGAAAAGAAAAAAATGAAATTTATTGAAGGTAACGTTAATGATTCATGCACTAGTTGCTACTTTTTCTATAATTAATACATGTTCTACACAAATTTCCATTAACAAACTGCCGAGCAGTTTTACCATAGCGTTTTGATATCATCTCCGCAAATAGCCAATTGTCCAGTTTCATTTAGCTAATACTATCAAATGATAGGTAAAGGCTCCAATTTTTTTTTACAAAAGAAATATATGGAATTAAGGAATTCACTCGAAAATCAGATATAATCAAACTAAGCCTAAAAAAACTAAAAGCTTACTTAACCTTTCACGGTGGTGCACAAAAACCTTTCACGGCTTAAATAAATATTATTTATTAAAATCAGTCTTAGAAGAAACCGTAAGAAGCTCAATTTATCTTTTCCGCTATGTAAAGATGCTCCGCCTCTGCCTGAATAGTGGACGTCCTCTGCCGATCCACGGTGATGCACAATTTTCAAGTTCCAAGCAATTAAATAACTCGTCAATGATGAACGGCGGAGCCCCTCAATAAATTACTTACATTAGGTAGAATTTCAGCACAGCGAGCATTTTAGGGCTGAATTTGCTCTGTTTGTAATATTCCAGATTCCCACCGCTTTGCATTAAATCCCTTCTATTTCTTGGATTGCGATTACTGTCTTCCTTAATATTTCAATCAAATGCTCAGAAGATGGTTAAAGTACAGCGACCAAAGTCTGACGATGCGACAGCGAGCACTTAAGCATTAACTCTGAAGACAAGGATACAGCGCGCGACCGACGCGACGGTAACAATGTTGTCAGTTAAACCAGGGATGCATCATTACGGTATTATAGAAAATCAATACACTCGAATATTTGGATTTTTTTGTTATTTCTGAAGTCAATTCCCACAGATATTTCAACAACACAGTTGACATAAATTTAATCTTGGAGTTTTCTGCAAGACATGCACCTTGTTTTCATTGCGGTCTGATTTCTGGAGTGAAATTAGGTAGGAAGCAGACCATCTGTGAATATATTTCCACGGGCTTTTTTCCCCAGAATGTCAAATGACTTGTGAAAGAAGTGATAAGCAAAGCAGGGGAGAGAAAAGGTTGGGTAAAAATCGATATTAGGCAGGGAAAGTGGATACAGTAAATGTTGAGTGACAATGGGATGTTGATGATTGTGGAAGAAGGAAGAATGATGAATTACAGACCATTGGTAGGAAAACTTAGGCATATTGAACGGAATGAAGGTAGGTGGAAAGAATAACAAATTAGAAAATAATTTATTGTAATGTCAGGTGTTAGAATTGTAATAATTTCTCGGTCAAAAAAATTCTACCTGAACCGAAAGAAAATAACCAATAATTGAAACATACCATTTATGAACTTATTGTACGTTGCATGGTATATCCGCTTCTGAGCGGGCAATAAAAGACAGGATGATAGTGAAAATTCTTAAAGGTAATTTCAGAGATTCCATTGGCAGGTAAGCAAGGTTGTTACTATGACATGAAGAAATAGATTATTACTTAAGAGTAAATTATTGAGCTGTAGATATATCTCAAATATGTTTACTCATGGAAGTAATGTATTTATGGCAGTACAAAGGAGAATATGGGAACATTAAATGGTATCAGGCTTAACCTTATGAAACCAATTCTTAAGGTATAGGAAAAACTGTAGGTTTACACAAAATTTGGTCATGTGAAAAATTTCATCTTAGGGTAAGTTATGTAAAGAACACGAGTCCGAAGGAAAATGGATAGAAACACATAATAATACATACGGTTCCAAATATTTGAACAGAAAGCTCGTTGAAATTGACATGTTCACCGCCAATTTCTCGCGAATTTTTTTTACAAAATGATTATTTTTTAATCGAATCAAAGGAACCTATGACGAACAGCTTCAGGCGATTGGTGAAAATCACATAATATGATAGGTGATTATTAATTCTTAATAGACTACATCAAACACTCTCAACTTTCTATAGTGCGCTAGAATCCAAAAACATTTGTAATTCTAATGCTGGAATAATTGGTTAAGAAAAGTATTCCTCCAATACAGGCTTTGATTGACTTAACCTTTTAAAATAATATCTATTGAAACACGGATACTTGGTGTTCAGTGTATAGGATCAGTTTTTTATCTTACGCTGCTGTAATTCTACGTACATAATTTAATATTTTCAGAAGCCAAACTTAGCCATTTCATTATAACATAAGCACATAGTACACAGTAAAATTAAAAATTTTAATTGTGTGTTCACACTAATTTTTGTTGAAATTGTCAATTTTTTAAAATGGACTACTCTAGTGGTTAATGTTTTCTAAGTTTTAGAAATATTCAAAGTTTCACTTTCGTGAGAATAATTTTTAAACTAAGCTTCATTTTTCAATTAGTTTACATGAGAGTTTCAAGTGACACTGTTCACTTTATTTCATTACTCCACGTAATGATCAAGATGGATACATATTTGTATGCTAAAATTAATCTAGATTACATTTCATAACGGTAATACCTCAAAAACAAAAAATTGAACAGAGAAATCCAATGTGCAAGAGTTAAAATCATTTCCAGCGATGGCACACAGATTCTTTATTAAAGACTATATAGACTACCCTTCATTTTTCTTGCGCAAGTGTGTTGGAAGCTTCAAATACGCTCGTATGTCGGCTCGGAAGAAAGATAAGTGGAGGTAATAAAACTCCATAGTGAAAATAATGTGCACTCGTATGACACGTCCATGGCGCAGAGAACTTTAATGACAGGACCAAAAATTTCGACAGAACCATTTTGCCTTTTAAGGGAAGGATACCATGAATTTAAATAAAAAATGAAGCAAGAAATAAGCTGTTGAAAAGAAAAGGATTAGAATCATCAGCCTTAAATTTTTTCAAACAATTATTAAAATAATTAAGACAATGATAAATGCCCTAAACAAAATTAATTTAATGAAAATCGGTAATTTTTTTTCAAAGTAGACAAAATATTTAAGCCAATTATAAAAATTTCAAATTTTTAGAGCACTTGAGAAAGTTGAAATATTTTACGCAGATAGCGCAGAAAGTTCTTTATTTTCCAATATCACGGTAATTGATAAGCCAAAGATAATGATTGAGAATTTCTCTCAGAAATTAATATTAAGTTCTTTCTGAAAATAGCAGTATTGAGAAGCTCATTTGCAAGCGTATTAGCTTTTTTAACCAGCATCTAATCAGGAAGATACACTTTCCTTCTCGAAAAAACTTAATCTAAATGAGTCAAATGAATGTGATTTAAACATTACATCATTAAAAAAATATAAATAGTCTAGTTTAATTAAAAAGGATGAAATTATCTAAGGAAAATAGTTTAATATCCCTAATTGTTTTTTGTAAGACTATAGTAAGGTTATATACAGATTGAAAACTGAATGAAACATGAGGCAGTTCGACATCTATCTCAAAAAGAACACAATAAGGAGTTTTATACGTAGCTTAAACTATTGATACTGACTTAAGACAAGGGTGTATTTCTCTCCATGAAATTAACGAAAAATGACCAGTTTAGGATGTCAATCCATGTAATTATTTTTGCAATATATTTTGCAAAAATTAATAATTTTTTTAGAGATATTCAATATTTATGTGCAAATAAATGTTCGCTTAGATTGAAGAAAAAATTAAATGTGCTCACAACAACCTGTTTGCCGTTAATGTATGTAATCCAGGGTAATATTTTGTATATTTTTATTATATAAATTTTCCCTTAGCCTTTTCCCGACTAACCTTTAGGGCAAAACAATGGTCTTGCTTCGGTTACGGTCTGTTTATCTTAGTCATAGACTGACCAATTTATTTTCATAAAGAATTAAAACTTCTTATGATAATTTTATGGTTTAAGAAATAATAAATTTCCTCAATGGGATAAATTTTTTCCTTATATTTTTCCCTTTTATTCTGTAGCCTCTTGAAAAATATGAATATGAAAGGTCAATGACATTACCTATAAAATAAAAACTTCTAACTAACCTTAGTTGCTGTCATATTAATCGGCCAATTAAAATATAATGGTTAAGGCTTTAAAGTAGTAGCTTACCAGTTCGCATAACTCTGTCCGCATTGAAATAACTAACCATATTCCCTCAGAGGAATGTTTCCTTGCCCTTTAAAGTATTTTATTATAATTTCATCCGCCATTCTTTGGTAAATTAGGCTAATTACCTATTAAAAAGCTTTCACATATGCATTTATATTATTCATGTCATAAATATTGTAGCCAAAGATACCGAGGTTGCTGTTTTGAAATTATTTATTTGGCAAGACTGCTAGAAATTCCAGAGAGAGGTGACCGGATGTGCCCGACAGAGGTGCAAAATTTCCGAGAGAAAGAATTCGTATAAAAAGCATTCTCTTCAGCGGTAATTATGGTGCTTCACTATTTTTTTATTCCATTTTTAAACATATTTTTGAAACATTAAACACATCATAAATGTTAAACATTGAATTTCATAATTCCGAAAAAAAGCGGCTTCCGCATTATGAGATGTTTATAATGTATGGATCAATTCTAGAAGAGAAAAAGGTGGCAACTTTGATGAATTTCATTTAAATAAATATCCACACCCATCCTAGAATTTTTAAATGTTTTAAAATGTTAATTCAACTTTGTTAAAGTCGGAAGTATCGACACCCAGATATATAGTATGCTGGATCAAACAAACACGGAGGAACAGATAGGGGGTAAGAAGGTACGTAAAAGCTATTAATAAAAAAATAAGCCAAAGAACGATCACAGAAGGACGATAGAAAAATCTGAAAGATTCAAAAACGAAGCAACAAAAGATTGACCCGTGTTTTAAAGAGCTATAAGCACGGGACCAATTAAATCACGATTATCAAAAACTCTCATAGAGGGATGAAAAAATATCTTAAAGACAAGTTTCAACGGATAAGTAAGTTTTGCTGAGGAAATAACGAAACCACGTCATACAAAAATATATATCAAGAAAGAGAGAATTGAAAACTGTAACAAATAAATGATTGACAATAGGAAGAAAGGTAACACCGAGATAGTATAAAAGCTAGAAGAGTCACTTTTGGAAAAGAAACAGGAAATGCCACTGCTGTTAAGCCATTTGAAACAGCATGGGGAGTTTGAGCGATGAAAATAGGAGAGGTAGGGAACAAAAATATACACAATTTGTTCTGGTATCCCGATTCGTATTCCAAATGGCCATAGGGTGGGCTATATCACCATTTACGACGGAAATGGAGACAGGGGAGCAAATTAGCCGCTGATGGGCAGAAAGGGAAGCAAAGGTGAGAGGGATCTAAGGAAGAGTAAACAGAGCGAAGCGATGTTTGGGATATTGACGGGAACTTCAGAGTGGAGACTGTGTGAGAAGTAATGAGGGGCCTGGGAGTGAAAGCGGATGACTGCCCACTACTCTCATTCTCATCTGCCTCATTCTTTGTCCGGCTGCTGAAGTGGAAGGACGCGCCTCGGCGAGCTCCCGCTAAAACCCATTCTGCCCACCTGCTACCTCCCCGCGTCCACTCTCGACTCCCTAGTGTAGTCGCTCTGAATAACAGCTAGCTCCATTATAGTGATAAGCGTCACATATTCCACTCTTTTAGAGGCGTTTAGTTGCTGGCAGTTCCTCTGTAATCACGTGTGTGGAATCGTAACTGCGTGAGGCAGAGATCAGTTTACTTACTGCGTTACACAAACTCTAAATTTTATTGATCGTGCTTCCACCTGCGGTTGATATATATTTTTTTAAGTTTTTTAATAAGTATTGGATTTTGTGTCCATACCATTTTATAGCTTAGGCAGGTCTCTAATGTCTCTATATATTTGAATTATCAGGAAAGCAGCAGATGGCAGTGCCCTTATATCTGGAAGCTTTAGAGTATTAGAGTTGTAAGCTAGCTTTTATTTTTTTACTATATAACATACGTTAAAATGACTTTGCGTTTGTCTGCTCTGACTATACCCAAATTTGATGGCGAATTCGCGGTTCTTAGGGTCGGTATCGCCTTAATGAAGAGGAGCTCCAATTCAAAATGGATGGTAGGGTGGCCTCTCCCAAGGAGAATAGGCCTCAGAGGTGGGTATTCGAAAGTCCCCTCCCTGCCAATATGGTTATAAGGGCTCGCCCGTAGGCATGAAATGGCTAAGCGATCGCGCACCTCTCTAGGATACGGTCCCCTATGTCAAGAAGTGTCGCCTCTCCGTGGATCGAACGACTGCTGGGTCGTCTCTCGGAGTAAAGAGAAGGTTACGCGGCTTGGATGGGAAACTTTCGAGGCAGAGCCCTTCAAACGGCACCAGGTGCTGTCGGATGAGAGCATCATCGTAGCTGCAGCCTCTTGCTCTACACTGAGACCACTGCCTAGACGAAGCCGTCAACGTTCGGGGTGGGAGAGAATGATAGTTTTAGATCGCAGGAATATCCCTCTTGTAAGTCTTCTAAGCGACAAAGTGTCCAACGGGAGGAAAATGTAGGAGCATGGCCCCCAAAAAGGTCGAACGTGGATGTGGAGGGACGATAAAGTATTGCTTCTAAGTAATTATTACTAAGAAATAATCTCGGCATCTGAAGATAATTTATTCTGAATATTAATTGATTGTTATGCAGATAATTTGTAAATTAAAGTTATACATATTGATTTGTTTTGTTTCAGGAAGCCGTAGGTTGAAGTAACTTGCAGTAATGAAAGAAGGTAGAGGCTCGCAGTGCGATCAAGTTCCTTCATTTGAAAGGTTACAGGGCCCAGCATATCCATGATTAAATGATGCCTGTTTTTGGAAATGATAGTCCGTCATCATATGACACAGTTGCGGGGTGGGAAAGGAATTTTGAAAGTGACCACATATCCGTCACAGACGATCCAAAAAGTTGAAGGCCATCACTCACGGACGATGCCGTCACAGTGAATAACGTGAAGAGGACTTGATCCTGTTAGGCCGAAGAGCAACCATCCAAATGATGATGAAATGAGACTGATGATCTTAGTTACGGCGGCAATGTACGGAAAATCATTGACGAAGACCTGCACATATCAAAGGTGTCAGCAATCTGGTTCCACAACTACTGAATCCCCCTCAGAAGCAAACACACCGGTAATCAAAGTGATGTGGCCTTGAAATTTGGTCACATCCGCCCTGTTCTCCTGTCTCACTCTAAATCACTTTTTCCTTTTCCAAGAACTCAAAATATCATTTCAGGGTCAGAGATTTGACAACACAAACGATCATTCAACCGGTGAAACAATGGCTTCGGAAGCAATCTGCTGAGTTCTACAATAACGGCCTTCGAAAGGGCAAGAGGCGTATAGAAGGGGGGTGTATTACTCTGGATGGTGATTATAGAGAGAAATCTTAAGAATATCAAACAAAAATGAAGTTTCTATCGCGATTGTTTTGTCACTAATAATGAAAAATTTCTCCTCGTACGTATTGATTCATTTTTACCACCTCCACTGCGGATATATGCTACACAACAATGCACCATTGTCTCGGTCCGTGAAGAGGTCGCCGAGTCCAGGGCCGGTGGGAAGAGGGAGCGCCCTATTCCACTTGAGAGGGGAACTATGAAATATTAGAGAGAGAGGCATTTCCAAAATTTTAATTAAAAAAATAAATGGCAAGTGCTAAGTACGCGTTTTATTAGACCGGGTTATGCCTAATGCACTCAATTCATTCTCATAAATATGAGAGAAAAAGAATGTGAAACAACATGTAAGAACAAATGTGAACATTTTTCGGAGATAAGAGTATAGCTATCCTGAATTGCATTTTTTCTGTACGTGGGCATTTGCTCAGTAGAGAGAAAATAAGAACCCGAGTTTGTAACTATTCTTGACGAAACTTTATCGGGAAGGATTCGTGCAATTTATTAACCATAGATTCAACTGGATTGCCCATTAAATGAGTGGTTCTTGTTTTGGCTATACGTGTCTCGGTATAACCACTCAAATCAATGCAAAAATAAAAAGGAAGCGTAGAAAAGTTTCTTCCATGACGTACGTGATGTCATGGATATACTATCTAACATTTCTTGCGTATCTCAAATAAGTGCATCCTAGTTAAATCTCGATAAGATAAACTAAAAGAATATTCTTTTATGCCATGATGCATTGCCTCTAGCAATGTAGTATGATTTTCTGCCGTATATAAGGATTCACCTTCGGATTGAGGTATTTTTGTCATGAGATTGGAGTTGATTTTATTGATCTTCGGCCTGTCCTTTCATCCTGCAGGAAGCTTGAAAATCATTACGGGGAACATAATACAATGAACTTGAATACTAGATTCTGATTAATTGGTCAAGAGCTGGATTAAGTGGTCATAAACGTCATTTATTAGATGATATATATGAACACATGCACAAGCATGAATGTCCACTAATGTCGTGCATGAGGTAACATGCATCCAAGTTTAGATGAAGTAATATTTCTGTATGTATAGCTGGTACCCCAGAAGCCCCGCCACACGCCCCTGCGGCGACCTACGGGTACTGCGTGGATTTAGTCGAAGAATTCTCGGATTCTATCCAAAAATATATCGGAAGCAATTCCACAATCTTAGGAGAACTGTTTGAACTCATTCGGTGAGCTAGGCTGCCATATCCTTCACAGAATACCTTTGATAAGAGAGGGAAATTCTAAAACCCTTACCAAATAATAAATAAAAATCTTACCCATGATTAAATTCATAATGTAAGTATGTGAGTGAAGTGTGCCAAGTCGTACAATAATGCCCTAGTGATAAAAGTGAAATATTATTTTTCTATCAATTTATAAGAATGAAACATATGTTTCACTCCACAGATAATTAAATGTGAAAATAATTAGGAGACAAAAAAATGGAAAAAATAGACGTAGGTGGATATGCCGTGGAAAAACTTCAAAAACCCTCGCATACTTAGTGTTGCAGAACACGGATACATAAAATTTTGAACCGAAATGGTCGACAAAGGTCTGTAATCGCGCACAAACAAATCGCAGAGCATTCAGAGTGAGAAAGCATTTTCATGGCGCTGGGGTTATTGCGTGAGGAGGGTGGGGGAAGGAATGAGCACCAAGCACCAGTGGATGCGGAGCAACGAGAGGAATAATTCCAGCGATTTGCGTCGAGGGGGGCGGAGGTGGGGGCACGCGCCGTCGTCGCAGGAGGGACGGGAGAGGGGGCGGGAGAAGTGGAGGCAAGGGGGAGGAAGGGATCTTTTTATGCATGGCGGACATGGCCCTACCCCCATGTCCGCTCTTTTGGGACACATGCAGTTCGTCCCGCTCACACGAGCTCCCCACACCCACGCGGCGGGGCCCATAGGTGGTGCGGAAGGGGCGTTTTTCCGGCCCTGGGGGAGAGCGCGCGGTGCGGGGCTGAGGAGAGCCGGCGAAAGAGGTCTCGGGATAATGGATAGGCGGAAATTGAAGGGACTTTAGGCTCAGGAGGGAGAGGGTGGGCGAGTGGGTGGGAGCTTTGGCTGCTGAGGGGGCGGGCAGGCGGTTTGGACGTGAATTGGGGGGAGGGAGGAAAGGGTTGCTTTGGGTGGAGTGCGGCACAATATGCCACGGTTGGGGTTGGCGCTCGAACCATTCATAAAGGACGAAGTGAGGAAGCGGGAGTCAAGGGGGCGTACGACGACGTAAATGTCGACGACTGGTTTCCCATTCCACGCAAAGGTTTCGCTTCTGGAAAGGCGGACACTTATAAGGTACACGGACACTCATGAGGACACATTCACTTGCACCCAGGCCAACCGACTCTAATGAATGACGTGGCTTTCAATTCTCAGAAACTGTTCTCCAAATTCCAGGCATTGATAGGACATAATACGGTTTGTATAGTGAACGGCTAGAAATTTATGGCACGCATTGATTATTGAGCAATAGGTACAAATTCACGTGCTGAAAATCTTTATGATATTGTCTTTTCAAAAAAGATATTTTGAAAAGCTTTCATCTAGTTCTAACCGTGAAATTGCGAAAAAAAGCATTTTTCAGCCCATAACTCAACAATACCGCAAGCACTAGCCTCAAATATGGCATTAGCATTTAAAACTTCCTCCTGAAAGAGATTTGTTTTTACTTGAGAAGTTGTCACTCCAAGGAAATATTAAAAGCACTCTCAATTCCATGTCCTTGAATTCTTTCCATTTATGCTCTGATCAATTCTCTGGAGTCATGCGTTGTGATATGACGCTTAAATTCAAATATTAATCTTCATCTATGTAACCTCTTGTTTTCTTCATTGCCGTTTATACTTTGCAGTGCTATATTTCCATTCGCAAGCGAAAACAACTTATCACACGCATTCTACGACTGTTACCTGCTTTGGAGATGTAATTAAGATCAACAAGTGAAGTAATCCACATTTGTTCCACCTACGTGTAAATATGACTTAAAGCTTCAGTAATAAAATATGTTAAATCAGATAATAACCGAAAATTCATTGTTAGTAAATTCAATGTCACTTGCAAAAGTTAAACATAAATTGACGCCGTTTGAATATGGAAATATTATTGCCATTCGTTTATCTCAACGCTTCAATTTCAGGATATGACGCCAACTCTGATAATTTTGCTTTATGAATGACCCAAAGTTGTATTTTTATTGGTTTGTAAAAGGTATATGAGTAATGGAAAAAAGTTGATCTCTCTACAAAAACCTCGGATCATATTATAGACGACTGACGGTTGTGGGTAACGTCCTGGAGGTGTCGCAAGGTGCTACAGTGTTTAACGACGTATTGCCTCGTGTCTGTCTCTAATAGAGCCGAAATAAAGGAAGGGGAGGGTGTTCAAGATGAACGGGTATGACAGGGAGGATGAGGTGTAATAATTGTCATATCCAACATGTTCTGCTTCTAATCGCCTCCTTGGTCCGAGAGCGGTGGAGCTCATTTTGTAAGGGGGAGGAAGGGAGGATCGTGCGGCTGACGTTGAACTGCGCCCGGGGAGGGGGGATGGGAGGGAGTCGGGGGGATTGGAGAGGCACCCGGCTTAGACGGGGGGTGAGGGGAGGAGCGCGAGGGGGGAGAGAGTGGGAGGAGCTTACCGAGGGGGAGAGGGTAGAAGAGGAAGAATGGGGAGAAGGGAGAGAGGGAGGGCTTCCTGGGGAAAAGGGAATAAACCGGATGGGACTTTGGCGGTTCCTAAGCCGAGCAGAGAGCGCTGTGGGGGCCAGGAGGGGGGTGGCCGAGAGGGGGAAGGCTGGAACTGAGGAAATGATGTCGATTGGCCTCTGAATGGCGCGGAAGGGTTAATAACTATATACATGTATTATATTAAATGGGTTCTCTGTGCATTTCGGAACAAACAGATACCGACGCAGCGTAAAACACCACTAATCAGATTATAATGTTCCAGGCGCATCGATGAGTTTTGTATGGGCAAAGAAACATTTCAAGATGAGTTTCGACGAATGGGAAAGTGTCAATTGATTTCTACGCAACTTACTTATTGGATGTGGTAAGTAACGCAATATACGGTCATTGTGTTCTACAGAATTTTATATTTTTAATATAATATTAAATATGTACCTCAAGATGTCATAATGTAGGAAAGGTAGTTGGAGAATGAACATTATTTTATGTGTCTCGCAAATTTTGTATATTGTCTTACATTTCGATCATCATAAATACGGAATCCAAAAATGTCTCTACCTCAACCAACTCTTATGTCAACTTACACATCTCACTCGTACTTTTAACAAAAGTTAAATCCGCTCTCTATCAATTTTATTTTGTTCCTATTTTTATATTAGCCCAATATTGGAGATAAATTCAGAAAATAATTAAAAAATCATTCGACATAAATTTTAGTTTCCAAAAGTAAAACATATAAATGCCTCTCAGCAAAGCCTTTCAAGGCCATGTAAAAAATATGTTGCTGTTACGGCAGAGAGACTTCTAAAAAATTTCTTAACAGGACAACTTTTCGAATTGCAAATTGAAAGACACCCTAAGTACAGAAAACTATCGAGTTAATGGAATTTCAACTTTGAGCGCAGGATTATGACCTCTCGATCTGATGTAGAAATTTATTCCGCAGATATATACTCAATCTTCCCCAAAGTAATTAAATGGCATGACATGGATATTGTGAGATTTGATTCCTTGAACCATTGATGAAGCTGGAAACCTCATTGCGTGCACATCACATTAGCCCGCAATTAAAGAAAGAGGAGTCGATGCCCCCTACCAAACGTCCCCGTGATGGCTGCAGGGTATGAGTCCAATTAAGACAAAGCCACACATTTTTTCAGGAGATTTGGCGATACAGCCCCCCAAAAAAACCGAATCATTTTCACGGAAGTTTCATCCTCCCTCTAGAATATTCTTTGGATTGGATTAATGTTATCTCCTGGGAGGCCCACATCACAAACAAATATGCGCATTAAATACGCAGGCATCTAAATCTATACTCTGGTGCGTAAGTACTCGTGAGAATAAAGGAGGTGTTGGGCTGAGCCCCAAGATAGCCAAAGGCAGCCATTTGATCCACGGCAGAGGGGCTGGGAGGAAGAGAGGAGGGAGGCCGCCAAAGCCACCGGGGCCATTGTGCGAAGCGTGAGCGGAGGCGGCGAAACCCCTCTTCAATAAGGAACGGGGAAGCACGGATGAACGCTTTGTGATTTGCTGGCGAAGCATCTCTCCCGTTCCCATGCCTCCCGAATGGAGCACTCGGGACTCCAGATGCAAAAAAGCTAGGCCTGGATGCTCGAAAGCGAGCTTCCACTTTTGGAGGGCTGTTTTCGTAGTTTCATTTCTTGCCCTGCCAAGCGAGCTTTTTATTCAGGCAGGATCAATCGCGGGAACAATCAATTAGGCTCGCATATATTACACTCATTTCACCGGGTGCATTTTTAAGGCCAATAATATAGGTACTTTCATCACTTTCATTTCCTGTAAGAAAAAGTGCAAATAGCATAATTTTGAAAAATTTTGCATGGAACATACATCTCGGATACTTGGCGCTTTGGCCAGAGGATAAGCGTTGAATGGAACATTTTGAATCTAGGATGTGTGCAGGATAATAAACCAGTGAAGTAGGATGAGATAAAAACATACTGAGTATTGTTTATCGTGTTACAAACAGGTAGAGGACTGTTGAGAGTAATTAGGAAAGCACAGGGATTAGGTGTAAGATTATGGGCGTTGATCAAAAGGAGAAGATACAGATTGATTGGGGAGGTAAAGGATAGTTTAATGAAATATAGGTTTACGCATTATGTATGAAAATATGCATAAATTCAGAGAGAAAAATTATTCTTCCTAAGGTAAAGATCTGTCATTGAAGCCAATACTTACCCTTCTCAATAAAGCCTCGTAAAGCTTAGCGGATTATAATCAATGGGCACATATATTCTCGTTTTTATCTGTATATACTGATTGATCTTAAGGCATTTTATAGTTTATTTGTGTCTATCGATATTTTCTCGGAAAATATAATTTGTTACTCGACGTGTTTTAATAATGGATACTTGAGGATGACAAAAAAAAAATATATATATATACATAAATAAAGATATAGATAAAGTGGAATTGGTGAGTAGAAGTATTTCATCGGGCTTTGAATTATGGAAGCTTTCATCGGTCTAATTCTCTGTCGACGAGGTACGTAAATGAATATTTTTTAGAATACTTAAAAAAATTAATTTTGTACTCATCGTGAAGAAATTTTTGAAAGACGAGAATTGAAAAATTTAAACTTCAGGAGTGGTTGAGAGGAATACATTTAAGATCGGGCTAAAAATTAGCCGTGGATTCTATTTTATGCCGACATTCCAATTTTGTGCACTACTGTTTCTTGCTGCGAATCGAATGATTGCCGAGTCTACTACGGCAAACCACGAAATTTTCAGGCCTCCAACTATGCATGTAGGCGGACGAAAATGGGATCGATGAAGAGTTCGTTATGGAGCTGAGGATTTCTCCGAAAGCAACTAGCTCCCGCTCCGTGGATCGGTTCGGTGAGTTATGCCGAGCTATAGGATTTTGGTTAGAAAAGAGGAGAGGAGAGGGAAGAAGGCGAGAGCAGGGCCCAGAAGGCGGCAAATACACTAAGCCGTGAGTGTATGCATGAATACCTAGCCGCTTTTTTTCCCCCGCTAAGCGCTGATTAATCATCCTCGGCGAGTATATGAGGGTAATAATTTGGAATTTGCTCATTCATACAACTTCGGGATTTTGAGGCCTCCCCCTTGGCCCCTCTCTAACCGGAAGAAGGATGTGCTCGGGGTGTCTTCTCCATTTGCTCTTCTCTCCCTGAGAGAGAGAGAGTTAGAGAGAGAGGAGCGAGCGATCCCCTCATCACGCGTTCAAACAGCAAGTGAGAGGAGAGCTACAACGCCATCTCATCTGGCGACCCCGTTCGTGGGATGGCGAGGGCGGAGGGAGAAACGTTTCGCCCCGGCTCCCCACTCTGTTCCAACGCATTCACTCCACTTCCCCTCGCCGCACACCACAGCGTCGCTCCTTGGGAGTCCAAATCAAACACGTGCCGCGCCTGCACACCCGCAAACACTGAGGGAGCGGCTCCTACGAGATCGATGACAAATAATTATTGATGGTGCCGTGACGCCGTTTGGGATCCCAACTGTTTGACGTGACTTGTTTTTGTCCTCCGGTGCCCGCATCGAAGGAACGTTTCCCTTCCCAAGGATCCGCGCTACTTAGCATGAGAGCGGAAGTGAAATAATGCTGATTTTTCTTTTGAATTTTGATCCTGCGAGAGACGAATAACCCCCATATATTATGAATGTTTCACAAAAAGCGTCTAAGTACAGTACTTTGATCCTTTGAAATATTTACTGAATGATCCTGCACGCGACCTTTCCCGTAATTTTTCCATTATGAATACTGGTCTAATATGACACATTTGGAGTTATTGCTCAGTCATTTTAAATTTAGCTGTCTCCAGGAACACTGTTTTATTTTAATAATTACAACAAGCAAGAGAATATATTATTAGTATCTTGCATATATTTATGCAGTACAATTTTTCAATGGAACTTACGAGTTGTGACTATTACTTTAATTGGAAAAACCTTATTTTACTTATCAATTGTGCTTTAGGTTTTAAATTTCGCTGTTTATATGATCATTCTTTCTAAATTACCCAACATTAAGCCGTATATATGCATTGTAATAAATAGAATTATTTCCATTATGCTGTCACTTGCACGTGATGTGTTCATTTTAATTTTATTATAATATTGAAATAATCAAGCAGTTAATCCCAATCAATATTAATAAGCATATTAATAAAATACGTAACGTGGGCAGTAAAAAACCGATCATACTAATAAAAGTCTGTAGAAAAGTAATAAATAATCTAAGTTTTAATGAGAGTTCAAAATAATCACGAAGTGAAAACTAAAGCAGTTAACTCAGTATGAATTTAGCTAAAAATTCTCTTTGTACACCCTGATAGTGGCTTTCAGGGGACCACGTGGACGTAAATGGAGATTCTTTTACCGAAATTTAAAAAGTTGCAAAAAACTCGTATTGTCATCAAACTAAACCGTTTCAACACGGTTGACACATATACTACTGTGCAAATAAATGTCAGAAAACTTTTTCGAACAATTTGGTAAAACGTAGTGGGACTTGTGAGACTTCTGCGCAAATAACAAATAATCTGTACATGTAATTACGTCTTTTATACGAAAGGCTTACACATTGGCGCTTGTATTCCGAGTCTGTTGACCTTTTACCGAGTTTAGTTATTCTGCACGGAACGATAACATTTTTCCTAATATGTACCACCAAAATGGGATTATGTTTGCAATGAGTCCGAGAAATATTTTCTGTATGGCAACCAAAATCACTCGGAATGTGGCGATCTACCTGAGGTTAGAGTCACTGCCTCGTAATGTGGAATAATCTCTCACGGATAACCAAATCTTATGGAATTATGAAGCAAAAAATTACTCGTGCGCCTGCGTCTGTTCCTCGGTGAGGCGGCTGCAAAGGTGTCCGATTCCATTTTTGCGGTCGTCATTGCACAAAACATTCCGTGGGAAAATTGAATGCAGCAGCACATAGGAGAGACAAGAGCCAAATAAGTTAATTTAGGAAGTTGTACGCCCAAACAATGCTGAAGACAAAGAAATTTTAAAATAAACATTTGAAGATGGGGTGAGTAAACAGAAACAAATTTAGGCTACGAAGTGAGTGGGAAGGACAGCGAATAAGTATTATTGGAAGGATAGTCATGGAGTAACTCACAAAACAAAGGAAAGAAATCCTAAAATGTGGCAACTCTATAGAACAAAAAGCTAGAAGAAGCTTGGTACATAATGAACAGACAAGTGACAGCCCGACGTGTGTACAAGTCGAGCATGTCTCCTATTCCTTCATTTTACTCCTATTTTTTACAAGCCATTAATCGTTTCTATTCAATATGCTCTATCTAATGCCTTCTAGAAATCTACTAAGCACACAATTAAATCATGAATACATTCTGTGGCTCCATATTAGTGAACTCATTACTGCTATTGCATCATGCTTCCTTCTATCATTTCTGAACACAAACTGATTGTCCACTTAAAAATCATTATTCCTGCTCTTTATCCACTTATTGACGATATGTAGTAGTACATACGTTTCGTACGAAATTCATTCAATGTTTCATAACCGTTTCGTAACAAAATATGCTACGAATCACCCCATAAAAACTCTCCATTATACATTTCCCTAATGTCTGAAATAGTTCCATGGAGATTTTATCTATCCCCATGGAATTATTTGTTTCAATACCTTTATTGTCACTATTATTCCACCTTTAAGGATGCCTGAATCTAATCTATCCTCATCTAAGTCGTACTCTCAGACTAAGCATTCTCGCCTAATATCTTTACCATACATATCCTATGTATGTCATTTCCATCCCAGTTTCATCACGCCTGATTCTTTTAATATTTTTCTGAGTTTTTTCTCTTCGCAGATCCCCTTTCACTTCATGACAGGGTTTTCACCTTCCTGTACAGCAAATCAATTCCACCCTTCATTTGTAAATTTTCAATATCCTTGCACGTTAGTTGCATGGTTAACGGTTTGTATTTTCTTCTATCTTATTCTGTATTTACTTTAATCAATCTCTTTATATCGTCTATCTTTCAAATTATTACCACATTTATCCCCCATTTTTCAATTACAAGCTTGAAAAAATGGCTCGGCGGGAAACGAGTCACGCGGAAAGAAAAGGTCATTCCCAACACACGTGCCTGTTTTTAGAACCTTTGGAATTTCTACTTTTTGCATGGTTTGGAAAGCTAAAGACACAGTAGCAAAAATATATCAGGCTAGAAGATGAATATGTTGAAAAATAAAAAAACAACCTACCCAAAATAATTTGTTTTTCTATATTTTCCGAAGAACGTATTGAACGACTCTCGTATGTTTTTAATTATCTCGTATGTTTTTAATTATCTCGTCCGTAGTTCATGGCTTTCCCTTTCTTTTCCTTTTTTCTTTCCCTATAGTTTCATTTGCGACTTTCGATATCCCTTTTTTTTATATGTTCCTATTTAAGTTCCATAACATCCAGCTACCTTCACCCTCTCATGATTTTTTTGACAGATTGCTAATACTCCTTTATTATTTTTCCTATATTATGCTTCCAAATTCCATTTCCTAAGATGTCTTCCCCGTTTTATCCTTTGACATCTGACGCTATGCTTAATTATTTCTAAACAATGACATAAATCCGTACCCGCACCCGGGAAATTTTGCGAATCATTGACGCTGGTTCTACAATCTATACCAATCCATAATACAAGTACGAGGGTCATCCGGAAAGTAGTACCCGATCGTGAAATAAAGACACAAAAGTAAATATTAACAAACATAAAAAATTTTATTTGAAAGAGGATACTTTAAACTACTTCTCAACATAATCTCCAAGCAAATTAAGGCATTTGTCATAACGTGTGACAAGTTTCTGTATTCCTGCTGCATAGTCCTTCGCCGCCAGCTCATTGAGATACAGGGTCACTCCTTCTTTAAGTTCTTCATCGCTGTCAAATCTTTTTCCTGCCAAAAAGTCTTTAAGCTTTGAAAAGAGATGAAAATCTGAAGGGGCCAAGTCCGGGCTATACGGTGGATGGTCGAAAGTTTCCCATTTGAATTGCTGCAAAAGTTTTTGTGTTATCCCAGCTGCATGAGGCCTGGCATTGTCATGAACGAGAATGACACCAGTAGACAATAGACCTCGCCGCCGATTTTGTATTGCCCGCCGTAATTTCTTTAATGTTTCACAATACGCATTGGCATTAATAGTGTCTCCACGGGCCATAAAATCAATAAGCAATACACCTCGTCGATCCCAGAAAATGGTTGCCATGAGTTTCCTGGTGGACAGAACTGTCTTGAATTTTTTTGGTTTGTTTGGTGAATGAGCATGATGCCACTCCATTGACTGTCGTTTACTCTCAGGTGATGCACAACAAACCCATGTTTCGTCACCAGTAATTATGCGAGTCAAGAAAGAGTCTCCTTCATCAGAATAACGTCCCAAAAACGTCAGTGCTGCAGCCATACGCTTGGTTTTGTGCTCATCTGTAAGCATGCGAGGGACCCATCTTGCACAAATTTTTGCATAATGCAGATGGTGTTTAACAATTTCATGAACAATTGTTCGAGAAACATTGGGAAAATGCTCACAGATGTCATCAATTGTGACGCGCCGATCGTTCCTCACGAATTCGTCAACTGAGCTCACCAGTTGGTCTGTAATGACAGACGGTCTCCCCGAACGCTCATCGTCGTGTGTGTTCCCCCTCCCCATGTTGAAGTTGCGACACCACCGCCGAACAGACGACTCGTCCATTACATTGTCTCCATACACCTCCTTTAATTGGCGATGAGTATCACATGGGCGAACGTTTCTTGCATTGAGGAATTTAATCACTGCCCTCACTTCACAACTGGCGGCGTTCTCAATTTTTTTAAACATTGTAAACAATCACAGAAACAACACAGGCAATGCTAGCGTCACGCAACTTGGCTCAGAGAAGGCAGACAAGCCACTGAAGCTATCTGACCTCGTCCAGCGGCTACTCGCGTCGTCAGCACTTCATGCGGCACGAACGGGTACTACTTTCCGGATGACCCTCGTATAATCGATCTTACATCATTTTGAATCCCCTGAAATTTTTCATGCGTACGTACATCTCTTGTGGCGTCTAAACCAAGAGTTTCATTTTACCATTCTTCTACATAACCTTAAAAGTTATGTAGAAAAATGGTAAAAGAGGCAAGGGAAGAGCTGGAGATAGGAATGAAAGTCAGTGGGATAATTATAAAATCTGGTTTGCGAATGACTAACCTTTTGTTTTCCAGTCTAGGGTCGCAAGCAATACTGAGCAAATAAAAGTAATGTCATAAGTACTGGATGTAGAGAAATGTAAAAAAAATGTTATACAGTTGTTAACGCAGAGGGAAGCCTTATCTAAATAGAAGTTTACTTACTAGAGCAGGTGGAACATTTTACATATTTCGGAAGTGTTCTGGACACTTAAGCCTTAATATAGTATATTAGGGACAAAAGAAGTTTTGCGTAGGCAAAGAGGCTTCAAAAAGGAGAAAGAAAATTATGGTAGGGACCTTGAGTCAAAATGTTAAAGAAAGCCTCATCAAACTTCGGAATAGAGCGTGGTTTATGTGGCGCGGAAATATGGTAATTAAGGCTGGATGATAGGCGTAAATAGGAAGGTTATGAAAATTACAAACGAATGTTACCCTTAAAAAGAAAATTTTCGAGAAACTGCGGAAGATGCCGCAACAATAACTTTTATCGGAGTCATCCGATAACATGCATTTCAATGCAACGATTTCAGAGGGTAAAAATCATTTGCTTGTGTGAGTGCTTTAGCCAGTTTTTTCTGGCGTCCTCTTAAACTCTGAAATTTTTGGGTTTTTAAATGAACAAGATGTTGTGACGAAATACCTTACATATCAAGGCGAATGATTTTTACGCTCTGAAATTGTTGCATTGAAATGCCTGTTAGCGGATGACTCCGTTAAAAGGTACTGTTGCGGCATCTCCCGCAGTTTCTTGACATTTGTCTAAGGTATAAACAGCCTAAATGTTTCAAATTGGCAATAACCTCATGGACAGTGAATTGCACGACTACGAATACCTATGACATTGCATGTACGGTATTTTGTCACAAAATCTTGTCCTTTAAAAGCCCAAAAATTTCAGAGTTTAAGAGGACCCCGCGTGCATCACGTGATGCAGCTCTTTGAAATGGTGAATCGATTACATCTGTTCTGGCACGCGGAAGTTGAAGCGAAATTGTCTTAATTATTATTTTAATTATGATTGGTTGCAGCCCAAAATTTCAGATACTTGGAATCGAAAAAATAAAAATGGTTTGGGACTTTGATAATAATTTAGACGCTCAATTTTTTTTAGTAAAATAACCATGTGAGGTAAATAGAGCAATTAAATAGCTTAACTGGCTAAATCACTCGGCCAGACATCGAGGGATCCGGGTTCGAATCTCGGTCTCTGCGAATGATTTTTTTACTCTGAAATTGTTGCATGCATTGAACTTAACTAGAAAGTTATCCACCTTACTGTAGCTGTACATATTTAGTGGATAAATAAGATTGCTGAAAAATTGTAGATTTTAAAAGAACCCCATTGGACATACTATCTCATTAAAGCAAATTAGACTCATGAATATTGTATTAAAAGAAAGAAGGATTGAAAAAAAATTAGACTTCAGGTTCAAGGATAGAATAAGTTGAGGAAATAATGAGATATGTGAAAAAAGAGGGCAAGTGAAAATGGACACATGGAGATGAAGAAACTAGACGAGGAGTCAAAGATACCCAGAACTGTAGAATTATCATTAATTGGTCATAATTTTTTTCTAAAAGGAATATTAGAAAAATTATATTTGGGTTGCTCTTATTTTGTGATTCCAATATTTTTTTGAAGCCAAAACCAAAGTTAGAGAAACGTCTCAAAATTTCTGTATCGAGGTTGAATAAATCTATGTAAGATGCCAGGTGGAGGTCACTTACTATAAGTTTTTACCAGGTGAGCTGTAATTGAAACTGATATTTGTCTACCGGTCACGGTGAGTTTTTAAGTCTTGCCTCACATGGCAATAAATATCAAAACACTATATAAAAATTAACCTAAAATACAATATTATATAACTCCATATATTGAGTACTTCTCTTCATTACGTACAGCGTGCCTAATCATTTCCCCCTTCAACTCCACCTGTCCAATTTTCTCCGCATTTATCATGGTTGTCAACATTTAATTTCATCCCCATTTGATCGCCATCCACTTTACCAGCTTCCTTGAATTTCTCTCAGCAATCTTTCCTTTCCTTAAACCATGCGTTAGACTTCCTTTTTTGTCTGATTTCCTCTTTGTACCTTGATTGTTTCACTCTTATTCAAATCCGCAAGCCTTAACAACTACTCTGATCCTCGTTCACCAACGGCCAAGTAAGTTTTAATTTTATTGATAAATATGACTTCGACAGAATTCTGCATGTCCGGGTTTTCACCGCGTTGTTGTTTGAAGCCGACAACAGTTTCGCCGAATTTTCATCCGGCGTCTTCAGGTCGAAGATCAGATTTTGGCCGTCCTTATATAGGTGGTCCCGTCCAGGTGCTGCTCTCTGATTGGTCCTTTTTCGAAGGACCACCTATATAAGGACGGCCAAAATCTGAGTCCCTCATCTTCGACCTGAAGACGCCGGATGCAACTTCGGCGAAACTGTTGTCGGCTTCAAACAACAACGCGGTGAAAACCCGAATATACAGAATTCTTCAAGCCACCGCCGCGAAAATCTACGCAGCCATATATGCCTTCGACAATTGTAAATTAATCTTATTCAAAATCAATACCGAAGAATTTTATCGTGAATTCTATGTCAAGGTTTCTACCTGACACAAATCTTCTCCCAATGTCTGTGCTATGCACTTAGCAAAATTTTCTGTAGCTGATTTAGGATATATTAACGTTCTTACACGCTCTAATTCATCTCCATAACACTCATTAAACAGACGTTCTGATTGAGAACTGCCATTTTGATTGGTTGGATTCCCAAAAGTAACATTACCTCAACTGCTGAACGTTCCTGAAACAACCCACTAGCGAACGAGTTGTACATGGCCCTTCCCAAAAAATAAGTAGAAAAAATAGGGGGAAAATTCTATTTCAGATCAAAGTAAAATTTACTAAAACTCTTCAAAACAGCACTTTCGTGCATCTATACCACCAATGCCAGCGCCTCTGCCGGTCGCGGTACGTTTTCTGGAAAGCGCCGACGAGAATCTCGTTCAGGCAACTCTTCACGGCCTCTTTGACATAATCCAGTGTTCCAAAATGATACTAAAAGGGACTCTACTTGGGTCGCACTCAAAGGCCTATGTCTCATCACCAGTAACCATCTATTCTCAAAAATTCAGGTATCTTTCACTGTGGTCCAAGAGGTGCAAGGCAAGATTGTCACACAGGCAATCTTCCGACAGCACCTTGGGGACCATCTTGGCACACCTCTCTCCTGACTAAATAATCTGTAAGAATGCAATGCACTGTGGTTGAATCTATGTTGCACTCTTATACAAACATCCTGACCCTTGGGGGACAATCAGAATTGACCATGTGTCTCACTTTTTGAACATTATCATTGCCCTGTGTTGTTGATGGATGTCCAGGGCATTCCGCATGGTCAACCTCCTCATTACCCTCCCAGAACATCCTGTGCAAGCAGAAAACCATCACTTGGGACAATTATCTATCTCCATAAGCATCCATAACCATGGCCATGGTCTTCGAAGCCGATTTCCTGAGTTTAGCACAAAAATTTATATCATTGCTTCATGGAAAGAGGCATCGTGAATTTGTGACGCGACCCTCGAACAGGTGTTCAGTCTAATAGCGATCCGCAGACTGTAACGGCCCGCAGACAACTTACACGGGTCGTGTTGCATTCCCAAGATCTCTTACAATTTTTTCCCATCACAAATTGTCCCACTCCATTAGCCCGCTTCGCCAGGAAAAATTGCTTTTCTTACTTTTTGGGACAGACACGGTACAATTCGTAAATCCAACAAATGAGTCACCTTATGAAGTAGGACTCACGACATTTTCATATTCATTTATCGCTTTCAGAAATGATATCAGGTTGAGTTCCTAAGAGTTTTTCATAAAATACTTTAAAACCACGTTTATTGAAATTCGAGTAAGTAAACAATGTGTACGGCTCCAGGAGAAGCGAATACGTTACACTCTAAAAGTAGTGGCAGTGTTTGCTGTGAAACTATTTTACTTCTCTCGCCAGATGGAGACCCGAGAACACTTGACTCATTCATATTGAGAGAATAACACCACCAAAAGTGTTCATTTGTAGGAAATAGAGAGGAAGTTGGAATAAAACCAGTTTAAATGCAATGACCTATGTAATCATCGTTATTTTTTGTTTGTCATATCGTATGTCCAATTGCTATCGAAAAAATCGCATATACTTCTTGATGACTTATCTCGAATATATTGATTTTAATTATGGTGATTTTTAAATTTATAGTTTACATCTAATAGAAAAAATATTGTACTCAATGGATTTTCATCTAGGATAAACTAATAATGTCTCTAGAATTTTGCAGCCATATTTTGAAGTTATATTTCGTTATTGGTAGTTTAGCATACACCTGCCATATTTCCTTAATATTACTCACAATTCTTGAGTTTTCTTACGTGCCTTGTACTATTTCTTAAATCAGATTCTACCTAAAACATGTAAAAAGTGAAATGCCTCTTGTTTGTTTCGAATCCTATATTTTTATTCCTGATACGCCAAACTTGGGTGTTCTCCATCTAAGTCATATCCATTAAATGCCGATGGCATCCCTAGCATCTAACACTACATCCCAGTCTGTAACAACAACATGCATGAATGCAAAAGGTAAGTTTTCTTCATTTTCTCTATGCACAACACCATTTTTAAGCATGAATTCTAGCTTTCATTTGTAGCTCAATTTTCATGGCAACCTGATATTAGTGAGCGATATCATGGCTTGTTATTTCTCTTTATACTGCGATGATATAAAGATTAAAACTCATTTTTATTTTTGAGAAGACACCATAAATGTAAAAAATTCAGAGTATGTTCAAGTCAGTGTCACGCTCGATTAAAATATTTTTGTTCAAATATTTGAATCTATGATATCAGAGGTGATTAGAATATTTGAACAGAAGAGAAATGTGACATGAAATCTCTCATCACTTTTGCCTTTACATTGAATTCGACATTAATGTGATTTATAGCAATAGCGATCACGCCAAACAACATTACATAATCTTTCACAATGGCTTTGAAGTTAAGCGGAAACCCGCCAAAACTAAACAAGTTAAATGAAGATCACTCGGAAAACAAATGAGTATATTTAGGTGCACGAAACCGTGATGCTAATGAGAAATGCCAACACAAAGATTACTCGGAGGAAAAGAAAGCACAAAAGGAACGCTAGCAAACTTCAATTAAACTGTCGATAAGTATAAATAGGCGGAGGGGAGCGGGGAGATGTAAGGAAAAAAGAAAGAAGGGAAGATAGAGAGGGAGAGAAAATAGGTGAGCGACTACGATGCCCACGCGATTCCCCTCCGCGCTGCGAATAAACAAACATATTTTATCTACCTTCTCCTTCGTTCCCAATTCGGCATATATTTCCTCCGCCTCTCTCTCCTCTCATTTTAACGCCTTATTCCGTCCCCCCGACACTCAATCCTCTCCTCCCTTTCTCCCCTCCCCCTCCTCGTGCGAGGGCTGCAGAGGTAAATAAAAAGGGCGGGGGAGGGTTGGGGGGTGGAGGGGGGGGTGCTGGTTGTGGTGTTATTCGACGAAACTGGAGAAGAGATATGAGGGGGAAGGAAGTAAACGATTGGGTTGGTTCGGGCGGCGAGGGTGTTGTTAGGAGTGGTGGAAGAGGAGGTGGGGGTTGGGCGGACCGGGGGTGGAGCCATAAAATGGGAATAGAGGACCGATCGGAGACCGAAGAGGATTCTGGGAAGGGGAGGAGATATTTGAATAGGAGAGGAGTCGTTTCCGAGGGGAACTGTGAGAGGGCGTTCCCATACACTCCCTTGGAAGGGCGGTGGAAGCTGCCTCTGACGAACACAGTCAACATGGCCGGAAGATGAAAAACACCATAAACCTCTTCCATGCCTCCCCCACACTAAAAACACGGCAAGGCCAGCCTTAACTGAAGTATATACTATAATTATGGAGATGATTCTTCCGACCAAAATAGTCAATATTTGAATTTCTATGACCATTTACCGCTCCTCTTTTTGGTTGATTAAATTATCTGTCTAGCCAACCGTAGAATTTCAAACTTAAATTTGTTCAAACTTTCCACATTTGACAGAAATGATGATTAACATTAATTGTGATTTCCATTATAATATTTTTATTCACACAACCAGGGTTTTAACACTTCATGTAATCTTCTGTCAACATGCATGTGATTTTCACTTGAAGATTACACCAAGTGTTGAAACCTGGGACGTGGGAATAAAAATACTATAGTGCAAATCGCAATCTATATTAATTATCCAAAAGCTCTGTTTAGACTGGAGCACATAGAGGAACAGAAATGCTTAAGGAATTAGGGGTAGATTTAATAAAAATGTCTTTCCTTTTACCAAAGCGACTTTCCAGTCAAAAACACCCAATAGTGTTACTAATTTCTTCACTGAAATGGTAAAATATCCGGCCCCTGATCTCCGTAATGCGCCCAAAGATGACTTCACTTTCCACCTCGAACCTTGCCAACTGAATGGTAAAATCTAATCTAAAGTTCATTTTCAAAACTGTTTCAACTCTCCCATTGACTGCCCCGAACTGCCCTACCTCATCAACTTCAGAGTACCTCCACGACCCACCCGCACACACCCATTACTCCAGTTGCTCACTCTCAGGTTATAACTATTTAAACCCTCTCTTTCCTTCACCTCTCCTCTCTCTACTAAACTCATTCCCTGATATCAGTAATTCTTTTGTTCTTTCCTTCAGCACATTACATTAACTAGCCTAGCTTTTTCCCATCGCTCCAAAATTAGATAATACACTGACCTCTTTTTTATTTCTACTGTTAATTGTCAATTTTCGTTGATTATTTATGTATTCATCCTTATTTTAATGTTGCTGCATGCTTCACGTTTAATTTTCAAGTTATTGCTGCACGTGGTCCTATTTTCAAAAAAATAAATTTAATGACCCTTGAATATAACTTAAACTTTCTCAAAATAGGTGAAAAAGCTACGTCGACGAAAGGAAATTAAATTTTCATGCGTGCACTGCAAAAGAGTGTCCATTAACTACTGACCACGTGACAGCATTATCAGTTCTACCCAGTAAATTAGATACACTTCTCAGAAATCCTATATTGGCAATTTTTTGACAGCTTTTCAATATTTTTTTTTCATTTGCGACCAAACAAATTACACTTTTCTACAAGATTTAGCATCGTAGGTACTTATTTTCATATTAATGTATGCCATAAAATTAATTCAATAGTAGTCGTTAACATTTACTAATTTTAATTAAACGATAGATAAATTTAGATTATCATCTTTAGATGCAATTGAACAATGTGTAATTGAGTCTGTATTCAGATTGTTCATGCAAGTCGCCATCAAAGCCATGAGAAATATTCTTCTACCATATACCCTAGGTCGATACACTGCTACTACGAGTTCCGGAAGCCACCTTGTTCAAACCTAGATGAGGGCATATAACAATTCTTCAACCTTTAAAATCCATATTGTGTGATTTTCTGGATAAAAGAACTTCGTGGGAAAGCGCAGTTGGAGCAAGGAAAGTACATAACTGTTTCCTCACTCACCCTTTACACAAAATATGTGAATTTCACACGCATTACGGCTTAGTTCGGAGTGAGTTCACCCCACGTCGACGAAAATCTCCTCCCAAAGTCATTACTGATATTTCCTTTACATTCCGCCAATTAATTAGTTGATAAAAGACCCCGTGAGCATATCTTCAACCATGCTTCCCTGAAATAATTTTATAGACTCAGGAATTTCAAAATTGGAAGATAACAGGATTTTTTTTCATCTCCTGCAAACTTTTGAAAACTGACGCATTTTTTTCTACCCAAATTCATATTTAACATTTTACTTCATAGAAGAATGGAGAGTGAAAGCAATACAGAGGTAAACAGCAACATCAGATGAGATGAAAACGCTTTCAATGTAGAAGGTGACTTTAATTGCTCATTTTTCATTCATTTTTGAAAATCAAGTGCGATAATAGTATTTATAAATAATATATAGGTCGACTATTTCACATTGTTAATGACAATTTAATTGTGACAAATGCGTTACATATTATACCCTACATAATTTTATGGAGAATTTCCCAACCAACCATTTTAATATACAAGGGTGATTAATTTTACGGCACACATTGAATTTTGAAGATGAAGACAGGAATTAATTAGTGAACACATTCCAAATAAGTAATTTTCAGCTCGTTAACTAAAAACGAGAGGACAAATATTACAAAATGTATTTGGAACTGAGGGAGGGCCTCACACCCAGTTACTTAGACATATGGACGATAATATCGGCCCACGATATATCGGTTCCTTAAAATATCCATATCGATATAGTCGATCGTCAAAGGGTGTATTATACTAGCAGTCGAAATGAAGTACCATTTTAAATTAATAAGTTTAATGTTCTTTATTGTTTCGACATCGATACTCTAGTTCCCCGTAGCAGTTTGAAATTCGAAGGAGGCGTCCAACAGCCGGAGTCACTGCACCATTAGACAGAGTCGGTTGGCATTTTGAGGGTGGTTACACGTATTTTATTTAGAACAGTGGTGAAGGAAACTCTTTTTTGTATTTTACATACACTTTAAAAATAGTACAATCATTTAAAGTTAAACCTGGAATTGTCTAGCCTGATGAACGAAGTACAGTTTGAGTCTCCCACGGGAGTAATGCCGCTGAAATATCCGTCCCCGCTTGAATTGAAACTTAGGTTCACGGAGAGGGAAGTCAGTGCACTGATACACATCGTTAATGAATGTCGAGTCCCAAGAGAAACATTAACATATTAACGTCCAGGGGATAACGGATACATCCGCATAAAATTAAGGGTACAAGAAGCTTCTGGGGTGAGTGACAGTGCGCATGATCAAAAATTAGAGATATTTAAATGGCGTCGCAAATTTTGAGATGTAATTTTAAACGTTCTGTGAAAGCAACGAGAGGTTCTGTCGTAATCATTATTTAAATATTAAAAAAATCTATCAGTTTGCATGACCTTGCAGAAAAGTGTCCAAAGAAAATACGTAATGAATAAACATCTTTGTTTCCCTAGTGCCCCTCACAGAATGCTTTAGTCAAGGAACAATAATATTATCATTTCTCTTGCTACCTAATTACTTCCATAATTATCTTCATAATTTTCAGCCTAAGAAAAAAAAGCTCTGGAAAATAAAAGAATATCCGTGGTCGCATTTCCTCTTGTAATTATATTGTAAATATATTCTTCACTTACTGGTTAAAAGATTATACTCACGCTTGCTAAATGAAATTATTTTTTTGTCTGCACGAAAATATACTGTAGCTCTTTAAAACAGACGCTGCAGTACTTCATTAAAGAGAGCGTTCATAAACTGTAGTTTCCTGAATTATAATTTGAAGGTGTAACCATTAAAATAGGACTAGCATTGCTTGATTTAATTTTGAAATTACAGATTAAAAACACTGAAGGGAAAACGCGTAGAGGTATACAATATCAAATAAAGATTATACTATTATTTGTACGTCAAATATTATGATACAAATGGTGCATAGTGGCCACTTTAAAAATTTAGGTATCTCTCAAAATTTTAAGTTACATCGAAATATCCATAAAACAGTCAAATGAGCCGAAGTAAATTTCTGCTTTCAAGCGGATTGATGTTTTAATTAAAATAAAAATTTATTCCACCGGCATTAAAACCCTTTAGCCTACATTTTTGTGTTGATCACGCAGCATCGGAAAAAAGCCAAAACGTGCTCGGGGACTTCAAACCGTGATTTTCTAATAAATTTCGCTGTTAGATCCTATTCCATTATTCTAAGACCACACTTTACCTAACACTATAGTGATTAAAAACCCAGAATTATATTCAAAATGATATCTGGTTGAAATTATCCCTTAAATGGTCCATCTAGCAAATGAATAAACTATTGGGAAGACAGAAAAGGTAGCTATAGATAAAGTAGTAGTTAAAATTCTTGACAATGTCCAGTCGATATAAAGGAAAACATTTTAGACCATTCTGCACAGATTGCAGAATGAAAATTATACTCAAGAATCTTTAGTCATATCTCAATTCCAATAGGCTATTATTGTAAAAATTATGTTACCATGTGCATGATTTTACAGGTAAACCTTCATCTAGTATATTAATTGGAGAGAAATAATTAGTCAATGCCTATTGACAGGAACAACGCAAAAGAAGTTCAACGTGTAACATACTAGCATATAGCAAAGTTTTTTTCCATTCTTTCATCTACACTCACAATTTTTAACTGAGGTTAAGCGCGCATTCTTCATGATCACGGTATAAGAATGCAAGTTGTAGATAGGAGCTTCATTTGATGGAATATTTCCATCGTAGGTTGAGAAAATCCCCCCGCAGTGGTCCAAGCCAATTCAATAAAAGCTGACCATTAATTCAACGGTTAATATAATGGACGTTATCAAGAAGACTTGATGTTGATAGTTAACATTTGCTGTTTCGAAGGAGTAAAAAACTGCATTAAGTAGATATACAAGTAATTCAATTAAAACATAAAATTTACCCTATTATTTTTGACCTAACACGTAGTCCAGATACAAAGTTCAGCTCATTTTTGCACAATCACTTCGCACGGCGTGACATGGGTTCAATTTGCTAAGTGATCCTATGACTTCTGCTGGTCATTTGGTCCAGATAGCGAGCAGACCTTTCCGTCATGGGTTGTTTACGTCATTAGTAGTAGTCTACCGGCTTATGGTAGGTTTTTAATTTACCATGACAGCACGTTCTACTTAAATCCTAACACTTAACCAACAAGACGCAAGAGAACCTTACACCTCATGGAAAAATAATTTATGATGTATCCGTGCCTACTTTCCACCGCCCTTAATTTCATCCAAAATGCCCATTCTCTTCCTCCCTCGACTACGCCTCCCCAATATTCTCCCCTCTATTACCGTCTTCAAAATCTTTTTTTCTTTATGTAGCTCTTGCAACCATTTGTTCTGCCATCTTCGCACATCTAGCAACGGCCATCTCTCCACCCGTAAAAATGTCTGGAGCTTCATTGTTTCTGTTTTCCTTCCAGTTCGTTTAATTTTTTTCATCCTTCTCCAAACTGACATTTTCAAAGACCTGTGGCTTACTGTTATGCTACTTTGTCAATGACCAATTTACGGTACCATTCAAACGGCCCTCCGTCTTACTGTCATCGGTAGCATTTTCTTCATAACTTTACTTGAGGTAACGTCAACTCCCGCATCTTTGGAAGCACCTTTTCAACTTTATGCAATTCTTTCTCTAATGTTAGCACCGATCTGCCAATCTTATCCAAAACTCATTCCAAATTGGTGACTGGGTCTGCACTTCTGCTCTGATCGTTACTTAAAGTAAAAAACGAGCGCTTGTGCTTAGGCGACAGAATATAATGCCATAAAATTCAAGACTGACATCTTGTGCGAGAATGCACATCTACATATACAGATAGATGCTATCATTCCCTTTTATGAGCTTCTTCCTCTGAACTGGCGCCACGGCATGAGGTTAGGGAAGAGATACCATATGATAATGGTCAGAGTTGTGGCCATTGGTTGTTATGGAGTGCAAAGGGGTTGGGGTTAGGTGTTTTCCAGGGCATCGGGAAGAATGCAAGGAGGCGAATCGTGTGAGGAGATTCAATGCAGAGGGATCTACTGGGGAAGCTCTCGCCTCGGTAGTCCGAGATATAGGGGTGGGTGGAATTCTTCGAAGGGGTAACGGGGGTTATGGGACCGAGGGGCGTGGAGAGGGGGTGAAGAACCGTGGCTGGGTCAAATCCACCCGGGCCCTCCCGATCCAATTCGACCACCCTAATCCCACTCGCACTCCCTCCCCATCATCCCTTCCCACTCTTTTATTACCCCACTCCCCACATCTTTCTTCCGGGCGCCGCGTAATTATCGCCAACCCTATTTTAAGGCGAAAAAACTCCCGGCGATGCCATCCATTCCGTTCGAGGGCCCGGAGGAGGGAATGCCGGCCGAGCTAGGGGTTCCAGTGCCGCTCCCTCCCCCTACTGCTCCCACGACGCCTACTCCCGCTTCCCTTGTGAGCCTTACGTTCCCCATTCTCCAGCCGTGCACTCCACCCCACCCAATGATTCACAGAAAATGGGAGCCCATGTACAAATAGTTAGAGCCCGATAAAGTTATCTTTATTGGTCGTATATTTTGAGGATAAACAAGCCTTTGTCATTGCAAATTTATATTTCGTTGTTGATTAATTTCTGGACCGACTGGGAAATTTATTTTAATAATTCCCGGAAGAATAAAAGGAAATCCCGTTGACCGCTATATCCCATTTATTTTTTCATGTGATTATCCACGGTGGAGGTCATGCTATCGAATGTAATGCGCGCTCTGACAGAGAACGTAATTAAATGTATAACTAAGCAAATATACCAGAAAGCATAAAATTAATTTGATTTTCCACCCGATTTATCATTTGCTACGCATTAGTTTTTTTTATTTCAGCTCTCATTCACCCTTCGCCGTTCTGACAGATCCTTTCAGCCCTAGTTTTAAAAATCTCTAATACACGACAATCTAATGAACTAGTCAGACAGTAACACTACTTAGCAGTTTATAAATTAAATTTACGCAAGAGATGGAAATTTAGGTGAATTTAAATCGCATCCATGAAATTTAATTACTTTCATAACTGGGTACTGCAACCACTATGATATACAGACTGCGTTCCAAAAGTAATGCAATTAAATTTCCTGCGCCGCTCCTATTGGTCGGGGTGAATTGGAACCACTTAGAGTACGTAAAGAACACTAATAGTTGCCACAAAACCCATCTTAGTGCTCTCCAAGCTGTGAAAGTGGTAGAATGTCATTTATCACAAACCTCTGTGCGCAGATCTTGGCACGAAAAATATGGAATCAACGATCGAGCAACGTTACGCGATTAATAAGTTTTGTGCTAAACTGAAAAAATCTCTTGAGAAGACTTACAAAATAATTCTTGAGGCTTACGGGCACTCTGCTCTGCCATACTCACAGGTTTTGAGGCGGTTAAAAAGGCCTTAAAGGAGGGCCGGGAAGAGTTCCACGACGAACAACGCTCTGGGCGGCCGTCTACCGACAAAACCGACAACAGTGTGGCTCGTGTTCGGCTACTGTTAGACTCTGACCGTCGATTGAGTATCGAGATGGTTTCCAACAAACTGAACTCGTCGTCTACTGTTGTGTGTCGCAGTGCTACCGAAAATTTAGCGATGAGGAAAGTGTGCACTAAGCTCGTGCCCAAGGTGTTTGCCATAACGTGCCTCGAGTCCGCAAGTTCGTGGCCAAACACCAAGTCCCAACGCTACCCCTACCCCATTTTCCTAACGCCCTCCCAGCTGACTACTTTTTTTTCTCTCGGATTAAGGCAGCCCAAAAAGGAAACCGTTTTTCGTCCATAGAAGAGAACCACTATGCCGTGACGAAGACCTTATGAGAGATCCCCGAAGACGTCTTCCGTACCGGTCACGGCAGAGTCGCTGGAAAAAATGTGTAGAGGTCAGACCTGAAGAAGGCCAAAAGCTCAAACGTTCTAAAATTTGAGTGTCCTCCCACGTGTTATTTAATTTTTGTGTTCTATTGTGCCGTTCAAATGTTATATTGGTCTCGTGAGTGCATCTACATCATCATCATATAAATACACACACACAAAAACTAGTGGGGAATGTGGATTGCTGTTAATTACTAGTCAAAGAAGTTCCTTGACTGGAACTGTACGGAAATGTTCTTTTTGGGGAAAAAAGTGCTCTAGAATACTCGATAGATGTACCTTTGCCATTATCATACTTGTAAAGCGTCACAGTTAATGTAAAATATTTCTCTGCCATCAGCACCATAGGTCCGATACGGTAAAATTGCCTATAAGATATATGCATGCCTATTAAAATTAAAGTTTTACAATACAATTGGACAGAAAACCTGCCTAAAAATTTAAATTACCATTGCTATTACTCTTAATTTAGATCATATGATGTGTCTAGTGATGAAATACCGAGAATAAAATTCAAGAAAAATCCTCCTGGTTTATGACAAACAAATATTGAAATTGATGGAGTCGCAAAATTAAAACTAAATATCGAACATGACTACATGCGCAAAATGCATTATTAAGTTTATTTCAAAGTTATTCTTCGTGCGTTTTTGTTGAGAAGAAAATAAAACTCCGTTTTTCACAACAGCAGGTTAAAATGAAGGATAAAATAAAAAGATTAATCACTAGGAATTAAAAATGTGTCCAGTGATTAAATTATCACGGAAAATTCGTAGCACGGAGGAGAAATGTGTTATAAATTCCTATGCAGAAATGTTTCATCGCATGGTTGCGATCCTTGCTTTTTCATCCATACCACACGCTAGCGCGGCGGGTTGTAAGGCATACGATACGTGTAGATTTAAATGCAAGGGTTTACAGCAGAAGCAAACACATGAGGTCATGGATATGAACCGTGAATTTTATCAATATGTATATCCATGAACAAAAGTATCCTAATTTTTCTAAATATGTGATCAAATATTTTTTTCTCGTACTTCCAATTTTTCATTTTCGTTTAGTTCTCGTAGGCCGGTGTGTATTCAAAATTTGGTGTCACCGACAAACGCATGGCATTCGGGTGCGACAAGGTGCTCAACGATGAAAAGGAGAATTCGCGGTTAGAGGCGGTTTTGCCAGAGGTACAGGTGTTGACCAAAATTGTATTACATTCGCCAAGGGAAAATAAGGTGAGGTCTGCCCGTGTCAAAGAGGTGTTTTGCTTATGACGATAGTCATGGAAACTGGGAAATTCACACGAAAAACCACGCCAACTTTCGCTTCTTGCAACAAACATAGGGCTTTTATGCATCATATTTTAATGTTATAACCTTGTGGAAATGCATATACTATTTTTTATGAATGTTTGATAAAAATAATTGTACAGGAGAACAATTTGTTTCTATCATTGACAGAGAGAGAGTTTGAGGAGATTCAACAAGAATCGATAAGCGTAATGCGCCTGTTTGAATTATTATTTCCGTTTAAAACTAATAGGATTATAACTATGGAGATTTGGAGAAAAATAGCAAGTAATTAGTGTAACATTTACATTGTCTACAAAATAATCGGGCTTCCCCACCTAGGGCTATCCAATTGTTCCTATTCCTTGAAATAAGCAAGTAATCGGAATGAAATAGGCACCCTAGATACGGCATATAAAAACAGATCCATACCATAAGCCTAATTCCTATAAATACCCTTCATGTTGTACGTCTTCCACTTGGCTTAGCCGCAAATCTTGCAGCGATGGCTGTGCCCGTCGAAATTCTCTTACCTAAGCTTTTCTATGTAGCTTGCGGCGTAATATGAGATCCCTGATGAGGAGAATTTAGGTTTTACGAGAGAGCCTAAGAGATGGAATTCCAATGACATCTGGCCGTCCGTTGGAGCCATTGAAAAGAGCCCTTTCAAGAATGACGGATGCAGTTTCAGGCCAATCACTCCATCGTCCTGGAGGACCACAAATGCTCTGACTCTGAAGAGGCTGAAAATACTCCATTTTCAATGAGGTCACCTGTTCCACATCATGATTACGCATATGGTCAAGTATTTTTCAACCATCCAAGTTCATAATTTTTCCTCAGTAAACTTCAGTTCGTCACAAAATTATACCGATCACTTACGAGATTCTACTCTTCGACCACCCACTCTGCAAAAGTTCTCCCACTCTTCCGCTGCCTCTTTAAGTTTTAATATCGCAGATGAATTGATTTAGTATAAATCAATTTTTCCCTTTATAAGGAAGGTACGCGCGCCAAGGCGTAATTTCTGCCTTTCGTACTTTCGCTAACATACACAATTTCTTAAGGCTTCACTAAATATTTCTTACTCACATCGACTTTTTTCTATCAAAAAATCGAAGAAGAGGTTCCTTAAGCTCGCGGTTATCAATTATTGATTTTATATGCGGAGATTTCCACTTCCTTAAATAAGAGAATCCCTGGTAGAAGGAATTTGTTAAAGTCCAATTTTTTTATATTACTGATATCCCACGAACCATCAGTTGGCATTGATGCTGCACGCTGTCGCAACTCTTTCCTTCAAACAGCTCTCACCCTGTCCATGTATTATTTTCAACTAAGCTGCATATAACGAATAAATCAATGTAATGCATCAGTGAAATTCAGGTAAGCATCCATTATGCAAGGCATGGAAATATGAAGCGGTTTTCTTTCCAAACAAAATGTGAACAAGTACCACTGAATGAACAAGTCCCGTTTAGTTCCGCGGTAGACTCTGACTTTATTAGAACATGACATATTTTTCCAATTAAGGGAAAATATGAGGTTAATAGTAAGAAAACTAATTTTGGAGCTATGTTGGAACGCAATTGATAACATCTTAACGTTTTGACAATATGTTTAAAAACATATTTTACTTGTGATAGTTTGAAAAACCACTAAGATTCCAAGAGACACTGGAATGGACTAATTAACCCATTATCATAAGTACCATAAACCGTTTTGGTAGATCACGGGATAAATACGTTGATGTAAAAGCAAATTATTAATAATAAGGTAACAAATATTGCTTGATCTCAAATCCATCAAAAAGAAAACATTTCAACGCACGGTCCTCACTGATACTCAGAAGAGAAACTAAAAATAACGTTAATAATGGAAATACATCCAAAGAGTAACGTAATGCAGCAAGCCTTTCAGCGTTACAAGCCATTGTATTCGCTGATTCGATAATGACTGATCTTTAAGGCAATGGCAATGTGCGTCAATTCGTGGCTTCAGAGATGTGAGCGTGGCGAAGAGCTTGAAAGCTTGGAAGTGAGAAATAAGCTTGAAAGTGTGAAATATTGAAAGACAGTAGACTGTTGATGACCGTGATGGATGGATGAATGTTGGGTGAGAAGAGTCAAAGACGGAACGGAGAATAGTATTTTTACACTGCATGAAAACTGGTAGAAGTAATGAAGAAATGAAGATAAAAAATATCGCACAGCAAGAGCACGAAAGTTCTCGTACAAGATTTTGTTATGCCTTAAACAGGTAGGACAGACTGGCTTACCTTGAAAGGCTATAAAAAGACATTTTATTTTATCCCTTAGAAATAAGCAGGTCGATTCTCATAGTTAGTATATGCTATTTAACAGAGAAATTTGTGGACAGACTCAGCAGCCGCTTGTCCTCTTTAACGAGAGTTGCACCTGATTTACCATCCGTACAGATAAGGGATAGAACACTCCTTTTAAGGTACTCAAGTAGAGATTGGTATATCACTCAGAAATCAGACTCTAAGAAGGATTCAAAATCAGGCATTTGGAATGATATTCAGGGACTGTAGCTACTGCACCAATTCTAGAAAGTGTAGGTTGTATACCTTTTCTGAAATCCCCTGGGGTAATTATCGTTTCTCTGTGTATTTTTCCAGAATTTTTATTCATTATCGTTGACTAACTAGTGCAATAATGAGTGTTGCTCAAACCTATGATTGAGATTTACATTCGTACGTTTCTGCAACAGTTAAATGTGTTTAAACTTTCCTTTACAAATGCGCCCCTTTGGCATTCGGTTCCAAAACCTCGCATCGCTTCCTAAATAAGTTCCCACGAGTCTGCTGCCCCCCATCGCTCGCTGCCCGTGGCCCTACCGAGCACCGAAGAGCGTCCTCCACCGGCGGAAGAGAGGACGTAGAGAGAAAGCGATCGTGTGTGGTCCGAGGGGTTCCCTATCTTTTTTAAAGAGGGTGGAGCAGGTAGGATCGCAACGCGGACAACAGAGTGTAAAAAATTAAAACACGAGCTTTGATGGGTAGGAAGTGACCGCTTAGAGAGGGAGGGAGGATTATCCAGTCTGCAGTGTCCACTGTCGTCCGGTGGGAAAGGCAATATTGACCGCACTCGACCCGTCTGACACGGCCAATGAAAACTTGAGTGATCCAATCCCCAACCACTTGGCCGCTCGGCGACGACGGGCCGTTGCGCGCTGGATGAATGCAAACAGGAGTCCGACTGGAATTATTAACAAGTGGCCCGTTCCCGGAATCAACCGGATGTTTTGCGATGCTAAACTTCACCAGAGATATTAATCCGAGCATGAACAATGATAAATTCTCAAGTTTCTTTCAGTATATGTTGTATTTTCTTTCGCCAATAGGTGTTTGCTATCTATTGGACAGTTGGATAAACATAAAACTTTCCCAATAATGATCCATTACTAGGGTTTGTTTTACATGCTTATGTATATATATATATATATATATATATATATATATATATATATATATATATATATATATAACCTATTCATCTAGTCAGAATGGAGATAGATTTTCTAATATTATATTTAAGTTCAATCAAAAGTCTTGAACCCTATCCACTCTTTATTGCACATGTTTCTGAAACTTCAATAATTTCAATAGTGTAGTAATTCTTCATATATAATTACGAGACACTAGAGGGTACATGCTGAAACACGATACATGATTGGGAACAATAAGCGTTGGAAAAATGGAGGAAAGGTATTACAGAGAAAGACCAAGTATGAAATGCGATAAGTAGACAAGGAAATATTACGGTGCAAGGAGCTGCAAAAGAATGGATTGACAGGGAATACTATAGCTTAGGGAGCCCTACAAACCAATAATGATATTAATTAATGGTGATTATGGGTAAATAATGAATTTAATTGGTAGCACATTAAGTTATTGCTTTCTGAGCTGGTGGATCCTTTAGTTCATTCTTTTCCATCCTTTGCCATTAATCATTCCTTGCGATTACGTCATTCAGCTAACCATTAAATTCATAACATTTTCATTTCCCCCACTCTATTTTACGTGAACGATTTAATTAGAAACTGGAAACTCGCCGCCAACCCATGAATAAGAGTCACACCCAAAACACCAATAAATAATATAATATACGCCAATGACCGAGCCATCGTTTTCAAAAACAGCAGAGGGCTTGGGAAGATCAGCCTTCAAAATTCATCATATTTGCAGCTTTATTAATATTTTTGGATGAAATTGAAATGACACGCAAAGAGATAACGCAAAGATTCCTCTAAAACAAATCCCCCCGGCCAGAGGATTTCCCCGCAAGAGTACTGAAGGACTTCCCCCAAAATAGCGCCCTTCTTAGAATACATGTTTATCAAAACTGTTTTCGAAATACTCTTTCACTGGACCGGAAAAAGCAAACGTCACACTGATCGGTAAAAGTAGTAATACAAAACATCTAGAAATTACGGGTTAAAATCCTTAACCTCTCTCTCTCTTGTAAAAATATATAAAAACCCTGATTAAATAATTTAAACACAGAGAAAGGACACTCACATATTTAGTTTTGACATTTCGACGGCAAGGCCGTCATCATTAGAATATAGGTACGTATATACATATATAAATATATATATAAAGATATATATATATATACATATATAAATATATATAAAGATATATATATATATACATACATATAGATGCACACACACACTTCATATATCGAATACAGGACATAAATGAGAAGACTCAAAAAAGAATAAATGTGATATTGATGGGGTGTTATACAAGTAAATAGTAGGTAGGAGTAAAATGGATTGTGATTTAAGAATATACACAAGAAAAATGGTAAGACTTTTTTTAAAACATGGTCTTCCAAGGGAAAATACTTTAAATCAATCCCAGATTCAAACGCCATCACACATATAGGTTAGTACGAGTATGCATATAAATGTATGTGAACTATAGAAAACCCACCGTCGATAGTGGATCATTTCTGGATAGGCAACCTCTAAAAATACTCGACGTGAAAGACATGCAAGTGTATCGGATGAAAATTAGACTTTGGCAGTGGCATTCTGAGTTAAACAAGGTTATCCGTTAGGCCTTTACCAAAGGAAGCACATGCTCAGGGATGAGGGGTGACACTCGGGATCTAGGATCTCACTTATAAATGAGAGAATGGAAAAAGCGGTGTCAAGTATTATTATCTCTATGTTAGAGTAATACCTACAAAGCTTTTCTATTTAAATAATCTTTCCGCACTTAATGATGACATGGAATCTTTCCATCAGGCGTCTGATTACCAAACTGGATTTATCTGATTGCTTTTATTTTCATGAATCCTACGTCTACCCTCAGTTTACTTCGGAATGAGCATGCGGTGACCAGGAGTAAATTTGGTGGTCTCCCGCTCCATCCGTGAAACCCTTGCCTCCTGAGCGATGGCCTCCCTCACCCCGGGGCCTAACTCGAAAACATTACCCAAAACGCCTCTCCAACCCTTATCACCCTCATCGTCCCGCTTTCTTATTAAAGGTCCATTTCATATTCAATCAATCCGACCAGAAGAAACACCGCCACCCTTCCATTTAATTATTTCATCCTCGCATTTACATTTTGACCATCTGCCCCTTCGCTCCCCACCCCTCAATGGCCCTCCGAGCGCCACACACCACCCGAGCGCCCCCTGCCACCCCTTCCGGCCCAACGCCCAGATACTAACCGCCCAAAAATGTTAGCTCTGAACCACTCCGATGAAAAAAATCGGGAATTTATTTCGGAAATGCGTAACTGCTAGAGGTGAAAAATTCATCATCGATTGCGCACGACCAGCAATTGATACCTCTTTCAGGTAAAGATGGCAATTATCTGAACTCGTAGGTACACGTGGGAAAAGTCGAAATCAAATTTTACCAGCAACCAAAATGTCTTTTTTGGCATTTGCTTTTGAAGTAACAACTATTTAAAAAAATTTAAACTTAGATTTTAATTCCGTATTATCATCCGAAACCTTCTAATTAAATCACGTAATTTTTATTGAATATATTTCAAAAGAATGAAGTAAGGTGGAGGAATATTCAGTTTATCCTCAAACTACTCAGATGAGAGAAGGGGATGAAGAGTCCGGATGAGCAATGTTAGGGGTAAGGCAGGTTTTCCCATTATCACCTGTGTTGTCCAATTTATATAGTATGTTGAGTAAATGGTTAAAGAGGTATGGGAAGAACTGGAGATAGGAATGAAGGTTGGCGAGAAATTCGTAAAATCAGTTAGCTTTACTGATTAAACCAGCCAGCTAAGTCAGTCAGTCAGCTAAGGAAATGCGCGCATTGTTCACCGAATTGAAAATTCAATGCGATAGATATGGGATAAGAATCAATGTAAATAAAGCAAAGGCTATTTCATTTTCCAGAAAGAGAAAGCCTAAGCTAAATGTTAAAATAGGAGGGCAAAAACTAGAGCAGGTGGATCAGTTTACGCATCTCGGAATTGTTTTGGATCAAAACGGTCAAAGTAGCAGTGACAGAAGGATCAGAACTGAGTTATCAAAGAAACAAAGGAGGATAGAATTGATGGCAGGAACGTGGAGGCAGGAGAACAAGAAATGACTCGTCGAAACATTAAAATGGAGCGTGGTTTTGTGCGGCGCGGAAACGTAATCAATGAAGCAGGATGATAGGCGTCGACTGGAGGTATTTGAAATGTTGACATGAAGGAGATCGAGATTGATAAAACGGACGGAAGGGAAAGCGAACGAAAAAGTACTAGATATGATGAAAAGGGAGGAGAGAGGATTGTTGGGAGAAATCCAAAGGAGGATCCTGAGATGGATGCAGGCAATTTTAAACAGGGATGGAATTTTGAAGCAGGGAGAGTGAGAGAATTCCCAGCGGGCGAGGTAAGGGGAGGAAAAATATAAGAAAAAATGAAGGTTGGAAGGAATTACACAGAATTGAAGAAGGACTTACCATAACTTGGGGTTTTAGACTGTTTTTTGTTTGGAGGGTGACTCTGAAATGTAGCAGTGCTAAATCATAATCTATCCAAAAGGTAACTTGAACAATAGACTAAAGATGTTAATATGATTTGTTTATTCGCTGAACGGGTCACTTTCTGAAATCCATTTTTGCTCTTTTATACAACTCAAAGTGGCGAAATGTTTTCATGAGAATAGATTAGGCTAATGATCACGATGTCGCCAAGTAATGAAAAAATGGCGCACTCCAAACAAAAACCAAGATAATTTATTTCCTTAAATCAGATCATCCTGCAAAACCAAAAACGGAATCGGGGTAACGACATCTAGTTTATCATTATTTGTGTATGAAAACATAGAATAACGAACTGTTTAACCAACTTTCTTCACCTTTCAATACCTAACCTTGAGATTGTTAATAAACTGTTTACGATGATTGAAATAAAAAACAAAGTGGTCGAAGTATAGGGTTCTGATCATTTAAAAGCGCACCCTTTTTCAATATAGAGAAGTACCAACACTTAAGTCATTCGTGGAAAGCATTTTATGAATCCTATGACCTTGCACTTTAACAATCATTTGTAGAAATTTGCCTTGATTTCTGAGATTCATTTCACGTTTATTCTAATTTTGTTGCAAATATGTTGACACACATTAAAAACATTGTATAGCAAAAATTAAATCAAAATCGAAACATTGAATGGGAATTATTATTTACCGGGACGATGTGTTATAGTAGGAATGATCGTCAATGATTTAAGGAGAGAGGAAAGGCCTACAGATTCCGACCAACAAAATTCGCACTTATTGGAATAAAAATATTAAATCTCCATTTTGAAGGGACCTTATGGTCTCAATTTTGCCCAAATAAAGACGTTTGTCTTTCTATCAAAAAAACTTCCGCTAAGTTTAACAGGAGCCTGCAAATCACACCGTGCTCTCAAGGTTTACGGTAAAGTAAGTAAACGGTATATTAAATTTGGATATATTAGGTAATACGTTTGAATTATATTTCCTTGCTGGTTTCTGATAAAAAATATCCTATCGTATGCTTCTGGGGTAATTTGCAAGATATAACATGCTGAAGAAAAACGCTTGATATCGTCCCTAAATGATTATGTAAACTGCCGGCGCATTTCTTACCCCAACATAGCTCATCCACTCAATATATAAACCTCCGTAAGGGCCTACACGCCCTGCCAATGACCGGAAGAGCCCCCCAATGCGATTACAATCACTAACGGGCGGCATTAGGCAGCAAGAGTATTGGAAGAGGCCTCGTTAATTCCGGATGCCGCAAACGGAGCTTTAGCGACTGTTTCCACGACCCTCCACTCCGGCCGTCCCTCTGCGCAGGATGTCAGCCCCTCCCCCTCTTCCCATTCTTGCAAAAATCCTCCGATATATCGGCCGATCTGCAGCGAAGATCGTTGCGAGGAGGCGGAGAGAGAGAGATCCAGCCTCGCCCTTCCGAGGGCGACGATCCCCTCCGAACGCCTCCTGCCGGACCGAAGACGAACCCTTGAAATACGGCGCCACCTAGTGCGCCTCGAGGACCCGAAAGGAGCAAGTGTGGATGGATGGGCGCCTCGCTTCGGGAGAATCCCCCTCCCCTCTCAATTCCCTTCTTGCCCTGGCATTTATCACGACCCCCTTGACGTCTTCTTTGTGGCCTTTGCGGACGACCCCAGGAATAAGGTCTCGCCCCCAACCCTCATCCCACAGTGGGAAGGATAGGTGGCCCTAAAGGACTCCTTTCGCCTCTTCTGTGGCTCCTTATCCAAGGGGAATGCTCCTACGGGCCCGAGATTCACGGGATGACTCCCTTCGGATCAAACGCCTTCCAGGGGGTTCCGAACCCTCCGGCCGAAGCAAATCCAGCACGGGACACACGCTACGACGGGTTCTCCTAAATAGGCACTTCATGCGAAGGGCACTTCATCAGAAGTACATTTAGTGCACCGCCCACCATACGAAGACTTGTGACCTTCTAGGGTCAATTGCAATATCTGCAATGGATTATGCTCCCTCTCTTGCCATCTTCCTTCGTTGCTGACCACAAATTTACCTCACGTCAGCATTTACAATTTAAAAGAGAGCAATTGCAAAAAGCTGCGGTGAAATTGCGCCGATATTTGAATAACAGTTACCTATAAGAGTCAGACTAAATCTGCAGTCTGAGGCGCCACAATGTGGTGTTTTTGGGAATATAAAAGGAAAATGTTTATAAGAACCAATCCACAGTTGTTAACCTATATATACCAATTACCAACAATATATACCAATACCTAACAGGGAAGAGTTTTTCAAGTCACTGCCGAGTTTATACAATTTAAAAAGCACGCCAAATTTTGCTGTTGTCACCACTATAATGATATAAGACAGGAATGAAACATTCTTGTAAAACATTATGCATGTGAGTGAAACCAAATGTTGAATCCCGAGGAAAGAAAGAAGAAAAACAGCTGTGCTATGAATACAGGTATTTCAGAATTGGGAAAATATGAAGACTCTAACCTGTAAGCATTCGTGCAAAGTAGTTTCTTGTAGTTGGTGTTGAGTGGATCAGAGGAATATTTTCACCAAGGAGAATCATCGTCAGTGGTACTGTTAATTTTTACGGACTGATGGTAATTCTGCATTGATTAAGAATAAGTGACTGAATTTTTTAATCCCGATATTAATACGCCTATCCTTGCACGAAAGAATTGGTAAACTTCTTTTGGTGCTTCATTTACAGACACGTTAGGACTCCCCAAGACCCACTTAAGATTATACTCCACGCAGTATAGTATTACAAACCGGTTTATTTCGATCAGTAAGCATAATTCTACAATACCCATTGTTAAATATCCTATTAAACACCATGTTGTCATTACAAATAACTCATTTTGAGAAAAACGACTGACTACGAAATACCTGGCGTACTTTTCCTTTAAAACACACCATTTGGAACACAATCGATCGATCGATCGTATTGCAATTTGTTATTCCTATTGGCACAGCCTATGTAAATAAGGCACGATTACAATGGTAAGAGAGATGTCAATAAAATTAGCAAGATTAAGTGAGGAACAAAGGAATTTAAGATGATATTTTTCCCACGAACGATAAGGGATAAGGATAACGCTGTCCGGACGGCCTAGGAGGGAAAAGTATTTTGGACCAAATGTATTCTGGTGTGTAATCACCCCTTTCCACACACCTCAGTGGTTGCATGGAGGGTGCTATGGAAATTAAAAATTAAAAAAAAACATCTTGGAGGTGGTTATAAAAATTTCCCCCTCGAGATCCAGTAGCCGCTTTTCCAGGCCAAAATAGTGTTCTCCAGAACAATTCTGCGCCTGCAAACCCACTCATTTGGCGAAACCCATTACCGCTTTTATCGGCTGAAAGAATAGCGGACAGGACGGACCGAGGGGGTTCAATGCTAGCAAAATGTGCGTCGCCCGAATCACCCGAATATGCAACCGCTGATGCCGAGCCGCCGACATGGATCGCAAGGGTGCCCACCATACACACTTGAGCAGCAAATTAAGCGGGGACGGTTTCCCTCCGCCGCACCGTGTCATCTTTGCTCTCTCCCAGCGCTGCTCACCGATAAGGTTGCCAACCGTCCCGGGTTTCTCCCGACGGACCACCGGAGCATTCTAAATATTGCACCGACTCCCGAAATGAGGTGTATGTTTACTCTCACGTTTTCAGTCACACAAATGGGATGTATGTCCTTAGATCGAGAGTCGCTTTTCTCGAAAATCACCTCAGCATGGGAGGGACAGAGTGAAGTTTTTGAATGATTCTCGTCCCACGCATTTTTTTCTTATTATTTCCTCCCACTAAGATCCTAAATCAACCAAACCGAATATTATATTAATCAACGGAAATAATGGTTGGCGTACCTGATTACATGGTATGTCACATTGTTTACTTAAGAGGCAGTTTTCCTTCGCGGGTTATATACTCGTGGCTCCTAGTCATAGCTGTAACAACGTGCTGATTCTACAGAAGTTGGCAGCCGTTGGGCCATTTTTCCCCGTTCCACTTTCAATGCCAATCCTCTCGCGGTGCAGAAAAGCCTTCGTTCGACACCGTTATGGTTCCCCCACAAAACAAAGCTCCCCTCTTCGGGGGGCTCTAGCAAAATACTCGTACTCACAGAACCCGATCGACCCACGGGACGACAAACCCTGTCTCACTCCCCACACCCTCAAAACCACACGAAGAAACAAAAGCCCACGGGTGTTATACATTGAGCGCGTGTGAGCTCACGACGCAGCCATTCTCTGGAAAGAAAAGAGACTTGCGGTTATTAATTGGCAGATGAGGCGGTGGCTCGCAACAATGTGTCCAGGAGGCGCCAACGGGGAGCGTCGAGGGTGCCGGCAGCAACAATGGACGGACGAGGTCGCGCGACAATGGTTCAGAGACGCGCTTCATCCAATCTCCGCACCCTCGGAAAACCCTTTTTAAACCTTTCCCGCCCTCCATTTCCCGTCACCCCCACTTTTGCCACGGTTGCTAAGCCTTTAGGGGGAACACACCTACCGTCCCACCGCCTGAAATCCGACCGTACCAAGCATCCGGGCCCTTCCGACACATCATTCATTCATTCTACCAATTCCGTCCCTCGGAAGGAGGATCGAGGGGAGGCGATGTGCGGGCGGTGACGTAGGGCGCCCTAGGGTGCACTCGCTCCTGGCAAAGGGTGTTTAGGGCGTGAGGGGGAGAGGAAAAGGGAGAGTTGGGCGAAGGCGCGAAAAGGAATCGGGATGGATCGGCAGGAGGGATTGGGATTAGGGTCTTTGTACGCGGAGCCTAAGTGCCTGCTTATCTCACGGTGCTGAAATGGGACCGCTTAGCGAGAGAATATAGCCTAACGAATAGATCCAGATTCAATTTTTCACTGTTATCCTGTTTTCTGCGCTGATAATCAAAAGCAAGTATTAAATTTTTCTCTACGCCGACCCTTGAATTCTATTTCCGATACAATACCTCATAAATATATTTGCGCGCCTGATGCGGAAGACGAATTCAGTGGAAAACCTGCCGATAGCAAGTATTTTTTCAACAAATTAAACTTTTGACACTGGTGAGATTAGATAGCAACCTTTACCAACTCATTACACGGTCAAAAAATCAACGCCCTATTGCACAAAACATTTATTGTGGTGCCCTGGAAGTCATTACTAGGGTGTGTGTCAGGGTTTGAATACGCACCAGACTAATATTAACCCGAACATGAGCCTATCGCGGTCGGAAAATGTTATTCTGATCCCTCATCGTGTTTGGAAAAAATGAAATCTCAAATCTATCTGCTCTAAACTTAATCTCTCTAATTTTCCAGTGATTCCCAGCCTAGCTGCTATAATATTTTGAATACGCTACTAAGTGAACCATAGCAATGTTTTACAAATCTAACTCCTCTACGCTACACACAGCCTAATTCGGCAATCAATCCAACTTCGTGATGAATCCATTTACTCGAAGCATATCCTAAATGACGCAAAACCAACGACAGATAATTATGATGCCTTAGAACGTTCCTAGCATCCTAGTTTCTAGGGAGTGTGATGCAACGGTCCGTAGAAAAAGAAAGAGCTTAGGGCTCTAGAAATATAAATTACAATCTATTTTAGTGTTGGTAACGCCTAGCAAAATCTTCGTGCAAACGTGGAGAAATAAACTTAATTTGCCCTAGAGCAGAGAGTCCTTTTTATTGTTTGCCAAGGTTTTGTTACTGTGTAACATCTCCAGCACCTGAATATGTTACGCTGTAACGAAACCTAGGTCGAAATAAAAAAATTATGTGGAAAAGCAAAGTATTTTCTTTCGTCATGAAGGATTTACACCATAATACGTCTGAAACTGAGCCCAATGGTTTGTTTATAAATCTAAATGAGCAAATCTATTCTGCGAAACTCTGACAGACCCATCTAAAAAATAAAATTTATGGAAGAACTACGTGTATTAAATATTTTAAAAAATACATTGGTAAAGCATCGCATTGTGAATGAACAATCCTTTACAGCTATGTTCTATAAAAAATGGTGATAATATGGATTAAAAAGTTTTCAACAAGTTTTTTAACAAGTTTTCACCAATAGTGCCGAGAAGAAAAAACAAACGTATTTCGCGAACCCAAAACATCATGTTAGGTAATGCGAACCTAGTTTTTTTAGACCTTTAGAAAACTTTCGACGAATTATCTTGTAGTAAAATTTTCAAATGTAAGCCTATGGAGCAAATAGGGACATTTTGGGCTGGAATCAACCCTTTGTAAAAGGGCGCGTACAAAGAATGAGTATGGGTAAAGATATGTAGCTCTAAAAAATCTCACTTCAGGTGATTCACAAGTAAGTTTTATCGGACCTCTTTTATTCTTTCATAAAGTTAACGGTAAATTCTGTGATTAATATTTAGATACGAATTTTTTCCCACGGCGCAGTGGTTAACACATTTTATTATATGATTACATGGTACCCTGCAGGGAAACACTAGGGTGTGGCAGGGAGTAATAACTCACCTGACTACTTTTGACCCCAAATATGTTAACCTTATCGCGCGGTTGGGAAACTTTAATCTTAACTATCCCTTACTGTTCATGGGAAAAATGATACCTTAAATCTCTCTGTTATTAAATTAATCTATTTGTCATGACAATGTTTCACAAATCTAGCTCCTCTACGCTGCATGCGTGATCTAACTTGGCAATCAATCCAACTCATAGAGCGATGACGTTCAAAATGTACTATTGATTCCATCGCTATACTGATACGATTGCCAATAAAGTAGATAGTTACCCGTAATCCTTAGTACTCCAGCCATGTAGCTTTAGATTAAGTTAATAAAATACAACGTTCGTGTTACACAAGGCCATCGGAATTAAATTTTTTAAGTGTGTAGTGATAAATATTGGGAAAACAAGTAGTTTTCCCTTCCCAACGCCTGGTGCTTCAAAAATACCAAAAACTGTGTAGACTAGATTCAATATTAAGGCATTACCATTACTCATGACCTTTCTTAATTAAATATATTAAGAAAACAGGCTGTGAACAAGGTAACAAAAAGTTAGGATTTGTTCGAAGAGTATCAGGGAAATATGATGAAAGGTCGAAGGGCAATGTTATCTTTTACTAGGCCCCATTTAGAATATGTTGCTAGTAAATGGGATCCCCACGACGTTGGATTGATTAACGAATTAGATCGTGTGCAGCGTAGAAGAGCCAGTTTTGTAAAACGTTGTTATGATAAACTGAATTGCGCATCTAGGTTATTAGAGGAACTACGTTGGGAATCACAAACGGAGCGAAGATTCAATCGCGGATTAAATCTCGTAGAATCTGGTAGAAATTGGAAACGGGTCTCTTTAGCGATAATGCTGCAAATGTACTATCGACTCCATCATAACATCGATAGAGAGATCTTTTCAATAAAATTAGAGAAATTGAGGGTAACACGGATAGATTTAAGATATCACTTTTTCCCGAAATATATTTATTCAAAATACTCGTATCCGACCGGACTACAGGGGATAAGTGTATTTATTTTCTTTTTCTAAGTAGTCTAGTATATTTTCAATATCTTATCTAGCTATTATTATCGTCCTTCTTGATACCAATAGCTTCAATTTATGTCTAAAGTTGAATGCAGTCAACAATGAAATAATTCGCACAACTGAACGTTGAAGTCTCTTTTTCTACATTAGCAAGCTGTAATTTACAGAATCACAGTATTGCGGATATAATGTAATTTAAATTGATTGGATCGCAATTACATAATATAGGAAGAAATAGGAAGTCGGGCAAAAGAATTCAAGTGTAAAATATAGAAACAGGAATATAAAATGGCGCTTATGGTAAGAAAAATGGAAAAATTAAACCTAAAAATACATTATTAATAAAGTTTTTCCCTTCATTCAATGGCTTTGGATTAATGCATTTAGATGCGTTGTCAATTAATTCAAGCTTGCGCTCAGATATTCAGGTAAATGCCGTCATTTAAAATGTAATGTCTTTTTTCTTTTGAGTAACACATCCTAAGCACAGGTATCCCTTTCATCGAATCTCAAAAAGCAAAGACTCGATAGGTAGGCATGCATTGTTTCCAACATTGAAATAGCTAGCAATAGACGAAAAAACCGATAGAAATTAGTTAAATGAATGCTTAAAGACACGAACTCAAAAAGTAAATTTTAAAAGAAATTTCTGAACCAATCAATGCCAAACCAGGAGTTCAACAAGATAAAGGACTTTTGCCGATTCCCTTTAACAGACACACCAACATTTACATAGCACCCTGCCACCACTAGTGTATATGAAAAGGGGTTACTCAACAGGAAGCACACAGGGTCAAAAATTAAGTTTTTATTAATCTTTGGTTTCTATATATACGTCAAACATTTTTTGTTATGTAGAACATGATGACTACAGATACAATTACTACGGAATTTAGGTGTGGTACACTTCTCTACACGTATACCAATAATTTCAAAGACAAAATACGAAGAAAATGTCTAAAAAGGCACAAGGATATTGCAGCTAAAACTAGACCAAAAGTTGCCAATGGAATACTTAAGTGTATTGAATACGAACACAAAAGAAAAATATTATGAAAATTCAACACGGAATGAACAGAAAAGCCCGAACGAGTAAATAAATTACAAGGAAGGCTTTATCCAATCAAACCAACGGGAGAGCACAACTAGCAATCAAAGAGTAACGAGCGATCTCCAAATACCGGTACAGTAAAGAATCAATATCAGGCACATATCAAACAAATAAGACAGATTTCATACCGTGCGCATTGAAATGCCTTACGCTGAATGAAAGAGGTCGACAAGAAGAACTGAAGAAGAAAGTAAAATTCTGGGGAATAAAGGTATGAATTTGGCGAAGAACACAAATTAATCCATAAAAAAGACAAAAATTACAGGACAAATAAGAAAAATAATACAGTTCCATTAGCTTGTTTGCAAAATGATTGGCAATAAATCAACCAAGAATATCTTTAAGTTAATTTCCAATCTGAGAAAGAGACAAGCGGTGAATTGAGCACACTTAAGACCCTGGAATAGATACTAAGCAAAATAATAGACTTTAGGCGGCTGATTGATTCTGAAAAATGTCCAGATCCAAAAAAAATAAAGGCCTGATGTCAGAAAAACTCAGGCAGGTCATCAGCCAATTCACGAAGAATTTCTGGGAATGAAATTAATAAATGCCTGGATAACATAGTATTTGCTTCTAATTGGCTAATAAATGGCCGAATAAAAAAACGTGCATAGCAATGTTATTGAAAAAAGGGTCGAACTAAGTATTAAATGCTGATATATTTTCTGAGTTTAAATGACTTCAAATTTTAACGTCCTCATAGCTAGGCAGTGTTGTACTATCAAGATTTTTATTCCAAAGACAATCGCCAACGTTTGCATTATATTAGTAAAACTTAGTAAATTATTGACATTACTACATTAACACTATTCTGAACCAATAAATTGTTTCATTAATGGGGTGTACAAGATGTAAATATTAACATATTCACATATCGGGTACCCTATTCTCATAAGGATGTATGTGTGTGTGTGTGTATTTTTACATGCATCCATATGATTTGTTTCATTTGTCTATTATTTCTCACCAGTTTTCCCTCGGGAACATCATGTATCCTAGCGCAATCAATTAAATGGATGGTTCTTATTCGAGAAATAGTTAAAAGAGTATTTTTATTTCAAAATTTGAATTTAAAATCAGGCAGGCAGCCATAAAACGCATTATCTTACCTTCAGCTTCAACCTATCACAGCTAGCAGCCGCTACCATCATGAGATCTTATGACAGACAAAGGGACCTTACCTGCAAAAAAATTGAAAAACTTTAGTAAACTAAAGAAATGCCACATTTTATATTCAAAAACACTGGCAAGCGTACACATAAAAGTTTGTGCTGGGAATAATATCGCGTGAATGATAATTATTAGTGTTTATACCCTTAGATTGGGTTAATGGTCTTCCAGTAAGATTACCGAACTTTATGGTGATCTTAACACTTCCAAGCATTGTTAAGAAAACATTTCGATATTCTCTTCCAAGAATCATACACATTTCGGGTATATGAATGAAAAAGTCCGAAGGACTGCTTAAAAAAGTCGGAGTAGATGGATACAGATCCGGAGAGATCGGATACAGGTATGCATAGGTATAAAGTATATGTATGTATATTTTATACAGGTATACCTGTATAGAATAGCCTAATCCAAAGAAAAGTTAATTCGCTTCCAGAAATTTGAGACGCAAAACGGTAACGGTTGCAAAAAAGTGTCATTGTAATTTCGAAAATCAACGGCATAATTCATACGCACTTAACCCATAAAGATACAAGAAATGGAAAGTAAACGGCAACCTCTTTGGATTACCGCTAGAACGGAAAAGAAATAGATGTTAGAATAATGGAAGAACTGGGATATCGACAGTGAGCATAGCCTAATTATCGGAGGTGATTTTAATATTCCCACAATAGATTGGGATTCGTACAATTTTATAAATGGAGGTAAAGACAAGGATCTATGCGAGTCCCTCTTATTCGCGTTCACCTCGAATTCCCTACATCAATTAGTCACTTCACCAACAAGGGGGGAAAGAACATTCTTGACCTGTTAGCCACAAATATACCCGAAAAGGTCTTAAATATAGAAGTTGTTGACGGAATCAGTGATCACAGGGCTGTAAACGCTAAATTTTCTCTAAGTGTAGATAAAGTCAACAAACCTAAGAGAAAGGTGTATTTGTTCAATAAAGCGGACCATGATGGCTTAAAATGTGAATTAATAAGTTCTTTTTTTATATTTGACGAATTAAGCAAAACTAGTAGTGTCGAGGATACTTGGAATAATTTTCTTAGGATAACACGTTCAGCAATACAGAGGTTCATACCTAGTAAATATATAAAAGAGAATAAGGAACCCCGATGGTACAACTCTGAAGTACGGAAATCTCTTAGGCGGCAAAGGGTGTGCCATGCCAGAATGAAAAACGCAGTTAAAGATTCCTCCCCTGATAAAATCAACGAAACTATACAGAACTACAAAGCATCTAGGTCCACTGCCAAGAAGGCCTTCCGGAAGGCGCTAGCGGAATTCAAAAGGAAAAAATTAGGCGAACATTTGAACAATAACCCAAAGATGTTTTGGTCCTACGTCAGGGAAGTGCAGGGAAACAAGTCCACCGTAAACTCATTGAATAACGAAAAGGGGGATAAAGTAACGAGTAGTTTAGATAAAGCCAACATATTAAACTCATTTTTCCAGAGTGTTTTCAGCATATCCTCACATAATACACCCGAGAACCTTCCGAAAATATTTCAGCATTCAATGGAAGCAATCAATATTTCCACCCGCGGAATAGAATTACTCCTTAAAAACATAGACCCCAACAAATCTCCGGGACCTGATGAGATACCGGCACGTGTGTATAAAGAACTGTCGGCTGAAATTGCCCCATATCTAGATATAATATTTAAGAAATCATTAGCAGAAGAAAGCGTGCCAAACGGCTGGAAGGTAGCTTCGGTAACACCCATATTTAAAAACGGAGACAGGGAGGACCCCAGTAATTATAGGTCAATATCGCTGACTTCCATTTCCTGTAAGATTCTTGAACACATCATTGTTAGTTCCATGATGAGGCACCTCGATAGCCAAGATTTATTAATTAATAACCAACACGGCTTCCGTAAGGGTAGATTCTGCGAAACTCAACTCGCACTTTTTGTACATGATGTATTAAACTCCGGTGAAAGTAATATTCCAGTTGATGCGATATTAGTAGATTTTAATAAAGCTTTCGACAAAGTCCCTCATTGCAAATTACTGGCGAAATTGGAAACCTATGGAATACACGAAAGTATTATTAACTGGATTAAACAATTTTTAAGTGATCGTGTCCAAACAGTCGTCCTGGACGGTGTATCATCCGATACTGTCAAGGTCACGTCGGGGGTACCACAAGGAAGTGTCATAGGCCCCCTCCTTTTCCTTATTTACATAAATGACCTCAGTACCGTAGTTAATAGCAAGCTCCGTCTTTTCGCCGATGATGCAGTAATTTATGGGGACATCCGAAGTCACGAAGACAGAGTCGTGTTAGCCAACGACCTAGATGCAATTCAAAATTGGTGCGATACATGGAAATTGGAATTGAATTTTAAAAAATGCGTAGTAATACATTTTTGGGAAAAGAGTAATTCCCTCCCTTATAGTTACAAAGTGAAACAAACCAATATCGAGAGGGTAGATTCCTTTAAATACTTGGGTGTAACAATTACTCACGATCTGTCCTGGGGAAAACACATACGAGAAATATGCGGTCGTGCTAATAAAAAATTGGGATTTGTGAAAAGAGTGCTAGGTAAATGCGACGAAAAGGTGAAAGAACGATGTTTCCTTGCCTTGGTCAGGCCCCACTTAGAGTATGCTGCCAGTATATGGGATCCTCATAACATAAATTTGGTTTCGGAATTAGATCGAGTTCAGCGGAGGGGGGCTAGATTTGTCAAACATTGTTATGACCAACTCAGCAGCGTATCCACTTTGCTAGACAATTTAGGTTGGGATTCTCTTACACAGTGGCGTTTCCAATATAGATTAAACTTATTAAAAACATTTACAGATGGGCCCTTTTCCGATGACATCAAGGATATAATACGAACCCCAACGTATTACGGTCGAAGGGATCACGAATATAAGACTAGAGAGATAGACTGCAAGACTGACAGGTTTAAAATGTCATTTTTTCCAAGAACGATAAGGGAACAGAATGCTCGTAGTCGAAATTCCCCAGGACTTCGTTCATTACAATAAGTATTAACGTACAGGTTAGGGACTTCGCGAGGATGTGTATACATGTGTGTATGTATGTATGTATATATATATATGTATGTGTGTATATATATATATATATGTATATATATTTTTTCCTACAGGTTCCCCCCACCTTTCCTCACCTAACTCCCAACCCCCTCAACCCTTACCCTTCCCTCATGGTGCTACACCCCCTGCCACACACCTTTTTGGTGGCTCGCAGGGTACTTATGTAGATGTAGTAGTAGATGTAGATCGATGACCTAGATGTAGAAGGGTCATGTAGAGCTAAATTTTCATTAATAATTCTTGGTATCTTGAGAAACAGTGTATTCCCAATTTAACAGCAACACTTATAATTATGCGCGTACTGACCTTATAATAAGCGTTCATAGGTCTCTAATAGGTGCAATCTTCCACTTCATCCACTCTTAGTGGCAAGTATCAAGATTTCCCTAGGTATTTCTGGAAGCTATTTGCATTACAATAATCTCCAAAACTTTGCATTACTACAAATTTTCCGATGATTTTTTGGTCTATTTAATCTAAGCAAAATGATTTTATACCTAATTTAAATCACATATCATGTAGAAGTCATGATCACCTTGTCCGGTGACCTTCTAAAATTAATCTTAAGACAAGGAAAACAGAATAATCCTCAGTCTATCCTAGCATAGGAATAAATGCTTCGAAACAAAGTCCGTTAAGTTCTCCGGATAAATAACTGGTACATGTAGATGGAGTACCGCAGTACACTACAATTAGTACAAATAAATATGAGCATATCTGTGATATAAAGGCATTGGAAGTATGGGACGTTTTCGGCACAACATTCGGGCATGTAACTTCGGTTTTAAGTTAAATGTGGAATGTAAAAGGCGCCTCAGGCTAATTAATTGTGACAAAGGATGAAGATAGAAGCATTATTAATGATCTGTAAAACTGTTGCTTAGAAAAGGGTCTTAGAACTAGCTTAACAGTTACGATTGAGTACTCCAAACCATAGTGCTAGAAATACGAAGGGTATCTCAAGGGGTGAGCAACTGAAATTAAAAAAGTAATCTATTATCAACGGATAAGAGCGTCAGTCTAAATCTTGTCCTTTTTTATACCAACTGTTTTACTCCAGGGTTTACTTATTTTAAAGGCACAGATTCCTTCGCTATCCATTAGTAAACCTGATAATGTATTAGTACTGCATATTTTTCCGATATCTTGCTTCGATACCTTAAATGGGCCCATTTTTATAATATTGTTCCCGCACTATTTGCATATTGCCCAGTTACTGAATATGTATTCATGTAATGAGCATCTTTCGGGGTGACTTTGTTCCAGTGCAAGATCGAATTATATCTGTGTAGGGATTTCATGATGGTGCATGTAAAATTGATGATTTAACACCCCCTCCATACACCCCTGCGGCCGCTTACGGAGGATTATATAGATGAAGAAGAGGATTCTATCAACGATAATGAGATCAAGAGATTAAAATCTCAGGTCAGATAGAGGGCAAACGAGGTACTAGGGATCGATGGCATACATTTGGAGCTAATGATGGCAAATTTGGAACGTGAAAATTTCAGAACAATGAGTATGTCAACTCAATCAATGAAGAATATGACAAAAATAATACTCTGAGTACACTATTAAAGGAAAATAACTCAGATAATTATTTAAGGGAGAAAAAATTACGGCATCCGCAGCTCTACATAAGCTATGTGATTTTTCGTGCACCAGATATTCCTGGGATACCATAACCTGTACAGAAAAAGGAACTGGCCCCCTTACCCCGATGTGTGAATTTCACACGCCGTCGGGTTGCGTCGGTCGGATGAGTGAACTCTACAATCACCTACTAAACCGACTTTCGGCTTGGTTACTGTGTTTATGGTGTTCTTTTCATGAGTTCTCGTGCTGTGTGTCACTGTCTAAGTTGTATACTATATACATATATTATTACTAGGTAATCTACCGGTTAAGGTAGGTTTTTGGATGGACAAACTATCAAATAAACATTTTGTGACTCCCCACCTAGCAAACTAATCTATATTAGGTCCCTCTTTATCTCGGTGTACTTCTTTCCTCCCTTCATCCCGTCCAACATCCCTATCCTGTTCCTACCCTTACCTCGCTTGCCCAACATTCTCCCCTCTATTACCCTCTTCAACATTCCACTACCGCTCAATACGCCTTTCATCCATTTTTCCTGCCTCCATAGGATTTCTCTCAACAAACCCCTCTCCTCCCCCACCATTTCTAGTACTTCCTCATTTGTTTTCCTTTCGGTCCATTTCACCTTCTCCATTCTTCTCCACACCCACATTTCAAAAGCCTCCAATCTACGTCTATCCTCCTGCTTCAGCGACCACGTTTCCGCGCCGTACATAGCTACGCTCCATATCAGAGTTTTTACGAGTCTTGTCTTAACATCCCTACTCAACGTCCCCGTCATCAACTCCCTCCTCCTTGAGAAAGCCTCCTTGCCTAGCGCAATTCTTCTCCTTACGTCCCTACCACTTTGACCGTATTGGTCCAAAACACTTCCGAGATATGTAAACTGTTCTACCTGCTCTATTTTTTCCCCGCCTATTTTAATATTTAGCTTAGCTTTTTTCTTTCTGGAAAATCGCATAACCTTTGTTTTATTAATATTGATTCTCATCCCATATTTATCGCACTGAACCTCCAATTCACTCAGCAATGCTTGCAACCCCTTGGCTGACTGAGCAACTAATGCTTGGTCATCAGCAAACCTAACCGATTTTACGAATTCCCCTCCGACTTTCATTCCTACCTCCAGTTCTTCCCATGCCTCTTTAATCATTTCCTCTACATATACGTTGAACAGTACCGGTGACAATGGGCAACCCTACCTTACACCTCTTCCTAACACTGTCCATCCAGACTCTCCGTTCCCCACTCGCACCTGAGCAGCCTGAGACATGTACAGGTTGCGGATTAGTCTCCTGTCCCTCCAATCCAGTCCTATTTTCTGCAATACACGCATTAATTTTTCCCAATTCACTCTATCAAACGCTTTTTCGAAATCTACAAAACAGGCAAAAACGTCCTGATTGTATTTTATATTCCTCTCGACTAGTGATCTCATTACTGCAATGGCATCACGCGTACCTCTGAAATATAAATAGAAATACATTTATATATATATATATATATATATATATATATATATATAGTATATATATAGTATATATACATATATGTATACATATGTTTATATGTATGTTTGTATATATATTTATTCAATCACATGGAAATAGATATAAGGATAGGGGGTAGGAACATACAAACGAAAACATCCATATACACACACATTCAGACACAAAATCCCGCCATACAGCGAACAAAAGTCATTCACATGGAAATATATATAAGGAAAAGGGATAGGAACACATATAAAGGACGAACTTAGGAGAGGTGGGTAAGACGGAATCGAGCAGATCATAAGCGCATAAATATTTCCTTGACCGGATCTTTTGACTTGCCGGGCCAATGCTCTGCCGAGAACTGTTTTGTTATACTGTACTCGTGGGGGGTGCGTAGCAAAAGGTAACGAAAATATAAGTGAGAGGTGTTTCTTTCCATTATTTAGGTCACATTTCGAATAAGTGGCAAGTATCACCAATCCATGTGAGGAAACGTAGCTCAAAGATTTAGAAAATTTTCAGGAAAAAACCGCTGTTTGTTTAAAAAAAGCTGTGGGAAGCAAGTAAGCGTCACGGGAAGGCTGGAGGGTTTAGATTGGGAGCCTCTGCACTATAAAAGAGGGTACGTAAGATATGCTGAGAATGAAGTAGCTTTAGAAGATGACCTTAATGCAATAAAACTTGGGTGGTACATATTTCCAAGGAAGTTAAATTTAAAATGGTGTATGCTGTTGAATATTTGGAAGAGAAGTAGTTCCCTTCAGAAGGCTGGCTGCATCCGGAATACTGAGATATGTAGAAAGTGTTGACTAGATTAAACACTAAGGTGGTACGCCTTAATCACGATTTATCCGGATGAGGTATGCACGGAGAATTTGTAGATAAGTTAGCAAGAAATAAGGATGTATTAGAAGAGTACTGGAAAAAGGTAACGAGGAGGTTAAAGAGTAATGTTATCATTGGCTTAATTGGGCCTCATTCAGCATATGCTGCTATTACTCGTACATGGGATCTTCATGAAGTCGGATTGATTTCCGATTCGCGCGTAGCCTAGGGGAGATGGATTTGTACAACGTTGTTATGACAAAACTGAGTATTGTATCTAGATATTAGATGAACTAAGTTGGAAATCACACACCGAGCGAAGGTTAAGTTACAGATTAAATTCCTGGCGGAAATTGGAACCAGGTCCCTCTAGCAATTCTGTTAAAATAATATCGTTTACTCCATCGCTATACGGAAGAAGAGATCGTGTCGATAAAATTAGAGACATTAAGTGTATAACTGGCAGATTTAAGACATTACTTTCCCCCCACATGATATGTAATCAGAATACTCGCACCCGACCGCGTTAGGGGGAAAAGTATACTTCTGTTTCATTCTAAGCAGCTTAGTATGTTTTCAATATCTAATCTAACCCTAATTATTATATTTCATAGGTTAATTCATCGTGGTCATTGGTATAATTGGCGTGTATAATTACACATGAAGAAACACCTATCAATTATTTTTTAACTTGGATTCATACCACACTTTATATATATGTAATATAAAATCTTACTCATGTGAGTAAAACAAGAAAGGCGGTTGAGTAAATCATACAAGCATTCACCAAAGAGGCAGGGGAGAAGTATAAGAAGGTTGAACATAAATCGGAAGCGAAGAAAAGGAGCTGCGATAAACAGTAGAAAAATCTAAACATGTCAAACAAAGTATAGAGAAAGCTGCAAATAAAGCTGTAGAAAGAGAACAAGGAAGTCATGGACTAGAAATTGAGAGGTTTGAAGAGAGAAGACGAAAGAAGGGAGTGGAAGAATGTTAACAAAGAGGTAGAAGTAAGTATAAAGGCATGAGTGATAAATGAGAGAATAACAGGGCAAAAGAAGTGTGGTAGAAGACGCAGTAAGAGAATTGGGGATTTTTATAAAGAAAGGTTGAAACTGAAGTACTGTAGGGAAAGGTCTATCGATCTCCCAGAGTATTAGAAGGGAAAATACATGCAAACAAAAAAGACAGTTCATGAATATGTTTAACTGAACCAGGAGAGTTTCAAGAGAAGCATAATTAACATAAGGAGGAATAATATGACAAAGAAGTTAGGCCAGCAAGTTTATACATAGAAATAGGATAGAATTGAATTCCTGGTCGTCTTCAAACAATTGTTCCCCAAGCAGCTGAGAAGAGAGAAGCGTCGCTAGGTGGAAGGCCTGGACTGTAGGGTGGGCGATCATAAGGATCCCAACCAAAATCTTGACTCATCTCCTTGGTTTGGGCAGCGGAGTGAGAACGCACATTTTCCTGGAGGGTAAACATTCCAGACGACACATTCCCGCGCCGTCGATTTTGGATCGCGTCTCTCGGGTGAGAGTTTTGCTATACACGTCAGCTGAAATTATTGCCCAGCGCTTCAAGAAATCAACCAGAAGATGCCCTCTTCTTCCCAGAAAACGCCAACCATCCATTTTCGAATCGAGTAAGAGAATTACTTGAATTTTTCTGGCTTCGGTGGAGTTGACTGGCGCCTTTGCACAAATTGTCGTTCATTTCTGCACTGGTGTAGGACATTGACGATCCTCTGCCCATAAAAACTGGGAAAACAGCTTATCTCCGTCTTGTCGACGGCGGTCCATAAACGCCCGTCCACTCAATATTACCTGCTCTTCATGCTATTTGGCAAGCATTTGCGGTGCCCACCTTGCACACAATATGTTATAACCAAGCTATAACCTAATAGCCATGTAAACAGTGGTTGGTCCAACAAGAGGAAATTAGCCATCTAAAGAAATAAACGTCAACCATCGATCATATCGCATTTCTCGGTCCACTTATTGAACGATTTCATCGGTGTCTGCATACTGGAACTGCCACTCCGCCCTTCATAATGGGCAGTCATTCTTGAAGTCTCTACACAATTGTTTAGCCTTTCCTTTACTCATTACTGTAGGTCAGGCACAACTCCCGATGAATTAGGGCAGCTCGTGATCCTTTTTGGCAAACAAAGTTCGAATTACAGCTCGTACTGGTAGGAGCAACGATTTCCGCGGACAATATCATCTGCATTCAGCGACAGGAAAACGACTACTGAATCAAAACAATAACTTCCGTGGTTTGGGAACAATTAATAGATAAATCAGGGGAGTATAGTACTTGAAGTAGGATGCTAGGCTCAAATTGTAGGCTTCAGAGAAGTAGACGTGGAGAAGAATGGAAAAGGTGAAATGGACAGAAAGAAAAACAGATGAGGAGGTGCTGGGTGGGCGAGGACAGGAGATAGTTGAGAGAAATTCAAAGGAGACTGGAAAGATGGATGGATGCAAGACATATTGATTAAGACATATTGATTGGTAATGAGATGTTGAACACTGTGACAGACAGAAGAGTGTTATGCAAGTGAGGAAAAGCATGAATAAGATTGGTCTGTTTGACGGAATGGAAGAAAAAAGTGTGGATACTGATGCGGAACTTATTATAGTATCAGATGTAAGGCTATTTTTTTGTTAGGAGAGGCAAGGAAATATCGTAGTACAGATATATACGAGCAACCCTCGTTGTATTTGCTGATCCAAAACCTACCTTAGTCCGTAGAATATCAATAATATTAATAATATACACTAATATCAATTACACCTAAACTATGAATAATTTTTAGAGCAATCATACTCATCATTGACCAAGAACTACTTTACTAAAATTTTGTTGATTTGCTCACGCAATTAGCTAATTCAGAGTGTGTGGGGAACAGACGGTAAATACTATATACCTCGAACACTATCCTCGAAACGATATTCAGATAAATTACTGAATACGCTCGCTCACATTTTACTTTCATTACTACCAATATTCGTGCTTGATTCACGTGCATAATCATAAAAGGTATCGGAAAAATATCCACCTTAAGTTATGCTCATCTTAATTCTTGTCTTCAAGATGGTAAGTGAACCGGAAACCTAATTTAATCAATTAAATAAGGTTTCCGGTCCAAAGGACTGAAAAGGGATCCACGCTCCTCAACTCTCTCCAAAGGATCGCAGATTGGCGCAACGAAGTTTGTAGTTATATAAGCGTTTTGGGAAATTGTTTCCTACTGCGAAACTAATCAAAAACCGCACGCAACATTCACCTTTAAAACCTCAATTTTCGTACAAAAATCGCGGGAAATACTCGGTTACACGCGATGATTCAAAATTGCATTACATGCTGTCAACTGGAGTTAGAGTTCTTTGCCAATCTTGCGCAGACTATCTCAGCATTGTACTGCTCTACTTATTTGCACTAACGAATTTAGTTTGACATTGAATTTGCTCTATTCCGCTAGGAAACAGTAAAACGTATTCACAACTTGAAGGATCTCTGTGTCCGAAAAACTCACTTGGTGATAATTGCACAGCTTGCAGAAAAATATTTATATTGCCCACTTAACGACGTCACGTAACTCGCCGGACGAAGATCCTGGGATAATACACCACTCTCAACCAAAGGCATTGTATACAGAGTGCGGACGTTGTCCACAACGTCCTCTTCTCTTTTTGTGAATTGTATTCTCGTAATATAATGTTTATGTTTAAATTAGTTTAAAGGATATCGAAAGACAATTTTAAATGAGACTTCATAGAAATAGAGAAACCTTTTTTTTTAATTTTGTAAATCAAATAACCGAACTTTACCCTTAATTCTACATAATTCAATTTTTACTCCATTGCAATTTATCTGACAATTATTCAGACATAACATTCAAACTTTAGTTATTTGAACTTTAGCTAGAGCAATACGTTCTCTATGCATACTCGTGCTTTGATCAATTGAATGCATTTTCATCCGCAGCCAAATACGCACAGTTTTCGGCATTCATTCGCTCGTGTACTTGATTCCCCTTCCAGAAATTAACTTAGTCCAATCACTTTAGCTCAGAGCCAAGCGCAAATTAAGGCTGACCTTCCTATATCTACATAGATTGACTTACCCGTAAGCCGTCGGAAGGGTGTGTGGCAGGGGATGCTAGGTCACTAGCCATACTACATCTAATCCAATGCTTCCATGAACACGTGGCACCCCGTAATCCACTTTAGGGACACGTGGAAGGGGGCGACCGGGTATCATTCATGCAAAATCCGTCGTACGCACTAAATGTTATGCTATTAGTTACCACTTCAGTGACTAAACGAAGAACACGGAAAAGAGAACCCATTAAATAGGGCGGGCTTACATGCAATGAAGTCACCAGCCATCAGGTACCATTCCACCGACGTAGGACTGACGATTTAGAAATGAGAATGACATCTAGAAAAGTATTAATTTACACAACACCCCAATAACTGGCAGAAGGGCCCGTGGCGGGGGGTATAAGATAGTTGAGTGAGTTGAGGGGGAACGTAACTTGCAAGCTCCTAACAATTTTTGCTAGGGTTTTCGCTTGGTGTTTCATCTTGAGTTGCTGTCACGAATAGTGTGCGGATGGTTACATTTCCCATCAATTCATTTAAAGGCTGCCCGAATATGCATGCATACGCCGATATACGCAGTTATATACCCCTAGGGCTCTGAAATTAGAAACCAGGAGATGTGAGTTAGAAAGTTGATATCTATTATAGGATCATCTACATGTATTTTTTTACCAACCCCCCCAAGGCCACGTAGCAGGAGGTGTAAGGTCACTGATCATAATGCAATACTCCATGAACATATTGCATGACTTGTTTATATCGACGCAGGAAAACTACCCTGTACAATTATGCAACGCTGTTAAAGTTTCCAACTGAATTTAAATATTTCCCGTTTTCAAGGAATTCCTCAAACTCAAAATTATTCTGTTCTTGGGAATCATACGCAAAATTCAATATTCTTTAGCAATAGCCCAATTCCATTTGATTAGATATCGCTTTTTAAGTGGTATTTTTTATCTCGGCATATCCAATATACATCTTTGGGGAATTGACCCTGCCATTCTTCTTGGCTCAGTTCCCTGAGGCCATTTAATGAAAATGCCCATGGTTCAAATATCGCTCGGATTTGAGTTTATGAGAGCGCTTCACGAGGGAAGTTACGCATCTACATCTAGATGTAGAAGTAGAAATTGGTGTATTTTATTCTTATGCATATAAATAAGGATTTTAAAAACTCCAAAATACGAATTAGTTAAAAATCGATGGGCTAATCACAAAGTTAAACGGAGTCATTCAGTGGAATGATCATCGATCAATATGAAACGCAGGCAGAGGGCAGTCGAAGGTACGAAGCAACGTCCTCACCGTTATCGCTCCAAAGGTCTAGTGGAGCTGCTATTTCCATTGGCAAAAAATAGTCAAACAGTATAATATCAGCCGGGAAATATAAAGAAAGACATTTCCATAGATGTTTTGGAGATCCACTTTCCATATACGCAGCTAGGGTTTGCTTGCTGGGAAAGGGTAAGTAAATTGAGAGATAATATTATGTTTGAATATCTCACAGCGCACAGGCAGAAGTCTAACTGCTCCTTTAATATGCGTGTTAGCAAGGTTTTGTAATAATAGCAATGGTAACCAAGAAAACATGTACTTTTTTCATTGTTTTATTATCAACTTCTTAAGACGGAGTCTTGTTATTGATCGTTCTATCGTTCATTGTTTTAATGGTTACTTAAATACCAAAATGAAACTACTCAGACTCAGAAATGAGTACAACGGGTTGCTCATTACGTTTAATTGATACCAGTTTTGAATTTTTTGTAACATAAACCACTATTCAAGCTGAATAAGTTTAATTAAAAGTCCTCTTTTAAAACACGAAACAGAAAAAAATTTAGTGTATGGAAAACGTTCCCGTTCTACGACACCCCATGGGAATATAAACGGCGTTTTAAAACACAATGGGAGTGATAATAGAATTCTCAGACTTGCATTATTATTGCTTCAGGAAAAAAGGACACGAAAATGTCGGAGAGGAGCCGATGGGGGGAGACGAGAGGAATGTTTCCGGAAAAGAAAACAGTCGACAATCATCGAAAAGGGAAAGAAATCACCCCGGATTCCATTAACTCGACTCCTAGTCTAGAAAGCAAACAAAACGTCTCCCAGTCAACTTGCTCAGTTCCACATCCTCCTCTATCCCAGGGTCTCATCTGACTTCAACCTATTAGTTTATTTATGGGTGCACAACTAGAGGCACGACCGACCACTCAGGGCAGGGCACCATGTAAACTCCCACCAGGAAAGACGTCCGGCTTTCTGTACGCGCCAACGATGAAAGGGAGAAGGGAGGCGACGAGACAGGCACGAAGGCCCATGGCACATTCGATGGAAATACAGTGCGGCACAATCTCTATTCCATTTGTTTTCCGCGATACACTACCTTTCCGTAGTTATTTACCCGATTAATAAATATTTCCCGTACGGAGCTGGCAACAAAAACTTTTTGCCTTATTTCGTAGACACCTCACCTCCCTTATTAACCCTAGATAAATGAAGTATCTTCCTCGAATATTAGATATCATAATTAAAAAGTTACTATTAGGTCACAAGATTCTCAATTACTGGAAAAAAAGTAATGTACCAGCTAAGCGGAGATAGGGTGGTAGAGACACGAGTCACTACAGACATTTCTTTCCCACATCCATATTTTTGAAGGTCATGTTTGCTAGAAAAATGAAGCAGCTCTATACTCAAAACTAGCACGATTTCCGATAAGGTAGATCCTACGATATACAACCAATTCCTTTTTTAGATTAAATTTACGGTTATGGAGAATATAGTATAATCTTCCGGTGGAAGCAATTTTCTAAGTTTTAGAGAAACCTTCGACAAAGTGTCTCAGAGCAAGAAACTAACTACAAAGTTACAAGCCTATTGCAAAGATAAAAATATCCTAGGCTGTATAGTCCTAGCAAAGAGTAGGCATTGATAAGTAGAGCTCTAGTGAAGCAGAAGTAAATACTGGTATTTCTTAGGGAAGTTTAATTGGTCCACTTTTATTCCTACTTTACGTTAACGATACTAACTCCGTGATTAATGATATGATAAACGAACTTGCTGACAATCCAGTGGTTAAAAGAGATATCCGTATTTCCAAAGATGAAGTAGCTTCAATGGATTACCTTAATACAATATAAAGTTGAAACTACACTTGTGTATTGGAATTAGATTGAAAAAAAGTTGGTCATGAGCACTTTAAATAGAAGAAAATCCGTTTAAAGTGCGCCTGTTGAATTAAAAATACCTAAATAGAAAATGTAGACTTGAATAATTACTTACTTCACCCACGACCTCTTCTGGATGGAACGCATAAGGGAAATAATTGGACAAACCAACAAAAAATAGGATTGATTACCAGAGCACTGGTAGAATGTGACGAGAAAGGTAAAAAGCCATGTTATCTTTAGCTGGTTGGGCATAATTGAGAGCATGCTCCTGATGTGGGATCCTCATGAAATTGGATTGATTTTCCAGTCACGTGCAGCTTACCATAGAGGAGCTAGATTTTTTAACTGTTGCTATGATACATTGTAGAGCATACCTAGTTTATTAGAGGAACGAATTTGGAAATCACACACCGAGTGAAGGTTAAATCACAGATTAAATCCCTAGCGGAAATTGGAAGCAGGTCTCTTTAGCAAAATCTGTTAAAATAATATAATTTACTCCATCACTACACGGAAGGAGATGTCTTGTCAATTCAATTAGAGAGATTAAGAGTATGGTAAATAGATTTAATATGTCATTTCCTCCACGATCAATTAGTGATCTGAACAGAATTCATGGACGATAACGCCAAAGCAAACGAGCGAAGACGTGCATAAAGAGTATGATCCGGGGCGATATTAACGTACACTGCTCTCCACCATCTGTTCAATTGGGTTAATCTAACGCGAAATATCAGCTTTATTATGTAGTTCTGCAGATGGATATATGAAAGAAATTGCAAGAAAAATTCTTTTAAATCGAGTCAATTAATGGCAGAAGTGAAAATGAACACAAAAAGAAACTGCCGCCGAATAGAGTGGCTCTTGTTGGTATTCTGATATTCATTCGAAGTTTGTGGGGGATCGATGGTGTTCTAGCCTACTGGCTTCATAATTGAAATCAAATAGAAAGTATACTCTACGCAAGGGGAAAAAAGAGTTACATCTTTTCTATTTGGCTCTACTTTATTGTAATAAGTTGGGATAAAAAAAGTTCCAACAACCAATGTCATCGATGCAAGAAAGTAGAATTAATGCACAAGGGAGTTAATAGTCACTGCGCTAGCCCTGAGGATCGGTGTGGTACGATGCACAATGCACTGACTTGCAACCCAGAGAGTCTGGGTTTGAACCCTGGAGGTGGCAGGTATTTTTCAGTGGTATCCCGATCCTTACTTGGGGAGCTTTGTAGTGAGCACTTTGTAAGAGTACGCCGTCCGTCGCATGGGACGTTAAACTGTGTGTGACCAATGAACGCCTTTCGTTGAGAGTAGGCTAATGCCGACGCCAGGTTTCTCTCCACCCTTCCTCCCTTTCCATCCATCCCTAATGGTGCAAATGACTCAGCTGTCGGTCTCCTTCCCTAAAACCACCCCCACTATTCGAAATGTATCCCTTGCATGTGAGCAAGGGAACTTGATCTGATCCAATTGAGCCGAGAAAAATTGAAGAGAACGCAAACCGCAATCACTCGAAAGTAATTGGATATAGAAACACGAAAGGTTCTTGAAACGAAAGTTCTTAGAAGCAATACATCTATCTCTGAATTTTCCATTGCAAAAAGGGCTGTAAATTTAAATCCAATTGCTCCATATGAAAGATAATATTTCTTTGTAACTTTGGTGTTTATTTTATAGAGCATTTTTAATTCCTCTATGGAATGTTATTTACGGCCATCCTTATAAAGCAAACGTATACGAATGTTTCCGCTGAATCAGTCCATCTATAAGAGTTGACAGTGATGTATTTCCAAGTGCACCCGGTTTGTGCGTGAGGTGTACCGCTCTGGTTGACTGGGCTGCTGGTCCACCCACGTGCACCTTCACCCTAAACCCCGGGCCCCATTCCACACGAGAGACAGTGAGGGGTTCAGGGGATCACGGGAATGGCCGGGGGTTGGTCGACGGGGACTCCGGCGTGGGAGGAGGGGTTAAAACTGGCCTTGGGGCTTTGGGAGTGCGGGGGGAGTCGGAGGACGCACCTGCGGGGAGTGTAAAGCGGGGACGCGTGCGGCCGACAACCTCGGAACTCTTTAAGGCGATTTGGGGCGAGGCAGGGAGTCTACTGCTCCCTCTTCCTCACCCTCCTTCCACCGACCCTTTCCTCTCTCGGATACGGGAGCATCTTTTCCGCCCCCAGGGTAGCCGGGGAAAAGGGTTTGTGTACGATCGAGAGAGTGTTTGGGCCACGGCAGGTTTGTGGTGGACTTTTTGGTTGGGTGGGCAGGGAATGAGTCGGCGGGTTTCTTGGTTTTTATGCCCTCTTCCCTCCCTTTCCACATCGCAGTCTCTCTCCTCCCTCTTCGCTTCCTGCTCCTTCCGTCTTTTCCCGAAGGATGGGCAGGGTGTTTGTGTATGTTTGTGTAGCTTGTATGTACTGTGGGTTGGGTTATGAGGGCTCGAATAAACCCGCATCAATGCCTCCACATTTGGAGCGAAATTCTTCTAAGGCTTCTTGGACTTCCTACCGTGGAAGTAATCGCTAGTATTACCGAGTGAACTCTGCACAAACGAATGCGTGAGCGAATTAACTGAACATCATCTCGAAAATGAATAACCTATGGAGGGAATAATTTATGAAGAGGATGATCAAATGAATAAAACATTTAATTTCTTGGGCAGTCGGTTACGAAAGTTTCAAATGGCCGATTGTAAAAGTGAATGCACTGAGCCATCATGTAGTCAATGTTTGAAATAATCTAAATATGACTAAAAGTGAATAATATACTATTATAGAGAATATGACCATTAAACAGCAAATGTGTCGTAACAATAGTGCAAATACATGCGTACATAATATTTAGTACAAATTTATATAACAGCAAGCATCGAAGGCATTACAATATTCTAATGTAAATATATCAAGATGACGTAATGTATTGCCAGATAGTAATGAGTTATTTGGCTAGTAACTACATAGTATTGACATGAATATCACTACATAACAACTTAGTTTTCTGATGATTTTATTTATATAAGAGATCCAATTTTAATTATAGACCAATATTTTAAGTTTTATCCTAAACACACGTCTAATGATTTTGACGAACTGGAGCAAGCTACGGTATTTATTCGCGAGATTTCGATTTATCCAGATTTTAAATTAGGAAAAACTCAGTGAAAAGTGTTTTAAAATTCACTACTAGTGCAATAATTTCAGAGTGTAAAAATCATTCGCCCTGACCGGGATCCTCGCCTCGTCGGTCAAGGCGAATGATTTTTACACTCTGAAATTATTGCATTGAAATGCATATTAGCGGATGACTCCGTTAAAAGTTACTGTTGCGGCATCTCCCGCAGTTTCTTGAAATTCACTAATAGAATATTTACCTATCCTTTTTGTCAACTAATTAAATATTGGTAAGCCATTATTAACTGATTACCTGTTTCGTGTTTTATATTCACGTAAATATTAAACTTTGTTTCATTTGCTTTTAATCAAATGCCAACAAAATGAAACCGATCCTTCATCTTTTTCACTGTTGATTCATAGCTTGTTTCATTTTATTTGAATACTTATTTTAGATTTAATATTTCAATCTTTGGACAAAACAATAATGACTTACTGAATGTTTTTAAAAGGACACTAATTACAACACTCAGCCTATTTTACAAAACGCAGATCGGTCCTCCAAGTTTATATATTCATATAAAAAGAGGAAAAATACTCCTTCAACGTTAATTTGAATTTAATTCATTTAAATTATTGGCATTGACCGCAACGTTTACTAATTAATAGTAGGTTCGCCGTAGGTACCATCTAGGTTCCGTGTTATCCTTTATAAATGTACTGGGAGTGAACTTGTTGACTGCTGCGCGCGTGATCTCAAGGAAGTGATCCCACGTAACTCTGGTATTTCGGTGATTACTATCTTTCTTAAAACTTGTAATTTGACTTTGCTGCACGCGCTTTAAGCCATTGTAGTATTCTTCTTGAAACAAGTAAATTTTCCTTTAAGGCTCTTATTTCGGACCCCATGTAGCGAAACTTAACATTTACTGCCCTGTGATCAATAATTCATTTTATAGATTCGATTGTTAAGGATTTTTCGGGTATGCTCGTTGCTAACAAATCAAGAATATTATCGACTCTGGTTGGTGAAGTGGCCAGTTGATTCAATGTGTTCAACGCAAAATAATTCAGTAGCGATTTGAAGATATCTTTGTCTTTTCTTCTCGTTTTAAAACAATATGTTCTCAAGTCAATAGATGGGACATTGAAATCTCCACCGATTATAACGCAGTGATCACTGTGTTGGGATAAGAAACCTTTGATTTGCTGATCTAATTCTAGTATTGAATTGTCTTCGTCAACTTGCGGTCTGTAAAATGCGCATGCATAAATTCTTTCGGATTCAGGACTTATAGTTGAGCACCAAAGGCTTACTGAATATCAATTATTTAATTCCAAGATAGATACATAACTAACCAACTGAATACTCTTTGGTGGTTGCGCATGTAAATGTTTTGAATATGTACTCAAATCCGATATTAAATTAATTACAATCAATATAATTATTCATAATTGTTACTAGTAATTTTACCTCGTTTCACCTGAATCCTCCATTATAAAAAAACTGCAGGAATTATTAAAGATATTCTTAAGCTATTTTGATGAATTTTTGCATGTAATAGCATTAAAGTATTGAATTAAAAATATTTTCTTCCTGATAGTAACTTTATGCTTCGGATTAATGTTGTCGCGCTGTTTCTCTCCTAAGGGGAAATTTCTTTCTTTCTGGTAAAGAGCCAAAAGACCCCAAGGGATACGACAAGGATAATATGGATCGAATGAGAAACTTCAGATATTTGTGATTGCGATTGAATAGCAATTGGCATCCAAATAACTAATAAAAACGTCTGTGGACAGAAATTTTAGAAATGTGCCTTGCAAGAGTCCTTAGAGAGGACTCACGATTCGATATTAAACCATTTTGTGTCAGGGAATGAATGGAGAAAGACTTAAGGTATAACCGCAGGGAAGCTGTACCTAAGGAAAACGATTTGCCACCAATCGTCGTCTCTTTCCTGCTGCTGACATTTTTCTCGGCGTGGAACCCTCGATATTTCAAAAGAGCGATGCGTCTTTCGTCTGCACTCGGGTCACGTCTCAAGTCCAAATATTATTTCCCGGCATATGAAGTGGGTGGGTGACCCAGCCAGAGGAATTGGAATTCTCAGAATACCTTGGCCTTCGAAATTGGACCTCGTCATCGTGGGCGCCTCGGAACCGTCCCCGACCCGGGAAAAACACGGCGTCTTTGAAATCAATGTATGGCACTGGAAACTCGGTAGCGTCTAATCGTGGTACGCCGGTTAAATTGTATAAGTACCTGACATTGATTTTGGCTGGAAAAAAAGTACCCTTTATTTGGAATTCGACAGATTCTGGTGTCTCCATACGTATAATGGTAATGTGTGTTACATTTTAATGGATAACGGAAAGGAGTACCACACCGCTTGTACAATGCTTACATTACTGGTTAATTTTGAAACGGTTAGATTTCAATTCATGATCTATAAAGAAGCTTATCTTTTTCAGTAAAACTCTTTATGCGGAACAGAAATAGTTCACAGTCGTCTTTACCACTGGCAATAATTCATTGGTAACTATTTATAAATTATACCGTTTGAATAATAACCCCCGAAGGTCATGCCCTTTCTCTGACCCATGCCGATCCGGTGGTGCGCTCTCTGTTTGAGATCATTGATTGGAGAAGGTTGAATCTATAAGACCGTGACACAGACCACTTACTTTAGGATCTTATTGACGATTACGTTAATATCTGCGTAAATGTAGTTTGGAAAAATAAAATGAGGATTACCATCCATTCCATGCACAGTAATTCATAATACTTTTATAACAAATTCATAATTATTTAGTAGCCCAGTTGTTCTCGGCGGATAAACGGAATATGGAATGCCCCTAAAACGCCTATATTTTGCTTTTTGTAGCTGAAAACCTGTTGGCGGTGAAGTGTATCTATAAAAAAACGTATTTCGTGGTGATAATTAATAACAAAAATCATCAAGAGGTGTCCTTTGTAACAGCAATATACATATCATTACAGTAACTAATTAGTGATAAAATTGTTTGCAAGGTCAAATTAATCGGCAAAATATTAAATTAAAATTTAGTTTAATAGTAAAAGATTTGTTTAGAAAAGTTTAAAATTTGGATTCAATCGTACGAACAATTTTTTTTTAATAAACTGTAGCACAAAATTAATATTACTTTAAATATGACTGATTCATTTGGTAAATGAGCGGTTGATCAATCCTTCTCCATAACATTCACATAAAAATGGATCCGTGTCACATTTCAGATGTAATATTGGTCTTTTCACGTCTCAAAAAATATTAATTCTTTAAATAATGGAAATAACAACTAATTTCATTGAACCGATCAATGGCTGAAATGAAGTTCAGGATCAAAAAGCCATAGTTGGAATATAATACGTAATGTTACCACCGAAAACAATCAAAATCTGCATTCAAAAATACGTACTCCGCGATTTATCAAAAAGATCTTTGGTACAGGATGCAAGCACCAGTTGGAAATGATAAAGGATAAAGTAGAGAGAGTGTAACTTAAATCGATGGCATAATAGTCGGCAACCGCCGTTATACAAAATTTATTTTAGAACTATTTCCTCTTCAGTTATTGTAATCAACTTATTACTCGAGAGTGTTTTGGCCACATTAGAAAGTGTTTCTTTCTGATGAATTACGCCCTATTGCAAATTTGGTACTCTAGTCAAATCGGTTGAATTATACCAACAAGAGCAATAGAATATTCCACGCTTTTTGACACGTTCTTCATTAAAGAAAGAACTCCCTTGCTGATTGTCCTCCCTATATAATCTTGCATCGGGAAAAGTCGAGGATGACCTTTCTCAGAGAAGACAATTTTTTGGAAGATTAACCGATCAAATACTGGACAAATCCTTTTTACAGTTATTGTACTCCTTAGGGCAATGCGTGGCGCAATATCCTTTTTTAACAATATACTACCATATATATATATATACATATATATACCAAATGGCGTGTGGAATTTATGTTGAGGAGTTAGAGGTGTTGTAATACGCAGTATTAGTACTGAATGTGCGAAGAAAAGGGTTAAAAATGTTGTGTAAATATTTGGTGTCACTTTTTTGTCGAGTTTAACATCTACGAGTGTGGAAGAGCAGCACTTTAGACGCATGCAATTTGATTAAGTGCGTTGGATGTTGGGTAGAAAGTAGTGGGTAAAATAAGTACTCCATATAAAAATGTGCGCTTAGTATTGCTGTGGTGAGCGGTTGGCAATCAATTAGTCGGCATCGGCGATCTGGAGGCCCGTGGCCACCCGCTTTGCCCGCTCTACTTCGCCTCCACCCTCCCCTCACGACGCCATTACACTTGTGTCGGCGGCGGTAGTTTGGGACGATATTAATTTTTATCTTTTCCAACCCCGTGCGCCCTCCTTTCCTCCCCGCCGGGTCTTACCCAACCCATGCATGCACGTGCGACGTAAATAGGATGACAATGTTTCAGACGGGTGGCGGCAGCGATTAAACGTGGACGATGTGATACGTGATAACGAGGCTTTTAAAGCACTGTGCAGCACAGGCATCTCCACCCCCTCCCCCGCCTCCCACCTGCGGGGGATGAAACCGAACCCCTCTCCCCCGCGCCTCACTCTTTGCTTCGTGCTTGCGGAAGGGGGATGGAGTTGCAGCGAGGCGACGTGGGGGACGAGAGGGGACTCTCACCCCCCTGTGGGAGTATTTTTCTCTCTTTCGAGGGCCGAGGGAGGGGATGCGGGACGCAGAGTGGTCTAGGGGGGGTTCGGGAGGGGAAGAGGGAGGAATGCTTTTTAGGGAATTCGATGAATGGCCAGGAAGGAGGGAACGGGACCACGGTTCGTGAGGTGGGGGTTGGTGTGTGTGTTTGCGGCGGGGGAAGGGAGGCGATGGGGGAGGAAGGCGGGGGACGCCGGGTGGTCTTTTGGGGCAGCGTGGCCACCCATAGCACACCGCACGGCGCCAGTCCCCCCTGGTGTCTTCTTCTCCCTCCTCATCTCTCGCTTGGCCATCGGGATTTCGATGGTTGGGGCAGGAGGTGGAAGGGGTTGGGGGTTGGCGGAGGGCAGTAGGGGAAGGGGAAGGGGGAGAAAAAGGTTCCAGGAGGGGGTCGGTGGTTTGAGTTCGCAGCAGGCGAGGTGGGCGACAGTAGCAAGGCTGGACTAAATGGAATCGCTCAAGCGAAAGAACAAAAGGGAGTGAAAAGGAATTTGATAGTTCCCCCGTGAGAGGGGGGTGGGTGAAGGAGGGGAGATGGAGGGAGAGGAGCTTGAATGACAAGAAAGAGTGCGATTTGGAGGAGGCAGGGAAGGAAATGTAAGGAGGGCGAAGGAGGAGAGCGGTGACTGGGAGGGATGGGGTGAGATGTGAAGACAGGGAAGGGACAGCGAGAGCTCCTTCATACACACACGCTGTACACGCATGTACACTATGCGTGCATACATATTTATATGCACCAATTTATGTTTATTGCGTATAAATATTAGGAACGAAAGTACCACTTGTGTCTCACAGAATTTACCCTTTCGGAAACCGTGCTGGTACCTAATCAATAACTCTTTCCTATATAGTCGCCTTATTATCAAGCATTCATTATTTTCTATGTCCTTACATTACGTGGGTATCCGAGAGATAGGCGCGGGCAAAACAGATGCCGCAATCTATTCGTTCGGCTGTCTTTTAAGTTATTTTTGTGATAATTGTCTGGAATGTCTATAAAATTGGATTCACCCTATACTATACCAATAAGTTGTTAATTCACTCATTTTGTTTGCTACTAGAGTCATTTGTCCTTCAGGAAAGTGTAATAGGGCCTCTTCTTCTGTTCTTAATATACATTAATGACTTAAGCGCACTCGTTAGTAGCAATTTTAGGTTATTTGCTGACGACACGGTGGTATACAGGGAATTAAGGAGCCAGCTAGATCGTGAGCTACTCTCTAGAGACTCGGACACAATTTCGGATTGGTGCAAGAAATGGGGATTAATGCTAAATATAGACAAATGCGCAGTTTTGAAATTTTGAAACAAAGGATGTGGTGAACAGGATATAAACTACGAAATAGAGGGTTCAGTACTAACTACGGCCAAACAAGTAAAATCTTTGGGGGTAGTTCTAACACCACGCATGGGGAGCACATATCAGGACAATATGCGGATCCGCTTTAAAGAAACTGGGCTTCATTAAACAGGCAGTGGGGAAATGTGATGAGAAAGTTAAAGAGAGGTGTTATTTTGCTCTAGTTAGACCACATTTGGAATATGCCGCAAGCATTTGGGATCCTTGGGAGAAAATCTGGTAAAAAGAATTGGATAGAGTCCAGAGAAAATTCACCAGATTCGTTAAAAATTGTTATGATAAGAGCATAAGTGTAAGAAGTCTCTTAGGGGATTTAGACTGGGAGCCTCTTGAAATACGAAGAAAACGAGCGAGACTTAGACTTTTAGAAAGATTCAGAACCAGCGAGTTTAACAATGAAACTGAAGGAATTATAATGGCCCCACACTACTTAGGTAGATCAGACCACAAAGATAAAATGAGAATGATTCCAATACAGGGAGATTCAAATACTCATTCTCTCCCAGAACAATCAGAAATAATAATAGTAAGAAACCGAAGTCCCTTTAGAAATGAAGGATTCTGCATTTTCGGGTTTTCACCACATTGTTGTTTAACCGCCGAGAAAATCTACGCAGCCATATATCCCTTTAGAAATATTAAAATATTTAATTTACAATTCGGAACAAAATTTAAAAATTAAAAGATATTAGGTTTAAATGTTGGTGAATGTGTATGTTTTTTGGTAGTTTGTGTGTTTGCATATGTGTGGGGTGAAAGAGTTCTTGCATGAATGTATACGATGTTAGGCTTGTGGACTATAAATTTGTGGCTTCTGCATGCGGTTTTTTTTTCCTTTTTTCCTTTCTAAATCACGGGTGCCCTTACACCCCCGCCACACGCCCTTGCGGCGGCTTGCGGGGTATTGAGTAGATATAAATTCGTCATATTCCTTGATTTTTTTATCTTAATATCTCATATCCTTTGGCATTTAAAAAAATTTTCTAACTTCTAGTTTTTGTGTCATCTACTTTTAGTTCACATGGATTGAGTCCGTTGAATGCTGAGCGCTTGACGTCAAGGATTCTGCGATTCCACGTATCCTCAGTGCTTTTGTACTAACTATCTTTTTAAAATTAGTAAATTGACTCAAAATCCCAGGAAATACTTTCATGAAGGTTCAAACCCAAATCCATATAACTGGAAAACTGATTTTTGAAAAAGTGTTAATTTTACCCTCTACAGAAGTTCTCGAGTATAGTATATTAAAAAGGAGGAAATAAAAATGAATCATAACTGCTTCTTCTATGATAGGCCACCAAACAGAGATAGGACATGGAGAGTTGTCAAATACGACCTGCACTCTTCCGGAGTGTAGACTGTTCTTCGACACCTTCCAAAATTGAGTTTTTTTCGTGCGCATTATAAGAAGGGCGTAATTTAGGGCTCTTTCAATGTGCTTGGGGGAAGATTCTCTGAATCGGAGGATTCGTTCGTTTGACTTGATCTCTTTGCCCGTTATTATTAAGATACAGTTTTTCTGATGGGTCTGACTATGTCTGCTCTAGGCATGTTTGTGGCGTGAGTGGAGATGCTTTGAAAAAAATAATTAGAACATTGGCTTTTCGGGTTGCAGTAATTGCGAAACACGTGAACCAGATTGCCGACTGCAATGTTGCGATTTGTGGATGCGCAATTAGGCAGAGGCTTTCTCTCATCGTCCATGTGTTCAATCTCAATGTCAATTTTGTCATTGGTCGAGTCTACGTATTCGATTGAGGACACTCCACGCGCCGTCCAAGTGGGCACTAGTCTGGCTAAAGAGATCCCGTCACCAAATTGAGAACCTATCTGAATCACTTGCACCAAAATAATGCTTACGTTTTCTTTCATCGTATCCACTAAAAGTTTAGATAATATGATAATAAATTTTAAAGGAAGAATTAAAAATCACCCTTGATGCACGATTTTCTTCCATACTATCAACGTATTTGAGCTTTGGAGAGAACCCACGAATTTTCTATATGACTGTCGGCGCATTTCTTAAGTTTAAAATCCAATTAGTCAAGTCAACACATCCAACCATGTGAGGACGATCGTCGGCAAAGTCATGTCAATCACTCGCTGTCACTGGTGTGTGTGTGTATGTGTATGTGCCTTCGGAGGCCCTCAGCGCAGGCGTCAGGAGTACAGCCATGGAGCACGAGTGTGCTCGAGCTCTCAGCCGAACGACATCATCAAGATTTCCTCTAAGGGCCGCGCTGTGTCTCTTCTGTCGCCACGGTCGCAGACTCCCGACCTTCCTCCTGAAGGTGAGATCATAGCAAGCCACTCACAGTGGAATGGAGATATTTTGTGGCAGGGGCGGCTAAAGGTTAATTGTACCCCGTCCACAGCAATAAAATGACGTACTTGTAGTAGACATTTGCGTATTTTAATTCCCGAATATTAAAACATTTTGGTAAACTGTAATCGACACTCGAAGAGATGCATACCTCTTTTGGATCGTTACCCTCGTTCTTGGTCTTTCATTCCGTATATGATATCATATATGGATGGTTCTGGCAAATATAAAATTATTATTCAACGAACAAGTTGGACTGTTGCAGGGGTAGATTAAAGCATTTGTTTTTCCAGGGCACTATTTGTGACAAAAGCGCAATACGGAAACCCTGAGACTGGCGAAAATATATACGAAAGAACAAGAAAAATTCCCATTCAACTCACTTAACGCCTGGAGTCCTAACCACCACCACCACGTGCCACTGCCCGAGCAGTAGTGTGTCGAGTGCATTAAATTGTAGGAATAATTTTTATGTGAATTGTCCATTCAGCGTGAGTAGAATGCTAAAATGCAACCTGGTAATTAGTGACTTCATTGCATGTGAATCCGCCTTTTTTTTAATGGGACCCCATATTTGTGTTCTGAGTGTTGTCAGTGAAGTGTTTACTAACAGTAATCTTAATGTGCATTATTGCACAAATGACCACCCTTCATCTTGCCCTTTCGATCGATCGCGTAGTGAAATGATTTTGTGAAAATATTGGAGTAAACGTAGAATGGCTGGTGACCTAACATTCACTACCATACTTCCTTCCAAAGGCATGCAGATGTAACGATGAAATATAAAACAGCCCCCGGTGTAGCTCTTATAACGGGAGAATGTGAAAGGTATTTGGAATTACGAAAGAGGGTAAGGTATTTGGAAATGCATGGCCTATAAGTTGATCAAATGACTTTATTTTTCTGCCTGCTCGCCCTATTCCACCATTGAAAGACTTTACTTCTAATTTTACAGTCATGAAAAAAATCCAGACAACATAAAAAGGTAAAGAAATAATGAATTAATGTAATAAAATACGTACTATATATCTCTATGATGTTTAGAGGCTGGTAAGAAAAGTGCCCCTTCAGGCAGACAGGCATTTATATGTTTAGTTTGGTTAATTTCTAGATGATTTACATATCATATCTATCCATCTTTCTATCTGCCAACTTTTTCTAGTTTTTTCCAGATATTATTTTGTGCCAATACTAGCGTACATGTAAGGTAAGGTAAACTTCGGAATTATCTTTAGGGCCCTTTGTTCAGTGGGCGGCTATTAGTTTCGCCCGTCTGAAGGGCTTCATTGGTATGACACACCATATGTAAAAACATTTCGTGTGTGATACAAGAAATTATATATAGCGGGTCGCGGTGGTCGAGTGGGTAGAGCGTTGGACTACTGACCGGAGGGTCCTGGGGTTGATTCCCGGGTGAGGCACTCTGGGCACCTGCAGCTCCACACAAGCTAGTTCATTTTTCAGGTACCAGATCTTTCTGGGAAGCCATAACCGGCACAGGGAACGGAACTGGCCCCCCTACCCTGTGTGAATATTCACACGCCATCGGGCTTAGTACTGGGTTTTTCTTTATAATATCGTATGAATGCTTTTCTACTATCATTTCCCCTTCTTGTGTGTCGTCCATTTCTCTTTGGTAGGTGAAACAGCTCCCTAACGCTATCTCTCGCCCAAAAATATAGGAGCATTTTGTGTTCGCCCTTTATGTGCGTTCCTTTTCCATTTCCTTATCTCTATTTTCATGGAAATGAATATTTGTTCGCCGTATGGCGGGATATATATATTTTTGGTGGGTGAAACAGCTCCATAACGCAATCTCTCGGGCAACATCTAACGGAGCACTTTGGCACTTTATAAGATCGCAGATCTCAAGATAAATCAGTTTTCCTTATTAGCTCAATAGGTAGAGCATCCGCCCGGAAAGTGGAAGGTCCGTGGTTCAAATCCCGGATAAAGAAGTATTTTTACTTTCGTGATCTGCTCAAAAACCACCTTCCCCATATGTCCTGTGTTCGCCTTTTATGTGTTTTTCTACCCCCTTTCCTTATACCTATTTCTGTTTGAATTTTTGGAATAGGAACTAACACCGATCTCACAATATATATATATATGATATATATAATATTCCCTTCCATGGACTACAACCTTGTCGTGGTGGAAGGGCTTGTGTGTTCCGATGACCCCTAGAGCTGTGCTGGCGGGAGTAATAATAATTACTCCTGGAAGGGTCACCCATGCCAGATAGGTCGAAGGTTAGGAGCCAGACGAAAGGTAGTCCACGCAGCGTCTGTTCCTCAGTGAGGCGGCTGCAATGGCGTCTGACCCCAGTGGGGCGGCCATTAAGTGATGGTGTCACGTTAAAAACACTATTGAGGAAGGCAACGGGAAACCACCTCAATTATGATTCCCAAGAATATTATGATGGGCACTATAGATAATATGAGTCCTGGCAACTACGGGACACGGCCCAAGAGGCCGTGTGTCGTGCCCGGCAGCGGGAGAGGCAAGGCTTCCGCGGTCGTCATCCAACGAAACCCTTGCGGGGAAGAAATAACTTCAGCAGGACAGAAGACTCAGAAGAAGGCGAAAGTAGTTAGAATAGGAACCTGGAACGTCAGGACAATGTTGAGGAGAGGCAAATTAGAAAATATTAAGCGAGAGATGGAAAGAGGTAACATAGATGTTTTAGGCCTCTGCGAGGTGAGATGGAAGGATAGCGGGGATTACTGGAGTGACAATTATAGAGTAATATACAGCGGCGGGGACGAGAGCCAACGAGGGGTTGCCGTAATTTTAAATAAAGGGGTAGGAAGAAGCGTAGTCAACATAGAGCAAGCGACAGATAGAATTTTACTCGTAGAGATTAAAGCAGAGCCGACGAACTTGGTCATTATTCAGGTATACATGCCACCGAGCAACCACAAGGAGGAAGAAGTCGATAGGATGTATGATGAGTTAGAGGATATCATCGCGAGTGTTCCTGCAGGGAAACATTTGATAGTGATGGGGGATTGGAATGCGACGGTAGGCGAAGGAAGAGATGGTGGTGAGGTGGGGGACTATGGGTTAGGCACGAGGAATGAACGCGGGGAGAAAGCAATTGAATTCTGCAGGAGACAGGGGTTAGTCATCACTAACACATGGTTTAGACACCACAAAAGGCGTAGGTATACATGGAAAATGCCAGGTGACTCAGAAAGGTATCAGTTAGATTATATTATGGTTAGGCACAGGTTTAGGAACAGTGTGATAAATTCGCACAGTTTCCCAGGAGCGGATGCGGACTCTGACCACAATTTAGTTGTTATGAAATGTAATGTTCGTTTCAAGAAGATAAGGCAAGGGCGGCGGGTTAAAAAATGGAATTTAGAAGCAGTAAATGAATTAACGAGGAAGGAGTATCAGGAGGCTGTAGAGAAAATGATGGATGACGGTAAAGAACTGAGTATTATCGAAGAAAAATGGGAATGTATCAAGAAAGGGATATTGGAAGCCGCTAAAGACACTATAGGAACCGTTAACGGGAAAAGGATAAGGAAACCATGGGTAACGGATGAGATGATTGCGAAGATGGATGAGAGAAGAAGATGGAAAAATGTAAACACAGAGTTAGGCAAAATGAAGTACAAAGAGTTGAACAATAAATTGAGAAGGGCCACAAATAAAGCAAAAGAAGAATGGTGGAAAACGCAATGCGAGGATATGGAAAGTTTACAGAAGAAGGGTGAAATTGGTGCTCTATACAGCAAGGTTAAGTTATTATCGGGAAGTAAGAAGGCAAGAGCTGTGCTAACAGTTAAAGATAAATGGGGTAAGATAATAGTTGAACCAGGAAAAATCCAAGAGAAATGGAAGGAATATATAGAAACACTGTATGGTAAAGAACTTAGGCCGACAAGGTTAGACATAGAAAAGGAACATGACGTAGAAGAAGATAGCTTAGGTCCAGGCATACTCGACGATGAAATAGAAAGGGCATTAAAGGAGATGAAAGCAAATAAGGCTGTGGGGGTGGACAATATTCCTGTAGAAATGTTGAAATGGTTAGGGAAAGGTGGGAAAAAGGCCATATATGGACTGATTCGTAGTATCTATGAGGAAGGAATCTGGCCGGAAGATTTTGTGAGATCGGTGTTAGTTCCTATTCCAAAAAAGGCAAAGGCTTCGTCATGTGAGGATTACAGAACAATAAGTTTGATATCCCACGCAGCTAAAGTTATTCTCAGGATCATCAACAAAAGGATAGAGAGTAAGGCAAATGATTACTTAGGGGATGATCAGTTTGGGTTCAGAAAAGGAAGAGGTACGCGTGATGCCATTGCAGTAATGAGATCACTAGTCGAGAGGAATATAGAATACAATCAGGACGTTTTTGCCTGTTTTGTAGATTTCGAAAAAGCGTTTGATAGAGTGAATTGGGAAAAATTAATGCGTGTATTGCAGAAAATAGGAATGGATTGGAGGGACAGGAGACTGATCCGCAACCTGTACATGTCTCAGACTGCTCAGGTGCGAGTGGGGAACGGAGAGTCTGGATGGGCAGTGTTAGGAAGAGGTGTAAGGCAGGGTTGCCCATTGTCACCGGTACTGTTCAACGTATATGTAGAGGAAATGATTAAAGAGGCATGGGAAGAACTGGAGGTAGGAATGAAAGTCGGAGGGGAACTCGTAAAATCGGTTAGGTTTGCTGATGACCAAGCATTAGTTGCTCAGTCAGCCAAGGGGTTGCAAGCATTGTTGAGTGAATTGGAGGTTCAGTGCGATAAATATGGGATGAGAATCAATATTAATAAAACAAAGGTTATGCGATTTTCCAGAAAGAAAAAGGCTAAGCTAAATATTAAAATAGGCAGGGAAAGAATAGAGCAGGTAGAGCAGTTTACATATCTCGGAAGTGTTTTGGACCAATACGGTCAAAGTGGTAGGGACGTAAGGAGAAGAATTGCGCTAGGCAAGGAGGCTTTCTCAAGGAGGAGGGAGTTGATGACGGGGACGTTGAGTAGGGATGTTAAGAAAAGACTCGTAAAAACTCTGATATGGAGCGTAGCTATGTACGGCGCGGAAACGTGGTCGCTGAAGCAGGAGGATAGACGTAGATTGGAGGCTTTTGAAATGTGGGTGTGGAGAAGAATGGAGAAGGTGAAATGGACCGAAAGGAAAACAAATGAGGAAGTACTGGAAATGGTGGGTGAGGAGAGGGGTTTGTTGAGAGAAATTCTATGGAGGCAGGAAAAATGGATGAAAGGCGTATTGAGCGGTAGTGGAATGTTGAAGAGGGTAATAGAGGGGAGAATGTTGGGCAAGCGAGGTAAGGGTAGGAACAGGATAGGGATGTTGGACGGGATGAAGGGAGGAAAGAAGTACACCGAGATGAAGAGGGACCTGATATAGATTAGTTTGCTAGGTGGGGAGTCACAAAATGTTTATTTGATAGTTGTGTCCATCCAAAAACCTACCTTAACCGGTAGATTACCTAATAATAATATATAATATTCATATATATGATATATAATATATCTATATATTATATATATCATATATATGAATATGAATATTATATATATCATATATATATATATTGTGAGATCGGTGTTAGTTCCTATTCCAAAAAAGGCAAAGGCTTCGTCATGGGAGGATTACAGAACAATAAGTTTGATATCGCACGCAGCTAAAGTTATTCTCAGGATCATCAACAAAAGGATAGAGAGTAGGGCAAATGATTACTTAGGGGATGATCAGTTTGGGTTCAGGAAAGGAAGAGGTACGCGTGATGCCATTGCAGTAATGAGATCACTAGTCGAGAGGAATATAGAATACAATCAGGACGTTTTTGCCTGTTTTGTAGATTTCGAAAAAGCGTTTGATAGAGTGAATTGGGAAAAATTAATGCGTGTATTGCAGAAAATAGGAATGGATTGGAGGGACAGGAGACTGATCCGCAACCTGTACATGTCTCAGACTGCTCAGGTGCGAGTGGGGAACGGAGAGTCCGGATGGGCAGTGTTAGGAAGAGGTGTAAGGCAGGGTTGCCCATTGTCACCGGTACTGTTCAACGTATATGTAGAGGAAATGATTAAAGAGGCATGGGAAGAACTGGAGGTAGGAATGAAAGTCGGAGGGGAATTCGTAAAATCGGTTAGGTTTGCTGATGACCAAGCATTAGTTGCTCAGTCAGCCAAGGGGTTGCAAGCATTGTTGAGTGAATTGGAGGTTCAGTGCGATAAATATGGGATGAGAATCAATATTAGTAAAACAAAGGTTATGCGATTTTCCAGAAAGAAAAAGGCTAAGATAAATATTAAAATAGGCGGGGAAAAAATAGAGCAGGTAGAACAGTTTACATATCTCGGAAGTGTTTTGGACCTACACGGTCAAAGTGGTAGGGACGTAAGGAGAAAAATTGCGCTAGGCAAGGAGGCTTTCTCAAGGAGGAGGGAGTTGATGACGGGGACGTTGAGTAGGGATGTTAAGACAAGACTCGTAAAAACTCTGATATGGAGCGTAGCTATGTACGGCGCGGAAACGTGGTCGCTGAAGCGGGAGGATAGACGTAGATTGGAGGCTTTTGAAATGTGGGTGTGGAGAAGAATGGAGAAGGTAAAATGGACCGAAAGGAAAACAAATGAGGAAGTACTAGAAATGGTGGGGGAGGAGAGGGGTTTGTTGAGAGAAATCCTATGGAGGCAGGAAAAATGGATGAAAGGAGTATTGAGCGGTAGTGGAATGTTGAAGAGGGTAATAGAGGGGAGAATGTTGGGCAAGCGAGGTAAGGGTAGGAACAGGATAGGGATGTTGGACGGGATGAAGGGAGGAAAGAAGTACACCGAGATGAAGAGGGATTAGTTTGCTAGGTGGGGAGTCACAAAATGTTTAATTGATAGTTGTGTCCATCCAAAAACCTACCTTAGCCGGTAGATTACCTAATAATATATATATATATATATATATATATATATATATATATATATATATATATATATATATATAAATTCACTGATAGTCATAACAAACACAGAAACCAAAACACATAAAAACCACACAAACAGGTGGTTGGACCACCGAAAATTCGAGAACCAGTGAGTTTTCCCTATTTTGTGTGTTTTGGTTTCTGTGTTTGTTATGACTATCAGTGAATTTACATTACACGTTTGTGGGTTTTCCAAAAAAGTATATATATATATATAGATGATTTCTTCTAAGTAACACGGAAGTGTTGAATAAAAAACTTAGACAGTAACACACAGCACGAGAACACATAAAAAGAACAGTCACAATAATATATTGATAATTTCGACGGACTCGAGCTCCATCTTCTTCGGAAGATAAGATATGACTGAGGAAAAGGGTACGTGGCGTGTCCTCAGTCATATCTTATGTTCCGAAGAAGACGGAGCTCGATTCCCACGAAATTATCAAGATATTATTGTGAGTGTTCTTTTTATGTGTTCTCGTGCTGTGTATTACTGTCTAAGTTTTTTATTCAACTCTTCCGTGTTACTTCGAAGAAATCATCAATATATATATGCATATATATATATATATATATATATATATATATATATATATATACATATACACATATATTTATATGTGTGTGTATATATCTATAAACTCACACACAAAATGGTTTTTACATTTTTATGCAAACGCATACAAAACTGTTATTAACTTTCCAAAATGTATGAGATAACCCTATTTCAAAAATTGAAAATTATTCAAATAAGTCGTTAAATTGTCGCATGTTTTATGATATTTCAATTTATCGACTTTTTTTGTTTTGTTCGACTCTTTGTCTTCTCATACATTAATTTTTCTAACACCTTTTAAACTATAAATTTATTGCATTAATACTTCAAACATAGAGTTATTTCTCAAGCGTATTTATATCTCAAGCTTTAATACAAATTCTATCTACCGCATTTCCTCATCCTCTCATTCATTTGCGATTCTTTCTCCGAATTATTAAACTTTTATTGTCCCTCTAATTGCGACTTAGAGTCACACATACACACAACTAACGCAATTAGCATTACAATTTCTCTACGTTCCAATCAACCCTGGGATGTGAACGTCGAATGGCAGAGCTAAGCTAATCTCTCTCTCTATCTCTTTTTTACACCTCTTATTAAAAACCCTGGCTGATTGAAGAACCGAGAGAGTCATTCAATTATAAAAAGATTCATTGCCTTCAAAAAAATAAACTTAAAATTCCTTCGTATTCAAAAGAGGGAACGGAAGCGCTCCATTCCCCATCGGAACTACAAAAGTGAAAAGACGCCACCGAGAGACGCCTTTCAACGGTTATCAAGCCGCGCATTTGGCAACCGTGTTTGGAGACGCGTGCGCCACGAAGAAAAGGATAAAAAAAGGTCCGTGGTGGAATTAAGCGGCAGAGACATCTCCCGGGGGCCGTTGGTGTTAATTATTCAATATAAGGATGGGAAGGGATCTTTGCAAGTATGTAGATGGAATGGATAGGAGGGGGGCGAAGCAGATGAAGACGCGGGATATCTTCCTTCTCCCCTCTTTCTTCCTTCCTCAAGCATTAATAAAGCGGAGCTCAAACAAGAGCGCGCCGAGATGCGGAATTCTTAAGTCAACACACGAAAGGGACGGGGGAAGGGTGAGGGTTTTGCAGGGAAGGCTGTGATGGTTGATGGCAGCGCTGATGAAGGACGGGGAGGGAGTTACCCCATCCCTCTCGGGGGGTAAAAACAAGAGACGAGCAATTACGCGCGTTGTGGATGAAGCCCTCGTTTGGCTCGCTTGCACTCTTTTCAACGGTACTTTTGTACTTCTGGTACTTTTCCAAAAAGTTTGAGATTCCCCAGTTGCCAAAGAGACAATATGACATGCCTAACCGTGCATGAAGATATTCACTTTACTCTCCGGGGATTTATTTATACGGTACTCCTTAACTAGGTACTCTATATTTAACTTGATGTAGGATTAGTAAGTTAAATATTAGCTTAGTAGGACAAAACAAAGGTTTTATTTAATAGCTGTCTACTTTTGGCTAATACAATATGCTAACAGCTAAAAGCGCAAGATTCGAAAATGACAAAACTTCGCGATCACTTCCTTGTGCGAAGAGTGATTCCATATTTAGAATATAAAAAATATGTTTATAAATAAAAAAATAGATAGTACACTAACTTATGGTGAAATTGCATCGCTAAAACAGTTAATTAAATATTAGACTTGATGAGGAATTTTATGCGTAGAAGATGGTCAAAGGAAGATTAATCACAGGCTGAGTAGACTGTAGCTCAAGTTATAGTATATCTAAACTTTGCATTATCCGAATGGTATCTGTCGCTCTCAACTAACCCTTAAAGCCAAGTCATCAAATGGACCAGATAATCAACTTGAGGTCAATTGTGTAACAAAGGTCGACATGAAACTTGGAGATTGAGTTAATGAGAAAGACGGATGGAGCAGCGTGGGTGAAAGCTAAGATTCATTATCCAGTGCTTCGCGAGGAGAAAGCTGTCGATCCTAAATTATCAATTTCACGAATATGCAGCTACACTCTAAACTGCAAAATGTATACATTTCCAACCGCCGAAATCATTCACTTTTCGTCCTTAATGCTAATGCTGCCAAAATTTTAAGCAATTAATTAAGCATATTTATTAATCAGAGCAGTTTTAACGACGGCATATTGGTGGAAATGTCCAAGCTTTTAAGAGCTTTTTATATAAATTATTTAAAACATTGCGTACAATATAAAGGCTTTGAGAGTCAAACATTTCGCATTGTTGCATAAATATTATCTAAGGAAACAGTTTTTAAACTTCAACAAATTAACAATGCACGTTTGACTCATAGAAAATGTCTAGAATTACAAGAATTAAACCTACGAAATAATTACTACAACTTATAATACAGTTTTATTAAACCACAACACTTCTAATTGTATTCATATAAATGAAATGTTCCGAATGTGCGGAAGAAGTGGCCATTCAAACCAAAACGAAGAGCATATAATTAACTTTTCATTCAGAAAATTATATAATTATAATTTACCTCCGATGGAATTACGTCTATCCATTTCATGTAAGGAAGTGGAAGTTACGGTGTTAAATAGATTGTGCTAGTATCTCGGAAGTGAATTGTACCAACACGGTCAAAATAGGAGGGACATATGGTGAACAATTGCGCTAGACAAAGAGGCTTTCACAAGGAGGAAAGAGTTGATGACAGGATCGCTGAGTAAGGATTTTAAGAGAATACTCATCAAAACTTTGGTATGGAGCGTAGCCATGTACGGCGCTGAAATGTGGTCACTGAAGCAGGAGAATGAACGTAGATTGGAAGCTTTTAAAATGTGGGTGTGGAGAAGGATGAGGAAGCTGAAGTGGATCGAAAGGAATACAAATGAGGAAGTACTAGGGATGGTGGGCATGGATTGATGCTTATTGGGAGAGATATTAAGAAGGGAGCAAAAATGGATGAAGGGCGTATGGATCGGTAGTGGGATGTTGAAGACTGCAATAGAGGGGAGAATGTTTGGCAAAAGAGGAAATAGCGGGAACAGGATAGGTATGTTGGACGGGATGTAGGAAAGAAGGAAGTACACAGATGTAGAAGGACATGATGTAGAGTAGGTTGCAGAATTGTGTTTTGTTAGAAATCACAAAATATTTATTTGGTAGTTGTGTCCATTAAAAACCTCCCTTAACAAGTAGATAGCTATATATATATATATATATATATATATATATATATATATATATTTATTTATTTATTTATTTATGGAACACACACATAGAAAACGGCTTATTATGCACACCGGCAGGGGTGATGCCAATTCATCTGACGACAACATAAGGAATCTCTTTTAGACTTTCTTAGGAAAATGTAATAATATAGTACTTGTTTGTATTCAAGGAATGAAGGAAAAAGACGAAATTTTTTTTCAAGTGTGGATTTCCATCTTGGAATACTTCATCGAGAAACGAGGATCAAATATGAGCAAGCGGAGAATTGATAGAAGAGAAGCCTGTCAGCAGTAACTTACTTTAACCCAAAGTCTCGCCGCACCAATCCGACATGCGAAGTGTGGTAAGGATCGAAATGAGAATGAAAGACACAAGCAAGTTTCGGAATCCACTTCTGTCCCCGTCGCGCAGAGGAACACAATTAACACGCACCAAATCAGTCACGGGCAATGCCCTTGATTGACCGTGATGTGAAACTTCGTCCCAAGTTCGATCGAATTAAAGTGCGCGCTACGGCTGAGAATTGTAGGCTTACGTCAGAGGGCATTTTTAAAAGCACAATATTAACTTCTCCAGCTGCCACTCTGACTGAAGTCCCTCAAGTTGTGCTTCGACTGAAAACGAGTCCAAGTCAAACGGGAAGTCTTTTATGTCTTTAACGGGCGGTTGGGGTTGGGAGGAGAGCAGAACTGCGAACGGAATGGGAAGAAAGCGGAAGGGGCTGGGAATACCGAGTGTGCATAATCTGAACGAAGAGAGAAAGAATGGAGGGGGGAAAAGAGGAGGAAGGTGGAAAAAACCTAAAGATCCGCGATAAAAGATAAGGCTCGGAGAGCAAAGGCGAAAATCGGGGTGGAATATGGGAGGCGAAAAGTTTTTGAACTCGGAAAAATAAAATTTTGTTGCGATGCATTGGGTTTTCAAGGCGTCCTTTGCACAGATCCAAAGCTTTTCCGTGGATTTTGAGTAAAACCAATTCTTCTCTTCCTCATTGCATGTGGGTGCGTGCAAAATGTTTGAGTCTTTTTCCCCTTCCGCAAAAAGAATGGAATTAGGAAGAGAAATGGAGAGAGAAGTGGAAAACAGCGCCGTAGTTTCTTCTTGCGGGGAAAGCCAGTGTTGAGAACTCCAGTCCCCCTCTCCCGTGTACGTCGACAAATTTTCAACAAAGGCATTAATCATGCCTTGTAAATCACGATGCTAGCAAAGCTTTGTTCTGCCCTTTCCAATCATCTCGGGGGGGGGGGAAGGTGGAATGCATGGGGAAAGGAGTTTAGATTTCAAAAAGGGAGGGGCGTGGGAGTGGGGGGGTGCCAAATTGCTGCCGGTTTAATGTGGTTTAGAATATAAGGGGGAGGCGGGTGGAAGGGTTGGAGGGGGATGGTCGGCACCCTCCCTCTTCACTACAACGGCACATCCCGTCTATTCGGTCTTAGAGGAAGGGGGTCACTGCCCATCTTTCTATTATTACCTGACGAAGTAACACAATAAAGCAAACGAGAAAAAAACGCTACTAAAAGATTTGAAAACTCAGGACTAAAAGTTTCACCAATATGTTATCATTAATTCAAAATTGTTAATCATGCGATGAAACATACAATGTAATTTGCAAGTTATATCGCATTAGTTTCTTCAATTTTTCAAGTAAGAAAATAGTTTTTAAATTGAGACATATAAATTTTCGAACAAATAAATTCAAGACTGCATTGATTCAAATGAGATATTAACAGATGAATGTAGATTTCCCTTTTAAAGAGTTTTCCTAAATTTTCATGGCGGCTAATAATCCCTCTACCATACTGTTTTATGAAGATTTCCGGGGTGTCGTGGGGATGCAGAGAAATTGATGTTCCAAAGTATAATGGCCAGAAACAACGATTCAATGCACAACTTCTGACAAAACTTATATTGTTTAGCTGTAATATCCTCTGGTTTGGCACCGGGTGAAGATGGACGACTATTTTCCAAGTTTCAATGAACCGCTCATCCTCAGGGCAAGCTGTGACCGATAAGTTCAGTTTGCCCCGAGGACGATGAAAGAATGGGTCGGTGAAACGTTGGCTATAGAAAATCTCATCCTGAGTCAAACATCATAAAACAAATTCTACAACATCCGCCGGGAAAGTACCAGATCCTTCTTCAACTCTTTTGTGATTTCAGTACGACAAATACATATATTGGTAATCAATGGTTAATTAAAATTTCATCATCAGCATGGATCTGATTGAAAATATTAATGGATTAATATAAATCTAAAACAACTCTTCCTGAATATTTGTATATGACATGTATATATTTATACATGTCATGGTTGTATATTTTATAAGACTTTACATACATTTTTCCATATTATTATAAGAAAATCGTAGATCCAAATAAATATTTTGTCATTATATCTCTTCGAGAATATTAACAAGAGTCATTCTCAGAAACGAAAGAAGACATTAGTGAGTGGATTGAGAATATGTGGGACAAGTGGAATTGGGAGAATAGCAGATACGCACGTAAAATGCCTACATCGAATATGGAATCTCCCTCTTGAGTATCGAGAAGAGGGCACAACTAAACCTCGTATAAAGTATGAAGCAAATTTCACGTAAGTATGCGGAGTAGATTTCTCACGATAACTTGCGTTTCACTGCACCGTTAAAGGGTTAAAATATTAAGATCCAAAGAGGTGTCCACGGCTCGAAATGAACCTCAGAAACTCGAGTAAGACTTGACCTGCCGCGGGAATGCAATACTCTGGTGCGTTGCATAACACATGAAACTAACTTCTCGTTAAAGGAAAAATGTTCTCTTTTTTTCTTCATAGAACCCTTTTGTGCGCTTCCTCGGCCCATCCTGCACCCTTAAGAGGGATCGGGTAGGAGGGGTTTATTTATTTTATTTATTTATCGACTCAATTGGGCGAGGTTGAGACTTATACTCCCTTCTTCCACCTAACCCTTGCATTACAGACATTAAACTGAAGAAAATTACATTCAGCCAAGCCCTTTATGGAGAAAAATTCACCTGGGTGGGAATCGAACCCGCGACCTCTGTATTGGTAGGTTAGGACGTTACTCCGCCGCCACTGGGGCCGGCAAGGATCGGAGCAAAGATTCGTTTCTGACAAAGACTCCTGTTAATATTCTCTTAGAGATATAATTACAAAACTTTATTTGTATCTTCAATTTTCTTATAATAATGTGTACAAATATATGTAAAGTCTTATAAAATATACAACTATGACACGGTCAACTACTCCGGTCTTCATCATGAACATTGGTGCGGTCATTTTGAAACTGAATGCACCACTGCACACTCCATCTTCACTCATTATTTCGTCTCCGTACTCTTCACAAAGTTGCCTATGAATTTCAATGGGCTCGTGGTTTACTGCCAGTAAAAACATAATCACATATCTCGCTGATTTTCTATTCCAGGGAACTTTTTAACAGTTTGCAGTGAGAAAAGTAGAAGAACCACAGTCTGCTCACACTACCACAGCAGGGTGCGTTCTGAGCGTAGGGACGTTTAGACACCAAGATGATGGCTCTAGCCCTACCCACCGTAAGTAAGTCAGCCGAAACGTAAGTCACTTTCTGGATAAACATCGAATGTCGCGAGTAGAGAGCTGTGCTACATGGCTTTAGGCTTGTGCTGGGGGCTATTAAAAAGTTATCCGGCCAGGGTAGTAAAGGAATATAAAAAGTAATTTTCAGGAAAACTCATATCACTGTAAATGATTTTCGGATTAAATATCAGACTGCTGAATTGCGGCTGTTCCTAATTGTATACTATTCAACAGAATAAATATAGTATATCGACCTGGCGTCTATTTCAGGTTACTTTTTTATCTCAAATTAACGCCATAAATGTAAACGCTCTCTTAACAAGGCACTAGTGGGTATATAAAGATACATGAAAGGGAAAAAACTCAAAAAGTTTCAAAAAGAGTCGTCTCCTGGAAAAACACAAAGCGAAAATTCAAAAGGGATTTATTCTGGGGAACCGTGCCCTTCAGAAAATGATAATAAAACTGTCTCTTACGAAAAAGGGCCCCAAACGGAGACTAGGGCGTCATGGAACGTCAGTTTATTGGAAATTGAGAGCGCAAGAAATTACCCAGGAATTTCAGTGTAGTAAAAGAGAGTAGGTATGAAGTTGATACCTGCCACGAACTATAACTTGTTATTGCAATGGTGTTAGTTCCACATTTACTTCACGCTCATTTGGTCCGTAGGGCATTCATACGAAAGGTTGAACGTAAAAACAGCAGTCTTGGCCGTTCGCCACGTTATGGTCGACAAAAAAATGAACGATTCCACAAAAGTAGGCGACTTCACCTTCACCAATGCTTCCTTCTTTTTATTAATGTGGCCAATGCATCACCGAGGAGAAGCGGCGATGTGTTGTGTTCCCTCCCCCCCGCGAGGACCTTTGACGCCCCCAGGGTCCATTGCCTCGGTCGCCAAGGGAAACCAGATTGGGTGACTGAGAGGATGTGCCCGCTAAGAAAACGCCCTCGACGTGCAATCCCATCTTCGATTATGACTCGGACCCTTTAAAAAAGATTGCCCGTTTTTTTAAGACTCTCAAATGGGACGGTACCCCGGGAGATGTAAAATGAAAAGGAATCCATTTGAACAGCATAAAAATGTGCGAGGCGGGGATCTGAAGAGAGTGTCGTAATGAAAGGGTCTTTTTTGCGGGGAAGTTAACAGTTCCGATCGGGGTATGGGTTGCGGCAGACACTGAAAAAAGGACATGGCTCTCGAAGGAATGGCGGCATTAACGGCCGACCGAAGTCCCTTTCTCGCATAAAGTGGGGGTTCGGTTGTTTCGTGAGGGCGTAGGAGGGGAGGGAGCGGAGAGGGATTTTCCATTCTCCCCGAAGGAACGAGTCACGGAGCGGAGAAGGCTCCCAGTTGACCTCGGAATTAAGACTTGAAATGCGAATCAAAATTAACGAGCAAGGATTTCTCGAACGGTGGACGTTAGCGGTGCAATAAACTGAGAGCTATACTCGCTCACACGCACGTGTTTCAAGGAATCGTTTCGAGAACAGACCGGTCAGTGAACAAGTGTTTAACGGTTTCTATTCAACCTTGCATGTATCTTTTGTAACCATGAGATATAAACTTACTACGTATCTTGACTTTATATGACGTATGGGAAAGAATGAGAGGCAGGACAGATGTGACAACGTTTGAAGAACTTCCCCTCTTACTTTTAGCATTGCCAAGAAACATAACTTCCAATAAGCCTTTTTCGCCGTCAAGCTTCAAAAACCTCTTTTATAAATACGAGTGAAATTCGGAAGAGAAACTATTTACTTAAGAAGAAAGGACAGCGAAGGAGTGGAAAACTAGAGAAAGATGGATAAGAACGAATGAGAATACATTTTGTATAAGTACTGAATATGATAAAAATAAAATATCTAAAACTGTATGTAATCGTATGTATTTTATAACATAAATACGATATTAACGGATTTCCTAGTTCATGATTCGTCACTATTTCACATTTATCTAGCCAGTTTTAGATCATTTAAATCATTTAGGTGTCAATTACACACGTAAATATAAGGTAACATAAAGCAACACACGAGCTTAATTTCCAGCTTATCATTTTTGCAACAAAATGAAAGACACTGCATGGCAATAAGAAACGGATAGGATAGCACTACAAATTGTCAAATCACGAATAATTACATAGGTTACTTACCTACGTTTCAGTAATGGTAGTTATTTAAATAATTAATTTTTAAGCATAGGGCTCAATTATGTATTAATTATTTTTCTTACGTTTTAACTCTATAGCATTAATATTATGTACTAGCATATTTTTCGCTCTATGGCATAATTCGCGATTGTCGATCTCGACAAGAGTATGTTGCGTCAGGAATTGCTTCTCGCAATCTATGACGAAATTTGAAGCTGAGTGATAGACTTCTGTTGAACTTAAATAAGAATTATGCTTGTACGAGATGATTATTAAAGGTCACCCCTGGTCTTTTTATTATATTTTTCCGATGTGAACGAGGTTTAACGCTTAAATTGATGCTATACTTAACTTAGATTTTAAAAGCCTGTCATGAAAATAAATTATTTTAGTAAATGACAATTAGTAAAAAGGGAATGTAAAAGAGCATTAAAAATAATTCAAATGGTTAATTTCACCCTCATGAGATAGTGTCCATCGAATAAATGAAAACGAGATTGTGTCAGGGCTCTGTCCCAGGTGAATATTCATCCGGGATCATGATTTCCATGATTGATATGTTTCATTGTTAAATTTTATTTACATCCACAGTAATTTGTCCAAAGTAGTCCACGTAACCTGGAGTTGGAATTATAACCTCATCAATTTCACCTTCGGAACTTTGAGCGATAACTATACAATCGACGAATGCCAACGATGAAAATGAGAAGTTCGAATATTATTCCCCATAATGTTCTAAATATTTTCACTGTAGTCCCGATTCGATTACAATCCATGACTTAAATACCACTATCCCTAAAATTTAATGAAAAGTATATACGTATAAGTATATAAGTCGTATCTCTCGGCGAGGAAGTTATCGGATGGACTCGTTCACGATAATTAAGTTGTTGAGAATTGATATTGTCGTTAAGAATTGAGTTGAGAATGTCCAAGTTCAACATCACATGCATGGTACACCTTGAGAGCTACGCCGGGAAAGTGATGGTGACTGTTTTTGGGGAGGAGATTCATGGGATTGGACGCATCGATTATTTTCAAAAAGGTAAAATAGTAACGGGAGAGTTTTACGTATTGTTACTTGACAAGTTGTAAACAAAAATGAAATAAATCGATGAAAATGACTCACACATTGGCAGGCGCCATGGCTAAAATTCACACATTGCACTTCGAATCGTTTGATCACTCACCGTATTCAACAATTCTGGCCCTCAACAACCTTTTTCCCATTTTCTAACCATATAGTTTTGCTTTTTAACATACGGTTCCATCGGAAGAGAAGGTTATTGCATTCGTAAACGCCTATTTTTCGGAGACAAACATCAGCCATCTATTCCAATAAACTGTAGGAGATTCCGCAGCAGTAACTGTTAACGGAGTCATCTGCTGGCATGCATTTATTTCAATGCAACGATTTTAGGGTGTAAAAATCATTCGCCTTGACCAGGATCCCGGTCAATCACATATCTATTTTGAATGGCTGAAAAAGTTATGAGCATCGCTGGTAAAAATCTATCAAATTAAAAGAAGACATATGCTGATAACTGAAAATAAATATGGAGAAAAAAATCCTGTTTATTAAATTAATCGGACACTTTATAGACCACCCTCGTATTCTGATAAGAGTCTGCATAAATGATTTCTCTCAATCAACCATTGCGTGCAAATGTACGTCATTATAGCACCAATCTAGACGCAGGGGCGCCGCGAACGAAAGCCAAGAATCCCACCCCCCAAAAGTGGAATCAAACCCTAACCTTTAGAAAGGTGACCTATAATATGAGCCTTCTTAGCGACCCCTTGCGCAACAAATAAAATATAACCTTCAGCCGAAGAAACAGTTTTCGAGCGCACATGTCTATAAGGGATCGCTTGCTACTTCTCTCTTCCGTTTTCAATAAAACTTTACATTCAATTAATTTCTTATTAATTTAATTTTCAATATAAAATTTTAATTAATAGTCGTAGAAGGCCCCCATTACATTGTTACTCGCCCGGTGCCATTGTTCATTTGTCGATGGTTTAGGGCGGGAAAACATCCAGTAGCTTACCGTCTAAAATCATAGATACGATTGGCCATATTGCCATAGTAAAACTTTTATTTAATACCTTGCCTTACCCCATGAGCATAACCATTATCGCCTATGCTGGAGTCGATCAGCAAAATTCAGAACTTGTAGCCCTATCGGAGTTTGCGTGTTTCACTTCAATCAAATATGTGAAAACCAACAAAATTGAGCTTAATATAAAGGCTTTTCCTGTGGCGTGTATTTCTTTACCCTTTTCTTTATCATTCCAGGACTTTTTAGATAGCCGTCATTGCCATTGCCATTATGTTACGATGTAAATAACTTTTAAGATCTTGCACTTGATGACTGAATGTGATTAATATGTATTTTTACGTAAATAATATGGCATTCAATACGATGCAAATCTGCTATTTGTCGAATTTCAATGCTGGCAGAGATACAACTCCGAAATCAATATTAAAATGTGTGCCAAAGAATGATTAACGTTGCTTAGGACAGCCCAAAACGATGGGAATGACTTTTTTTGGCACGTGCGTATAGTTTCACGCACCTCTGGGTAAACTGTTAGTGTGAGTGGGCAGTTTTCTAAAGGTTTCGTTACATTCTACAACTCGTGCGGTTCAACTATAGTAATTCAATTATAGGTATAGTAATAATCCCGCAAAAGTAAGACGGCCGTCCATAAAAACTCGTCTCTCTCAGGACGCACCCATGACTATGATAGGATTATTCACTGTACCATTTGCCTTTAATCTGGAATGCGGTTGGATCTAATAGAGAAATCATCCTTATGTTCCTCTTTTGCGAAAAAAACGACTGAAGGTATGTTTTATGCATATATACTTTACACCAATTATATTAACTGGCTAAGGCACTCGGCCTAACATCGAAGGATTCGATTTCAAATTCCGGTCAAGGCGAATGATATTTAACAATTTGAAATTATTGCACCTTTTAACAATAAGAATTTCTCCAATACACCTTTCGTCGAATTCGTAAATCAGCCGTAACAGGCACAATGAATTCATTTGCAAGTTGTGGAAAACAAAGCAGCTTTGATCAGCGCACGGCGCACAGCGCACGAGTGATACAGACTCCCACCTCAGTGGGAATTTCATCTGCGAAACATTTCTCTAGTTTTGATGTCTTCAGTGGCGTCCGAGAAGAATGGTATAAATTAATTCAATGCTCAGAGAAAATGCTGCGCGGTAAAAAATGCAATTAACGAAACAAGAAAAGGGATAGTTATCCTCGGGCATTAATGGGTAGTGAAGAATCTGTAAAATCTAACGAAAGTCTCGAGTGCTAATGAAACGAGTAAGAATGCTATCATAATATCAATCCTTCAAGTTGAATTACAATAAGCAATTTACAAATCACCAGATTGAGAAATATTTACCACAGGAAATGCCAGACAATACAATCTAAAAGAAGATATTATATAGCCACGTGCCCTTTACATATATTTAAGAATATTTAAGCCATGGCTGCTCATTGCTGGAAATAATAGGGAGGTAACAAAGTGGATCTATTGGAGAGGCATCGGGAAGGAGGAGATGGGAAGGATTGCCTTACCCCCCTGCATCTCCGACTGCTCGTTCCCATTCGTTTGCTCCATTTTGACCTCTCCGAACATATTTCAGTCGGGCGAAGAAAAGGGAATATCCAAGCCCCTTATTTCGATCCCGTCTTAACCCGCGTGGACAGACGCGGAGGTTGGCGGAGAGAGAAGGTTTTTAACCCTTAAATGGGTGAGAGGGGGTTGATTAAAGGTATGCGGATGAAAAAAAGGATAAAAGGGTGCTCGGGGTCGCCAAAGGCAATGAATCTGGCGAGTAGCGTCATTCCCTACTCCCTCCCTCTCCCCCACCCCCGGGGGTGATCTCCTCCCCCGGGGGTCACACGGGAAGGTGGAACCTCCTCCTTATCATCCGAGTCAATCGGAGGGACTCCTCCCCCCCACCTTTACTGAATTAAGAGTTTGGAGCGTAAAATGAGCCCGATTTACCTCCGACCCTTTCTCTCTCCGGCCTCTATTCTTTTTCAAGAGAACGTCGCGCTGGAAGGGTTTTTAAGGGGCGGTGGGATGATAAGAGAATATGAGGGGACGTGCGGAATTGAGGCGAAGAGTAGGCGATTAAGAAGGTAAGAATCGATTATAATCATTTCACGGGAATCGACTCACTCGAGAAATCGTATTCCCAAAATCAATTTCAGGAGAGTGGGCTTGACTTGGTGCAGCTGTCGCCAATGGTCTTGGCGCAGAACTGCGCGGTGGCGGAGATTGGAAGAAGCAAAGGGAGGGAGGTCAAAAGGCAAAGCGAGAGACGGAAATAAAATGATTGTCTGAGGAACCAAATTGTTTCCAAACCTAAGTGCACACACGTATGAGGCTAATTAGAAAATTGTTAAGTTCAACTTTTTTAACAACGCTTACTTCTGGGAATTGCTTTCCTTATTTCTACCAGTACATCTGATTTAGCAGCTGAGAGAGAATATCCAAAAATGATAATTTGAATTTGAGTATAGGAAGGATTCAAATCGGAGCGTATGTAAATTGGAAACCAAGTATCATCTGAAGAAAATCGAGGATGGTAATCAGATGATCGGGAGTTTAAGTCCAATGAGAAAATCACTAGTTTACTGGCTTGGGTTCAAATCCGAGTTATATTAAAGGAAACCCTATGTTAAAATTTGTTCCGTTTAATTGGCGAGTGCCAGGACAACGCGAAAAAATAAAGACAACTTAAGAAAGAGAGTTGGTCACTCTTACTTCAACACCGATGATGTATACATAAGATGCGAATGATACATGGTATGAGGTTCAGCCTCCAAAATTTTATACTTAATCTTCAATTTGATAACCGAAAGGGCAGGTAAAAGTATTCAACATTTAGTTTAAAAGTATCCTCGCCATTTCTGGTTGCCTGGAAAGGAATGAGTGGGCAGAAATGGGCGAATGGGCGAAGAAAGGGGTAGGGAGAAGTAAGTGGGACGAAAAGTCCAAAGAGGCGGGGGGCGTGTACATATAAGAATGAGAGGCATCGGTCACATTGATACAATCGCCCCCAGCCTCTCAGTTGTAATTTCGGCGTACTATGTGCCTCCACCTGCATTTGTCCGCGTCCATCCGTCTGTCGCGCTCTTCAAACAAAGCGAACAGCTTACTTCCGTACCTTAGGTCCTAGCTCTTGTCGTGAAAGGATGTGTTGCCCATTCTCGTGCGACTCTACTTTTGACAATGCTCCAATCCCTTGGGATTCCTCTTCTGCAGCGCACAGTTACTGAGAAAGATAACAACTGAATCCAAGAGTGTGGCCAGGCAACGAAGCCTGGCTTAGAACTACTCATCTCTACCCGCCTCAACTAAGACACCACTTATCCAGAACACCAGTTAAAGAAAATGACCCGCAGGCACCATTACATCTGCGGAAGACCGGATGCACGCTGTCATCTAAGTTCATACGGCCTATGGTGATGATGCACAATTTAAAACTCATTTAAAAAAATGTTTATAGCGAGTCCTATTTATCATACTCGGATACGAGTATTCTGTAATTTCTGCCGAAGACGAGAATTCGAAATCTTGAGTAAGTGATTACTTATTCATAAAAATATTTAAAAATAATTATTTAGAAAAACTTTATGCATATATGATCACTAAATATTGTTTGAACGAATATTTATTTAGAAGTTTATTTTCAAAAATAACTTATTCAACTTCCTGTTTCCAAGTTCTTTATATACATTGGCCACGCTTTATGGCATTTATATATATATATACATATAAACATATATATGTATAAGTAGTATCAAATAAGGAGTCTGACGCACATAATTTATGCAAACTACGCAATATCATTGGATAATTACCAACCCAACCCATCTGGCACTCCTTCAAGGGGCATTGGAGCAATAAGAATGAGGTCGTGTCATTGTCGTGTAAAATAGGAAAAAGTTACGTGGAGTGAAGTTAAATTTAGTGGTTTGAAGTTAAATTAAAACTTCTTCCGTTTCAGACTCCACCATCACCTTTCTTTCTTTCCACAGACATCTCACTCCATATTAACAAATTAACCACTTCAGTACATATCAAAGCCACTAATCATCAACAATATTTGCACTATACCAGTATTCATCCTTCTCACACCTAACGCTCAATTCCCAACTCTCTCTTATCCGCGGACATCGGATTGGCAATACCACAGCTACCCTCAACAAATACCTCCATTATCTACACCATGAACTCCACAAACGCGGGTACCCAGAAAAGCTCCTACAAAATAAAATCTATCGCTCCACCCAACCACACACACCACAGAATGACAACTCCACATCTGACGCAGGACTCAACCTTTGCACAACCTATTTCCCCAGATCCCACAGACTGAAAACCTTTCTTAAAGAACTTTTTCCTATTTTACACGGCAATGACGCGAACTCATCCTTACTGCCAGAATGCCCCTCTGTCGCTTACAGGCGACCAGCCAATCTCAGAAACCTTCTGGGATCCACCAACCCTTTTGCGCCTCACCATGACAAATTTCCTCATATTTCTCCAACCTACACCCGCCCCCGATGTAAAACATGTCTGCTGATCAGATATGTTCCCCTCTCCTCACAACCCCTCATTGCCCCTTCACCCCGTTTCCACGCTAATTGCCTCTTGAAAAACATTATCTATCATTTGTCACGCAAACAATGCACTTCATTTTACATAGGCGAATGCATTACCCCACTATCCATTCGAATGAATAATCACTGCTACTCCTTTAATCCTGTCTCACTCTCTTCTCTTCCTATTCCTTCACACACAACTACAAACAACCTGTCATTAGACGAATGTTTTACCCTTTCAATTCTAGAATCCCTACCCGATTAAGCCACCAACATAGAGGTGAGAATTCGTGAATCCGCATATATCCTAGCTTTCCGATCCTTTACAATTCCCACCCTCAACCGGTGGGTCTTTAATTTCCATCCCTGAATTCCCTGCCTGCATCTTACCCCCTCTATTTTTTCCCTTCCCGTACACCATTCCGCGCCCAAGACCTTCCAGTCTGACCTAAAAAAGGCCTCGGAGTAGGACGAAAGTTTAAAAAATCTACAATGTGAGTGTTCTTTTACGAGTTATCTATTTTATTCTGGGTTCTATTGTGCCGTCCAAAAGTTATATATATATATATATATATATATAACTTTTGGACGGCATAATAGAACACAGAATCCTAATATTCCAATAATATATATATAATTCCAAAATTTCACACAATATACACAGGACGCGTAAGTGCTAGTACAAAATTGATCTTTGGTAATCTATTTTATTTTTATTCTGCTTCCAATCCACTAAACGTAGCGCACCATTATTGAAGTCTTCCGATAAGAAAATGAGATGAAACGACTTGTATGATGAAGGGAAGGAATAATGGGGGATGCCGAGAGATAGAAAGGACGGAGGTGAAAAACTTTTTATGTTTCCAAAGGCTTATTGATTATCAGGTTGAGGGGTGGCGACGGCGGGGGTGCGCGGGTGGGGCAAATTGGGTATTACGGGGAGGACGAAACTTGTTAATCCGCTCCCTCTTCTCCCAAATTGAAGAGAATCATTCCAAATCGTCGACGGATTCAAAGGACGGAAGATTGTGCGGTGACCCAACCCATCCCCGGCTGCGCGTGCGCCACGCCCCCTCCCCGCTCTTCAATCGTACTAAAGTTGCCCCCGAGGACCGAGCCTGACATTTCTTTTATAATACCCAGTATTCCGTCAAAGGGACTGTCATCAGCCTGACCTATGCCATTTTGACTGGGGGAATAACGGAAACCGGTCAATATCAAGCGCATTTAAGATAATTGATTTGTGGGTCGTCACTAGATGGCTACTGAGTTCCCCTCTCTTATCATCACCCCCTGCTTTGTTTTACGTCTACTTTGCGATTATGTGTCAGCATACGACTCTTAAAAAATCATTTCTACCGACCAACGATAAGGAGACAAGAAAAATCGAAAACCCATTCATCCAAGAGTGTACCCTATGCCTAGAACGGAACGGTTATCAATGTGGAAGCAAGGCAATAATTTGACCGTTAAAAGAGAGCGTTTAAGGTGGAGAATGGACAAAGATTGGGTTGTGAATGAAATAATTTGATAAATAGAACAACTAGAAAAAAGTTTGACCATTGTGAGATGTCAACCAACTTCATTTATATTGAGAGATAAAAAAAGGGAAGAGCAAGTGATGCGATGCGGAGGAAGGACATGAAAGTGTAGCTTTAAAATGGAATTTGGGTGCAAGAGGTGCAATATAGAGAGAATGAGTGGATTATCCATTGGTGAAAATATGAAATTGCGTGACGATTCGTCAAAATATAATCTTGATGTGAGAAATAAATCGTTCAGAAACAAAGGGGAAAGTATTTCACAATACCAGATAAGAATATAGCCCTTCGCTAATCATTGAGAGTTCAGCATAATCATGCAATCCCGGTCGCCATGATCTGCAAATGCATTTTCTAAACCCGTTATGGTGAACGCATCCACAGAGTGAAAAATTACTTAGTAGTAATATCCTCGTAGCGATTTTCTCCAGAGGGCCACGATATCCAGGCAGAATAATTATTCCACGCGGATGCATGCATCCCAAACTCAGTAATCATAAGAGGAATTCTGAGGAAGTTCATTGGTATTATAAAGAATATTTCTATACCCAAACTTTGTGCAATTTTAAATATTAATGGATAAAATTACTGTAAGTCACTCAAGGCGATGTTAATGTTTAATTTCAAGGTTTATGAAGGTAAATGTGTGCCCATATCACACATTAAAAGTAATATCATATGGGTAATCGGAAAACACACATGATCGCTGTAATTTGTCTATCAGAAGTTCAACTGTGACTAATATAACGGTCATATTTATTCTGATGACCTAATTAAAAATTAAGGGTTCTTCATTGTATAACAAAAATATGACTCTATTTTCTACCTAGCTATTCTATGCACGAACAATGCTAGAAGAAAGACATCATCCACGCTTATAGTTTTCCCCCGTTACCATTACGGCAAGATATTTTACATTCATAGGAGGCGGTTGAAAGAAGATTTATCACGCGATTCATCATTCTCACTATTAGAGCAAAAGTCGAGTGGTGAAAAATGACAGCTAGAAATTACAGAAAAAGACTAGGAATCCTATGCACCTGGCCTAGTTAATGCAGCCAATTTCGTATGGTACGGCCGTGCACGGAGGTGGACGAATGAACAGAGACATAAATTGCGCGTTTGAAATCACGCGGCGACCCCAGGAGACTCGAACTAGGGAGAGGAGCTGGCGCGGAAGGCCCGCACATCAAACGTCCCGGGAGGTCAGAACGTGGCCCTTGGAGAGAGCCACGACTTGTTTTCCTTCTGATAAACAGGGGGAAACCCTTTTAAATGCAAACCACTTTCACGGAGAGAGAAAGAACGAGGACGTCCTACCAAAGTCCGAATTGTGTTTATAACTTGGAAAAAAGAAGTCGCCGCAAAGTCTATTTCGTAATCACTTGCCGAGAGACTTCCTCCTCCTTGGCCCGCTCTCCCCTAGAGCCCTCTGGTGCCGTGGGGATTAAATTCAGTGCGATACACGCCAAAGGTCTTTGTGCACCAAAAGCTAATTTATTCTCTTCCCTCTAAGGCTTATGAAAAATCTTCTGAGAAGATTCTTGGCACACGAAACTTCGTCCAACTAGGTATCCTTGGAACCGCTTTTGCATAGCAACTAGTTATTATTCATCACGCATTCAACGCTGTTTCCCGTGAGTTCAGTTCTCAAAAAAATCTTCAAATGTTCAAGCGACGAGAAATATTGTGAGTCTCTTATTTGAGGCTGGAGACCGCGAGATGATCTTCACGCAGTTCACAGTGGGGAAGGAATACTGATGAAGGAAAGCGGGCGAAAAACTTTGCAGCGATCACTTTTGAATAACTGGAGGAAAGGCAACACGGTCTAAAATCACTTCCTTTTCGCCTAAAGGTGAGGAATGCACGTGGTTCTGCATTAACTCCACGTGACTATAATACCCTTTGCTGACGCTAGGTGAAAAGGCGATTTTAATGGCCTCAATCTCGGCAACAAAGGCATTTCCTCAGAAGCACAAAGTCTAATTAACAGCAAGACCTACTTCTTTCATCGGATTTTCTTTGAATTTTCCAAGTAACGTATAGAACACCGATGCCATATCATGTAAGGCACTAGATTATTAGTTGACTGCGAGGTGTACAGATACTGTTCACGTTAGGATACGCGGGCGCCGACATTATGACGGATAAACGGAGAGAACGAGTTGTGACCCCTCATACAGTCCCTGACTCCATGACTAGCTGTCACCTAGTTTTTCCGCAAGATGGAATGATCATTCTCTTAAATTCAAAATTAACGACGGAAATTGTAACTTACCGAAATAAGTATTAACATCCGTTTCACTGACTAAAATAAAACCGCTGTTCTTTAAATTGAAGCGGTTACGAAATTTGGCTTTCCTGCATTGGAAAACCGAATATTTTGGCTATACTTTAAAAATTGAGCAAAATATAATTTAATTGAGAGTAATTACAGCAGCCTTTGTCCATGTAAAAAGAACTATTTATTTTAAAGCGTAATATAGTATTTCGCAGTCGATGGCCCCCTAAGCCAGAGACAATTAAGTGACATAGCCTTCACTTTTGGAGGTATTTTGTGACGAAATATTTCTATTGATCAAAATAAGTAGTTATTTCATGGTTGCGGTAATGTTCTGAAATATTGTGAAAATGATAAACGCACTAACTGCATTATAAAGAGGTTTACTTAAACAGCTTCTCAATTATCCCATTTCTGTTTAATGTGAACAAAGAGTGAAATTTACCTGATCAAAGAAAATAACAAAATATAAGAAAATAATAACAAACAAAGAAAATAATATTAACAATCTTTATTCAATGCTGATATAACTCAGAAGCCGAAATATTATTATAGAACAAGCCGTTATAGGACCAGCGAATAATAGAAACCTTGAAAACATGGTGCTGGACGAGAATGCTGTAAATTAAATGGACAGACAAAGTGAGGAACGATGAAGTATATAGAAGAGCAGAAGAGGAAAGCACCACATGGAGAACTCTCCGGCAAAAAAGAACTAGATAAACTGGAAACACATTGAGGCACAATTGATATATTAGGAATATTATAGAAGGGAAGATTCCAGGAGGAAGACCAAGAGACATGTACATAGGGCAAATTAAGAAGGACGTAGGGCCGGGAACATATCAGAGGGTGAGGGAATTAACAATAAATATTGAAGAATGGAGCGCTGCAGTGAACCAATCTTGGGATTGAAATACTGATGATAATGAAATAATGCATGATTTTGGAAAATTTCTTGAATTTCCATCGACTTCCAAATTCTCAAAAAATGTGTTTCTTTTTCAGTCCGAACGCAAAGAATACAAATAAATGAAGTTTAGTCAATAATACAGTTACATTTTTTGATTGACATTAGGTTATGCTCTTCATTAATGATTGGCGAAAATGCAGAGCATGACTCAAACATAGGCTTGGATTCGATTATCTTTGTGACCCAAATAATCAAACTTTCAGGGGATTTGGGTCTTGCAATTCGATCGTACACGAACGACTCCGACCGACCCGACGAGCGTCGCGCGTGCTCTCGCCACACACGCGACGCTCTCGCCAACCTTCTCCCACCCACCCCCACCCCCTTTGCCCCCCTCCCATCCCCCCGCCGGAAAAACAACCCGCTTGAGAATCAAAGACACGCGCCTCAATCACCCCCCCCACTCTTTCCCCTTTTAGCGCCTCGTATTCCTCTAAAAGCGAGCGGATTAATCACCACGTGGTCGGCACATTGCCCCCGATCCATTCACCGAGAAGTGAGTAATATTCGCATTCGAAGAGCGATTTCGGAACACTCCCCCGTCCCTTCCCTGACTCCCTCCCCCAGCCCCTCCGCTCGTCGATCCCAATGGAGTGCTTACGCAACAAAAAACTCGTGCGTGTATTTAGCATAAACTGTCACGCTTCTCCCATCACGACACGTCCGACACTCACGCACCCACTCTGCGGCGTCGTGGCTTTCAAAAAATAAGCAAGCCTTGGCGAACAAAATACAACATGGATACCGCGATTCATTGGATTGATGACAATGCGTTAGATTGGGGCTTCATAGAGGAGAGAATTCACGCCGAAAAATTGGGTTGCTTTCCTAAGGTATTCGTCACGGTTATAATGAGAAGTACAATGGTGATCAACAATATTGAGCTGGATTAAACTTATCGTATCAATGCTTCCGAGGTTCAACTAGGTAGTCAGTAAATGAATAATGACAACGTTTAAAGCGATGGCTCTTGAAATACTTGCATAGGCCACTGAGAATATGAACAGACGCGAAACTTAATCTGTAATTGTAATTCTATTCGAAATATAATATCAAAGTGATGCGGAAGTAATGACAAACGCAAAAGAGAAGAATTTTGCAGCAATGCCGGATAAATTAAAGAGACTGGCAAATAGAGTCGCTCTTTAACAAGTAAGGAAATAAAATCTGGGAGGAAAAATTGCAGACTTTTACAAAGTTATCCTGCGAGGAGAGCTCGTCTAGCCTGTCTCAAGATGAAGATGAAATGCATCACGTTTCCATTAGAAAACTAAATTAATCGCGACTACATTTGAAAATTGGTGCATGAACAAAAAGAGGTATCAAAAGAATGTATTTAGATAATAGCATAAAAGTGTAAAGAAAAAATTGTAGGAAAATGTGTCGGTTGAACAAAATTATTTATAATGCAAGAAATTATTCTACATAAGACGAGCGTGCGATGTAAAATATTTCCATTAAAATTAATAGCAAATTTCTTATTAGTATATTTAAGTGAATCACGCTGACTCTCAAGTTTCAGTTTTTCACGGTGAACTGATTGTGCGAACTTGAGTCCGTAGTTTAATTAATATAAACCGGGATAGTTTTAATCATCAAGTCAAAGTGAAGAAGGCCTTAATTCGGCGAAGGCTAACACTGTCCTTCGGGCCCCATTGCCCCGAACAACTCGCTCACCCGTCCGGGAGGCAGAAAATCAATTACTGCCCGCACCCTTAAACTGGTTGCAATTGCTAAGCGAGATCAGAAACACAAACGCACACATTTCAATGTCTTTGAGCACTTTATTTGACAAGTGACGGACGGCTTTCTCTCTCTCTCTCTCGATCGAAATGTTCCGCGTGGATGCGAGCGGATGACTTTTGTTCCCGATCGCAAATGCGGAACCCCCAGGAGGAGAAGGGCAGCAGGAGCGGACACCGAGACAGCAGACAGCTGCGCACACGCCCTCGCACAGCCGCACACAAAAATATGTTTAAGACCATCCGATCGAGAATATTTTCATCCGCTCACATTTTATTTCTTCGCAGCGGAAGGGGAAAGGGCGAGCCATTCCCAAAAGCGATCCTCGAAAATCGCATTATTTAGACGCGAGAAGGGAGTGGGCAGGAGTGAATATGAATGACTGGGACTCGAACTCATACGAAAATAAATGTTCCCATCTCCACATGTGGAAATATCTTCTCTCCCAGAGACAGAGACGTTTGAGGGGCGGGCAATGTGGGCCCACATTTATTTTTCCGGAAGGGTGGAGGGGTGTGGAGGGCGTTTGGGGCGTGTGGGAAGCGACGCTTTTGGAGGCAAATGGGGAGAATTCAGTCCGCGGAAAGGCGGCCGGCCAATCCACATCCGCCATTTCTGCCACCGCTCGCACCGCACCCTTACGGGGGAGTGGGGAAAGTATCCGTCACGTAAATTTCAGGGGAGAAGAATGTATATTCAATCTCCCCGAGACCTCGTTCTTTTTTTCCCCACACGCTCCTCCTCCACACTCGCATCACTCTCTCTCTCTCTCTCTTCCGTTGTTACGTCACAAGGAGAATGAATTCGGGTGCGGTCGGACGAATGAATGAATGACCGCCCGTACACACACAAACAAACATGCGAGTATACATAAACCTTGCCGCAGCGTCCATAATAGTTTATCATTGTTACCTCCACCGCGAGGGTCGGGTTAATTGTTGAATTCGGAGGAATGGGCAATTGAGAAGGGGAGGGAGGGCCCTCAGGAATGGAATAAAAAGGGGCGAGCGGGGCGAGGGGATGGAGGAAGGATGCTTGTTAGGGGCGCTGCCAAAGCGAGGGAGTGGAGAGGGGACGCCGGGCGGGGAGACTGATTGATGAAGGCTAAGGCAATTTGCGGCCAACAAAAACTGACACTGGCTCCGTGACTAGAATATCAAAAGCGGCGCTCTCGTCCCTTCGTTTTCATTATTCATTCGCAGACCTATGATGCAAGACAATTGGCAGAGGTGGGATGGAAGCAGCGGGGGGAACTGTGCACCACGAGTCCATGCAGACCCTGCCCTCTCCCGCCCCGCCCAAGAACTACTCCCTCCCCTCTCTTCTGACATCTCCCGCTGTGGTGGTCATGGAGGTTATCTTCGAGGGTGCGGGGAAGTTCAACCTTGGCCGCCCTCGGAAATTACGCGACAGCATACATTATTCCGACAGAACACACACGCGCGCTGCAGCGGTCACTACGGGGAAGCACGTGACTTACACTACCACGCGCGCAAACACACACTCGCGCTGTCCTTCCGTCCGCTCCCTCACATTCGCCCGACGGAGTCCTCCGCCGTCCGTCGCGTGGGGCGCAGCGGCCCTTCAATCGGCGCCCACTTGAGCCTGCGCTACGTGCCCGCCGTCGCCGGGGGAGGGAAAGATCCTATGTTAACACAAAATTGCGGAATATTTTTCAGAAACCAATTTTCAATCTAGTCGGGATAAAGATTCAAGAAATTCAATTAAAAGAAGAAAACATAAAAAGATAATGAGAAAAACAAAATTTGCACTTTTCCACAAAATTGTGGAAAATAAATCTGTGGAAATTTTGTTTTTTTTTCACAATGACGAACTTCCACTACATCTCGCCTGAATCTGTTAAATATTTAAAAAGATAACTAATTACATCAGTATTTTTGCGTTTTAGTCTAATGGCAACTCATTAAATCCTTTTCAAGCAAAATGAATATCATTTTCTAATACACTCAACACCACAACACATTCAATTCCATAGGGCGATTGGTAATTTACAGAGTGATTGTGTGTGCACTGTAAAGCGAAATAGGTAATCAAAAAATAATCGATTCTCATTAATCTTCTGCCAACTTAACTTACCTACGTGGACATTTGTTATCCTGGAAATCAAAATTCCTGTTCGGGCAGTACTTTGCCTTCAACAGTAAACAGTAGCATATGCCAGGATGAGTAGTTGCAATGTCAGTTAGTAATATGGACGCTACTTCAATTGACCAGGGTGGAGTTTACGGTCACGGCCAAATTTATTTTCATGCTTTACAAGCTGTGCATTTCTCTTAAGTTCCATGAGCTTAAGTAATTTGCTACAACGACGTCCGCCGTTAAAAATTAATTTCACGGCTAAACATAAAATTGAAGATGATGAAATATGGGTTTGCTGATGATGTTTTCCGCAAGGGTATTGCATAAAAAATGGCTTTATATCCACTGCAAAATGTCTATACATTAGGCATAAATCGCCTATTATAATCGGCCTCTCGCCGGGCAACGAAATACTAATGCCTACGAATGATCGAATCACGCATCAGAGATTACGTACTCATTTTTTGTAGAGTTATGAATGGACAAATTGATGCATCAATCATAAACCACAACCATAGTAAATCAAACAGAATTTTATTCTTACAATAATATACGATCAACTCAAATGGGACACTACATGCTTAGTGTCAAAAAATGTTATTGGTTCAAATAACGCACAAAAAAGTACAAGTTAAGCTGATCCCTCAGTTTGAGCGTGAAAGAAACGTTTAAGATATCCTTTTTCTATTGCCACATACGAGAGTATCATTAAAAAAAGAATTGGTGAGACAAGTACTCATTCAGCTAACAGTTTCAGGCTTAATTTTGTGGGATTCCTTCATAATGAGGGTAAAAAATAAGGAAAACTTCATCATCAGGTACCCAATGTTACCTCATGATGTTGCACATCATCAAAACCATGGTCGTATTGCATTAAAAGTGTGTGGAAGTGCAAATTTTTCCTTATTTTTTACCCTCATCAAGTATTTATTCATTTAGTAGAAGTAGGATGTAGACTGGAGGAGGGAAATCCTTCGGAGTAGTGAACCCAGACAAACGTTCACCTAATAGATTTCTGCTTCTCAACTTGTTGACGATTATATCTAAATAGCATCAATACATTGAACTATTTTACGTTGACGAACTGCAAAATCCAGAGTAATAACGAAATAGACTCTAATAACGTGTTTACAAAGTATACCTTTTGCTAATTAATGATTCCAACCTTTTAAGAATCTGTTTTATGCAAACTGATTGCTATTATCGTGCCAACAACAAGGCTTGACTTCAACTTTGACGTAAGTCATAATGAGAATAAAATGCTAGGTATGGTGGGAGAGGGGAGGGAATTGTTGGGAAAAATCGAAAGGGGGCAGATAAGACGGATGAAAACCATATCGATCGGCAAAGGGATGTTGAGAACTGTAGTAGAGGGGATAATGTTAGGAAAATGAAGAAGGGGCAGTAAAGGAAGATGTCGGACGGGATGAAGAGAGGAAATAATTATACGGAATTGAAGAGGGATTCACTGTAGTGTCACGATTTACAATTTCAAGTTGTACTTATGTCAGGAGAGACAGCTAAAGGTATTTTTGTACATTTTTTTAGTTTTGTCCGTCCAAAACCTAACCTAGCCGGTAGAATACCAATAATAATTTTTAGATGCGATATTGTTATAATATTTTCCTTCCGAAAAAAAACCAAATTTTATTTTTAAAGAAACCAAAGACGCGTACCATCACTCCACTCGTTCTTGATTCGAACTTACAGTACAAAGGTCAGAGCATCGTTTCCAGTGAAAGATTAATAATTACCGCGGCTATGATTGGAACCTGTTCCTACAGCAAAGACGTTGCAATATGGCAAACGTCACAAAACACACTAGGCGGAAGACGGAAAAGAAAACGTGTATCCCCGAGATTTGATCCCCGATCATAACTTCCGCTCATTTCACCTCCCAGTGTAACGGGCTACAACGACACCGCTGTTACGTATCGGAAACCGCTACGACGTCTCTCTCCGCATTGTGTGAGAGACGCCGCCCAGAGGGCACGCACTCGCTGGAGGGTTTTTTTTTAACGGGTAAAAACTTCGCGCCGCTGACTTGAGAGGAGAGTGGACTAGTATCCACTTGACCTACATCAGTCAGAGACGCAAATAGTTGTGACTTGGAATAAGTGCACTCCGAGGACATGGAATGTGTCCCTCATCTGTCTAGGGATCGGGTTCATTTCCCTTCCCACCACCATATACCATACCTAGTCCCGGAGTTTACCAATGAAACAACCATACGGATCCCATTTACCGGCGATGCCATGTGGTCGACCAAAATCGATTTCCCGAGACATTCACCTAGGCCGCAGTGACGCCTACCTCGGGCGTACGTTGGGCACCACTCTGATTTCAACGACGTCACATCCTACATCTGGGTTTGCACGCGTTAATAAGCCTGCACTGCCACACGAAGTGCGGGAGACACTCTCATTGCACGGATGGAGCATTACGAGAATATCGGCTTTTAATAACTCTTTTCGCTGTAGAATTTTCAATTTGAATTGAAATGGCGTCAAAGGGCAAACAATGAACAGCGAGACACGTCCCTTTCCCCCGGAGCGCCCACGAAGCAAATTTGCCGAAATCCAATGTGCCGAGCGCAGCAGCGGTGTCTGCAACTTTAGTGCCGTAATGAAAGGCCAAATAATGCTGTGCATCGACTCCGGTGGCGTGCGGTGCGCTTACGTTGCATGTTCTAGGCCGTTATCTAATCGACGGACTGCGAAAAATACACGGAAATATGATTCTCACGCTCCGTGAATGGAAGGGGGAAACCCTTGTCACCCAGTTGAGCAAATTATAAATTCACTCGCCGTTAAACATTATATTTTTAAAAGAATTCTCTTTCCTCTGGTTACATTATTTTGGTAGGGTGAGAGTGAGAGAACAATGATTATCAAGAGAAACATACGAGAATTACTTTCGACTGGGAAATGGGTACAATGGAAAAGAAAATTAAATGCATAACGTTCCAGGCCAAATTCCAGGAAACGTAGGAGAAAAACGTACGAGTATCAGTCAAAGAGAATGTGAGTACTCAATGAGGAGAGAGAAAGTATCTGGATCTCCGGCCGAAAAGCGTGCAATATCGACTGCATTACCGTCGTCCTCATATCCAGAGGAGAATGGAGGAGGATGAGAACAATGGAGGCGAGGTGGACATAGCAGGGGGAGGGAGAGAGAGAGGGGGTGAGCAGGAAGGAGGGGGGAGAGAGATGGCGCTCCTTGGAGCCAGCAGACGGCCGAGGAGCAAGACAAAAGAGCGGGCGGATGCGTGGGGAGGGAGGGATGTGTGCATGTCCGAGCGGACGGCAATCCATCGAGAGACGGAGGGGGATTATCGGGCGTGCGGCGACCCAAAGCGAACTCGCCGTCGATCGCGTTCATTACGCGACGACGTATCCGCAAGTCCCGCTCCTCCGAAAAGATTAAGAGAGAGGACGCGCGTTTTAATAATCCCACAGATGCACGCGGTGCGATCATAGACAGGGATTGGTGGTCGACGAGGTTGTCGCACGACGACAGAGATCATTTCTGTCGTTACTCTCGAAAACCTGAATGATTAGAAAAAAAGGGGAAATACTGGTGAAGAGATCGACCTTGCCCTATGGCGAGAAATCAACTATGCTTCACGCACCAAAATAATCCCAAAAGGGGTGCATTCCTGAATGGCGAGAGTATGATAATCTTCAAGGAAGTCACCAAAAGTTTGACAAATTCAAAGAAACTGCGGGAGATGGCTCAACAGTAACTATTTGACGGAGTCACTCACCTATGTTCATCTTACAGGAGCAATTTAAAAATGTAAAAATGAATTGCCTTGACTGGGATGCATTCCCTGAAATGTATTTTAATATTAAACTATATTCTAAGTGAAGATTTTCAAAAGCAAAGCACCTAAAACCTTCAACGACGACCGATGAGCGCCTTTGAAATAAAATCCGATGGCAAAGGAAATAAAAAATAACACACATAACTGAATTTGAATATTTTACTAAGACTTACTAAAAAATACAAAAATTTTCTCTGTATGTGTCTCAAAATTTGCCCTTTCTTTTCAGTATCAAACGCTGTCAACAGATACGACGATAACGTCTGCCCTGTTTGCGTGTAACTCTCGAGTAGCGTTGGCGTGACCTGAGGCGAGGAGTTTCAATTAGTGTACATTCACTCGGCTGTAATGCCATCCTGACGTCCCGCTTGCCCAATCTAAAAGAAAACCGTACCTTTATTTCCACGGAAAAGGATGCAGTGGGGTATAATTAAAGAAGAGATAGAACAGAAAACGAGGGCGTGTATTCAGTCCAAATTACATTTAATGACCATGGAATTACTCTATTTTATTTTGTATCAACATTGGTATTACTAGAATAATAACTAAAGAGTTATTTTTTTTAAATTAAGTTAAGTGCATCTCCACACGAAAACTACAAGCCGGAATAAGGCCTTCAGACACATGCAATGCACTCATCTTTAGAAACAGAATGAAATACTCAAGAATACACTCATTATTGGCAGAGAAGGTCAGCCGAATGATATCACGACAAACCTAGTCGATGCATTCAAACAATTAACAAAGGAAGGCGGAATCATAATCATCTTCCTTTAACGAAATCGGCAGACAGTGAAACCATTCCAGCAGTCACTCGTACGGTAGATATACTGACCCTATGCCAAAGTTTCAAAAAGGAGTTAACGAAGTGTGTTGCAAAAGCAGACATGTATTTATATTCTGATAAAAGCACTTTTGGTGGATGCAAAAAAAAACAAGATATTGGAGAAAAGAGGAGCATCGGGATGAAGCGGTGGCTAACGTACTGGCTTCCCACGAAGAGGGCCCGAGTTCGGATCCCGGCAGCGATAGATGGATTTCAGAGGCCTCCCGATCCCATTTTGAGCTGCATCGTGGAGGGCACTTTGAATGAGTACACACAACCCAACCCCCTCAAGGCAAACCCGTCATCTGCAGCAATTTGCTTCCATAATATAAGCAACGGGTTCATTTGAGTTAATAAAACTAATAAACCGTCATAAAACTATGCAACCGATTGGTTAGTCCGGTTCATTGTTCAAGGTCGTGTCGTGCTGGCACAGTCGTTCCGCTAGTCTCTCTCTGTCCAAGTACCACGGTCCAAATAGCATTATTTAGTTGGACGACGAACATTAGATAAGTGGTCCGTGTGTCGAAACTTTCCTCACCCTTTCGTAAATGGGAGGGATCAGATAAAACATTTTGGGTTCCATATTCGATTAGGCCGCTTGATATTTTCGTTTTAGATCTCCGTTCTGATTCTCCACGTCAGCACTAGCAAGCTCGTGCGTGACCAGGGGCGGCGTGGCCAAAGGCTCTGCCCACCGACACACACTCACTAGTCCCTCTCACCCACAGCGACACTCCGGGAGAAAGTCCACCCCCAGCACCCGCGCGCCCTCCTCGCGAGAAGGGCGGCTTGGGGGGTGGGAGTTGATATGTGCCGCGATAACGGGGGGCAGTGTCGCCCTGGCCGTTTGGAGGGCCCTTTTCTTAATGAAACCCTCCTGGGGGAGTGAAGTTGGCAGAGGGAGGGCGGGCGGGTGGAAATTGGAACGCGCCAACGCATGACATATGCGGTAGGGTCACCTGCTTTGTTTTCCTTCCTCTCAGCCTCACCTCCCTGCCCTCAACAGACACCCCCGAACCCCGGCCCCGCTCATTAACTTGGCCCCTGCACAGTACGACCTACACGTACTACTTTACCTGGGAGGCAGGTTGGATTAGTGCGCAATCGCTGTTGGTGAAACAATCTGCAGGTGGGACGTAATAAAATCATGGAAATGATATTTTTATTATTGGAATACTACACTACAAAAATGGGTTTTTATTCCTGGTCCCAAAAATATGAAAAGATGCAATGGATGCCTGAGGAACTTAGCAACTCTAACCAGTGTATACCTGAAAAACTATTTGCATTACAATTGTTATTTAAACACTACTTTAATCAACTTTTAACATATTCCGTACAAAATTTTAATCGTATATTCCAAGATTACTTTTTTATCAATAATCAAGATTCCTAAATATGAAACTTAAACTCCATAAAACGTTTTTCTTTGTAATTAACCTTTTTTATAGTAACTATAATTACCCGTAATCAAATACTTTCTCATTACACAAAGGTTCCATTAATCCAAATATACACTGAACGTTCTTTGTTCCTAAATCCTCTTTGTGCATTTCCATTTCTATATATTTTGCAAGTACATGAAGAGTTGTCCTCATACTAATTTCTCCCCTTCTACTTTCAAACACAGCGATCGGGATGGTTCTGTAGGTAACGCACTGGCTTCCCACCGAGAGGGCCCGAGTTCAAATCCTGGAGACAAAAATTTTTCAGTGGTAACCCGATCTCTACTTCAGGTGATTGGTGGACAATAGTATCAGTGAGTCCATACCTACCAAGTGCCAAAGAACATAGGACTTATTTTGTACAATAATCTTCTCCAGAACTCCTCCTTAAAATAAACTCCTTCTTTGCAGAAATCTGATATGTGTTTAGTGACCTTTAAGAATAACTTAAGACACTTTTTTCGAAAAAATGTGTTAATTTGTTCATGAATACCTGTCTTACTACAATCAATGAATGTTTCTGTATACAACTTTAATTGTATCCTCATGTTTCTATTGTTTTACATACATTTATGTACATTCTGCTTTGAAAAAGCCTATACCGCACGGTTTACCGGTGAATAAATTATGATATGATATAAGATGTATACAAACTTTACCGATGGGGATCAAAATGGTGCATTGGCTAATGTACCTGCTTCCCATCTAGAGGAGCTGGGTTCGAATTCCGGAGGCGGAAGATATTTTTCAGTGGTATTCCCATCCCTACTTGGGATTCTTTGTGGAGATCACTTTGAGTGAGTACGCCATCCGTCGGATGGGACTTTAAACTGCGGAGCCCTAGGTACCTTTCGACAAGAGTAGGCTAATGCTGACACCGGGTTTCTCTTCATCCTTCCTTTCCCATCCATCCCTAATGACGCATATGACCATAGTTGTCGGTCGCCTTCCCTAAGAAGTGCTACTACTTTGATAGACTTAAAAGGTGTCGTTCTCTTTCCTGGGAATCTTATTATTTCAGCTGTTTATGACTGACTGACTATCTTCCTCTCATGCCTCCGTTATGTTTTTGTAACTTTTTCAAATATTGCTGCACCCATTTGGCTAAATTACCAATCATAATTCGATGTAGTCGATTGACAATTAATGTAATTGGCCCAATGATCCACCTGGCTGGTTTAATTATTTTAAGCTCCTCGCAAGCTTCTATTTCTATTCCTAGACGTTTACATTAAAAAGCGAGATAAATTAAAAATGATTAAATTTATTATTAGGTAATCTACCGGTTAAGGTGGGTTTTTGGATTGACACAACTATCAAGTAAATATTTTCTAACTCCAAACAAAACCCAATCCAGCAACCTACTCTACATCAGGTCTCTATTTTACCAATAATCTTGATTATAATAAAGTTATTTACAAAAATCAAATTTATTCAAGTAATATTTTAAGAGAATTGCAAAGTAACTTCACATTTTAATTGTCTTATTTTTTAAGTGAACTTAAAATATTATTATCTTCTTTTGAAAATGAAACAAAATGCTCCTCAACAGTTCTATTTGTGTATACATTCGCAATCATCAGTTGTTTGAACTAATTGTGCCCTCGATTATTACTTTGTTACCGATAATGATTACAGTGACCGATTCGAATGGACAAAACGTCGTTTTATACCCAAAGACACCCTTTTACCGCCGTCGATTTTTCTGATAATTGTCATCAATTCGTATCATGAAACGGGGTAATAGATTTCTGTGGTCCTCCGATCATTACCCAATGGCGCCCTATGATGCAATGGGGTAATCTCATGCTAAAAAATATTTGCTACCAACAACACAATTGCTGTGGATAGCATAATTCTTAACTGTCTCCTGTTTTGTGGCTAACTTCACCGCTCTTACCCCGCAACACCTGCTAAGGGAATTTACTAGCATGCCTTCTCCGCTCCTTTCCCGTAAATTCCTTGTGCTCACTTACCAATCTCATTATTCAGCATATTAGTACTTTATTGGATCTTCTCCTCATGGAACTACCATAAATGAGATAATCGCTGCTTGTTATAAAGGCCACAATATAAAATTGGAAAAATTAAAAATAAAATTTTCTAGGTCATCCTTAATGAGCTTTAAGATAGAAAGTTCATTGTGGAAAATAACTTCATAGCCTAAAGAGTACTGGTTGTTAAGATAGCGATTAAACAGTGTTGTGATCCAAAACGTTGCTATTAGGATTCTATATTGATGGAAACGAATTTACTTTAACTCGACTTAGTCTTACTCACTTAATGTCATGTTTTTGCCCACGAATTGTAATTTATTAAGTATTTTAGTTAATAATTACTCCTGGAAGAGATACAACCGGGGAGAGAAATTTTCCTGGACAGAGTTTACTGTCTCGTAAGTGTAACTTATTTTTGCGTATACAGAAGCTGCTTGCTATGTCTCCATTAAGTTTACTTACGCTGAGATTGCGAGGGCCTAATCCGCCATACGCACTGATAAAACAATCTTTGTGAAGGAAAACCAGGTGCGATGGAGTAGGTGGGATGAGTACGAAAAGATGAATAAAATACGACCCGCAAAATTATATTTTTGCGACCGTTTCTCGTAGTCAACGAAACAACTTCATGAACATAAATTTAGATACTTCATTCCGTCAACCTATTAAAATGCATAACACAAAAATCTTCGATTCGAATGGAAACATTCCTTGGAATATTCAGGCAACGCGTGAATTCACGCGTTTGGCAGCTCGCCGATTTCTGTGATTTTGCAAATGCCACCCCGTCGAAAAGCATTCACGACAGAGCTCTGTTCTGCGAAGCGTTGGTCCTAAAGCAGCCCGCGCACTGGCTCTCACGGCAGTGTGCGTCGGACAATGTCCGACTCAAAACTCGGTGAAGTCGTCGGGCGCTGACAAAGGCGGGAGCCGGTCGCCCATCGGCCGCGAAGTAGGACGCAGCGAAATTCTCGAAAGGACCGCGGTCACAGCTCTCGGAGTGTGTGCTGGGTGCGCGGATCGGTGCTTGCGATTGGCACGGGCGAGTTGAGTTTTGTGCTGAGGGAATGATTAGAGCCTCGGAGGGACGGGCCGGAATGGGCCCCACGGTCGAGAAAGCGCGCACGCGCCGCACGAGGAGTCCAAAACTCTCCGTCTCCATTCAAAGAGAGAGCAAGGGAAATCCACGAGAGAATTTGGTGTTTGGATTCCTTTGCAGAATTTCAGTCAAGTCAGATGCAGCCTAAAGGTCACGCATTAGTTTCTGTCAGTCTGGAATTCACACTTAAGAAAACCTACTTATTAGTTCGTTGTGTTTATAATTTGTGCATCGAACGCCTCGACCACAGTGAACGAAAAAGTCACGGTGCAACCCAGTGGCTTTAAAATGATTCACCTCTATTTTAAAGACCCAATATTCAACTAAATAAAGTGGAAATGGCACGCTCTCTTTCTTATATATACTGAATCACCTTGGTTAAAAATATCATTTAATTGGTAAGGATTAAAGATGAGTTTTGTAATAAGGCTATTATATATATCGTCTCAAAACCAGTATAAAAGTCAGTGCCAATTTTTACTCCACTGTCTTTAAACAATTTTTTTTCAAATCAAGCGACAAGATTTTCTGATTACTAGAATGCGTAGGGAGTCGCACGGTGACTCAGGGTGACTCGCACAGTAACTACTTTACCGCAAGTATGCATTTCACACGCCTTAACATTTAGTATTAGAAGAGCTCTACTTATCGTAACCAACATTCAGATTGATTGATTACAATGATGATGCTAATCGATAGGGAAGCAGAGGAGGAATTAAATAGGAATGCAGGGAATAAAAGAATTGAGAAGCAATTTCTCACAAGAGAAATGCTTAAATAATGGATGAAAGAAGAAATTGGGGGAACGTTAACGTAGAATGGGGAGATGAATCCACAGAGAGGTAAACAATACCATGACGCAAAATTAATTTGGCCGAGTAAATACAGCTGCGATATTAGTGCGATTATAAGAAGAAATTTCAATCATAAGGGAATCTAGAAGCACTTTATCATTAGGTAAGGGAATCATCAGGGCGTAGCAAGGACAAAGCTATGCATTTGTGTGCCTACAATAAAAATGAGAGAGGGAGGCAATAAGTTATTAAAATGTGGAAATAATAGAGGGAACGGATTGTTTGAACTTATACGCAACATTTTTTAGGAAGGAAAAATCAAGACTCACCAGGAACTCATTTCTGAACCCAAAGCCGAAAAAACAGCTCCATGTGAGGATTATTGAACAAAAATTATTAGTCCACAAGCACTAAAGGTAGTTAACAAATGTTGCGACTTTATAGGCGAAGATGAACGTGTGATACCATCGCAGTGGTCAAAGAATCAGTAGGAAAGAATATCGAATACACGGAGGATTTTTTTAGTGTATTGTAGAAGGTCAAAAGGTGGGGCACTGAAAGGAGAGAGTAGACTTTTTTGAGAGCATGAAAGCAAGCAGAATCCACCAAGAAACAAATAAAGAAATAACGAAGGGCAAGGAAAGAAGAATTTCTCATAACAGTTAGAAAAAGAAGGATCTAGAAGAAGAAGGGGCAAGAGACTTCCAAAATCCTGAAAAGGTGGAATTTCGTGAATTATATCATTTCATAATATTACATAACATATACCTCAATTCGTCAATGTTTTTCCTTTCCCTTGAACTGTACAATCACTTCCTCAAGAATCTGAAGTACAGTTTAGATTTAATAATTATTCAGATTAAAATATTTCCTATCTACTCAAACTTAAAGATGACTAATCTATTTTTAAAATAAGTAATTTATATGCTAAAGATAATTGCATCCTACTTCTGATAACCCAAATTTATACTAGATATGAATTCAGGATCTGTACGAGGGGCCGAGACAAATTTTATTCGAAACATCGAGTGGGTTTGGTAAAAACATTTGTTACAAAAAGGAGAGCTGTTTCAATAATTTATGAAAACATGAGTCGTTCTTTTGCATTGTCATTAACCACAACTGTTAATCAATATAATTGGAAACGTATTCAACAAGTGGGCTAACAAATAGGCTCACCCATGAGGTTTAAAGCACTCGTCACCCAACTTTGATATCATCAACTGAAGAGTGATTTACGGAATCGGGTAGGTAAAAGAAGACATTAATTTCGAATTACTTTCTCCGAGGGCAACACGTAGTCAAAAGAAATTAAAGGTTCTCACTTGTTAACCAAACCATTAAAACCATTTCTCCGGAACTCAGACTCCTGCAATACACCAGTTGTGAGCCTGACAAGCCCTTCGTGTAGCTCCAGACAGGTACAAGATTTACCAGCCAATGTCATCCGCTGGTCCAAGACTCGTGAACTAATGTGTCGGACTGCGGACTCCGGAAGCAAGTCTCCCTCCGTCGCTCCCTCCGAGGCTCCACAACACGGCCAATGAGGCGTGCCGGGCCGCAAATTAGGGCGAACGAGTGTCCACTCGTGCGAATGAAATTACGCGCCTCGGGCGAGTGTCGCGTGCCCCATCGCCGTAACGCGAGAAAGCGCGGTCCTGGGGCACGCAGAACCCTCGGGAGGGGAGGGAATGAATGCCCTCGGCCGTTTGCCGGCACGGAAGGGCGACCGAGGCGGAGTTGCATCCAGGAGCGTGGGCGGCGACCATTACTCACGCGGCTAACTCTCGCGACGAGGGTGACTCCGTGCATGTGCTCGCCACTGCCGATTGCTTCACGCGAGTGAGGCGGAGAACGGCCACCTCGAGAAGGGCGGTAATGAATGGGGCCCGAGGAAGTGACCCTGAGGTTCCCACGCCCAACCAAGGAAATCCCTCACCATGTGTTGACGCGCTAAAACAATAGGCACGCCAGCTTTTGTTCAGTCGCTGTCGCCTTGTGGCGATAATCTATTAATCCTAATTCGTGCACTTCTGGAATGTAATTCCCCCAACGATAATCTGCAAAAGGGGCCTCTTCGCCTTCCACTCACATAACAGTTTTCATTGAAGGATTTACGCCGGATAAGATATTGTTACAGGACAGGAGTGGAATAATTACATCACCTTAAGTAGTAACACAGCCGGCAGGATGCAGTACTGAATATGAAAGAGAACACGCTGAGAAGATGCGCTGCTTCAGAAGCCTTACTAGAAGTTTTCATGCAATTAAAATTACGTCACTGCTACGATCTAATCCGTCAAGCCAAAATAATTATGTTGCCGGTGATACGTGCGTGTGTAATGGATAAGCAAAGGCAGAGGTTCGATTATCTAAAGAGATCGGGATGATTATTCAAAGACCTATTCTTACCAGCCCGGATGGAGTCAGACGAACAATTAAATTTCATCTTAAACAGAGCACTTTATCCTGTTAAATTCTACTAATTTCAATTAAATCCATTCGTTCGCATGGCGGGTTGCACGTTTTCAGGCAAATAAAGGGATAAGGAACACGCCGTAATTAAATCTACACTTTTCTTCGACCCTTCCTTCCTCTCCCCTTTTCTAGCAGTCAAGTCTTCATGGCTTAAGTCTCCGAGTGGTATTTCCTATCCAAAAAACCTGTCCATTTGGATGGATTAACCCCCCCTCCTCCCTTCAGATACGAATGCCATTCTTGGAGAGAGAGTCTTATGTGAGTTGTAGCAGAGACGCGAGGGACTGGGAGGGCGCCGTTAGAGCGGGTATCCCTAATACAACAGCATCGCACAAGGAATAAATGGAGTACGAGGAATTATCAAGAACAAGTGATGAGTGAAGACAGAGAGAAGTAAAGCAGAGGAAAAACAAAAGTATCTCCGAAAAGAGATAACGCTAACTAGAGTGAAAGTAAATATGCGAGGAAGAAGCAATACATTACTGATAAGATGATGAAGAAATAAGGGAGGAAAAAATGCAAGAACGAAAAAAAAATTTGTGAGGAGCAAGTAGAAAGGGATAAATTATGATGGAAGAGGACACAATGCGAGTAACTGTGTAGCTTATAAAGGAACGGTTAAATGAGTGCTCTGTTCAAAAAGATTCAAGACCTATTAAGAAGTAAAAAAGGAAAATCAATGTACGCTACTTAATGTACACCAAGAAAACTATTATTAAGCACAATAAAAGATAGAAGAAGTTGGAAGGATTGTATAGAGATTCTCTATGATAATGATGATATGCTAGAAATTTTAAACATAGAAAGGTTGTATGGCGTAGATGAGAATAGCTTAGGCCAAGGCGTACTTGAGTCCGAGAATTGCGGACATTAAGGAAATTGAAATAGAGTAAAGCTAAAGGGGAGAGGTAACCTCCATGCGAAATTAATTAAGAATTCAGGAGAAAGTTTTCATGAACTGGTTAATAGCATTTTTAAGGGAATAATTTGGCCGGAAGATTTCGTCAGTCCCCATCCCAATAAAAAGAAAGGCCATTAAATGCATGTGAGGATTATAGAAAAATATGTTTCATTACCGACGTAGCTAAAATGGTTATTGGGATCACAAATAAAAGAATGGTGATCAGCGCAAATAATAACCTAACGAATGATTAGTTAAAGTTTAGTAAAGGGATATATTTGCATAATACTACAGAAATTATGGCAACGCTGTTACATAGGATATTAAAGTAAAACCAAGATATATACTTCGTTTCTTCGGTTTTAAGAAGGCGCTGAATTTGGTTGAATTGATGAATACATTACAGAAGATAAGAGTAGACTGACGGGATAAGCGACTTATCGGAATCCTGTACATGTTTCAGACTGTTCAGGTACGCGTGGAGAATGGAGAGACCGATTGTTGTTAGGAAGAGTAAGACAGGGTTGTCGCTTATCACCTGTGCATTATAACATATATTGGGCGAAAATGATTACAGAGGCATGAGAAGAATAGGAGATAAGAATGTAAGATCAGTGAAGTTTAAGGATGATCATGATTTAGTTAGTCAGGAAATCGAGGGGTTGCAATCATTACTGAGCGAGTTATACACGCATTACTGTAGGTATGAGATGAACTTCAATACATAACAGGAAACAAAGGTTGTTAGAAAATAAGGGAGGCTAAATCAAACGAGAAAGCAGGAGATCATGAACTAAATCAATTGCAACAGTTAAACCATAAGAGAACTTTTTTAGACTAAATTGTTCAATGTTGTAGAAGAATACGAATAAGCATTGGGTTGGGCAAAGAAGCTTTCACACGGAGGAGAAAATTTATGACAGATACATCGAATAATGATCCTAAGAAGAGATATGTGAATAGCATGATATTTAGCATGATTTTTTTGCTCGGAAACTTGGTCACAGATTCCGTGAAAAATAATATTGAATAGTCATCCTTCATTTCCTAGCAAAATTCGTGTCCGTGGCAAAATTAACGAAAAGTACCCCAAAAAAGTTGAATCGAAAAATAATTGTTGCCATCTCCTATTTCTAGCAAGCTAAGTATTTATGGTACCTATGTCAGAAGCTTGGCTGGCTTTGCATGCCTCGTGCATCCACCCCAAATGTGGAAAAGAGAGGCGGAATCGGACGCGTGTTCCTAATGCACAATGCTTCTGTCGACACACCGGTCGAGAGGGCGGGAAGCTAAGAATGCGAATAAATGATGCTGGTAATACTATACTACCATTTCCTTCACACGAATCACCCTTAACTGGACATTAAACCAGCGGTGACCAATTTTATTAATCCAATATGTTCCCGCCCGGATTCCCCACTCTATTCCAAACTAATCCCTACCGAATGCTTGGAGGAGAAATATTTTCAATGTGTATGTAATAACAACAGGCCTATGGTAAATATTATATTCGGGGTGGTTAAAAAAAATAGAAACTTGGCAGATTAGACTGACCTGGGAAAATTATAAAAATATGTTCTGGAACCAGTGAGTTCACAGAGTCGTACCCCTCTCTATCAGTCCGCGGCGATAACAAAACCATTACAATTCACCAGCACACGTAATTGACTTATATTACTGAAAGGTATTCAATGATATTCTAAAAGAACTCACGTGAAACTGCAGTCACCTAGTCAATCATTTATGACCTAATTATCCCTTTAACACTTGATTCTAAAGGTTTGAGTGGCAGGATGTTGGTATGAATAGAAGAGAGATGTAGAAGAAGTAAAGAACATCTACATATGCAGCAAGAAAACAGCTTTGATTCAGGAAAACGAGCAATATGTGTTCATTCTCATTAAAGACCAAAACTCTCCAGTATGGATACTTCGATTAATTAGCTGATCGTTATAAGGGAGGAAAAAATATTTAAGTTTGAAGCTTCGATTGAGAAGAGGTCAGTGAGAAACACTATCTGTAGTACGCCTACCTAGATGACCAAAATATCGCTATCGGAAATTTTACCCGCTAGGGCGGTACCTTTACTAGCCATGTGTGTGTGTGTATGTATATATATACAATGTATATATATATATATACATATATTCTGACGACAATTCTAACATGAAAATCCCGCCATACGGCGAACAAATATTATTTTCACACATAGAAATAGATATATAAGGAAAGGGGATAGGAAAACACATAAAAGACCAACACAGGAAAGGTGGGGAAGGCGGATTTGAGCAGATCACAAATGTAAAAATATCTCCTTATCCGGGGTTCACACCACCACCTTCCACTTTTCGGGCGGATGCTCTACCAACTAAGCTAATAAGGAAACCAGATATACGCTGAGATCTGCGATCTTATAAAGCGCCAGAGTGCTCCGATAATTGTTGCCCGAGAGATGGCGTTAGGGATATATATATATATATATATATATATATATATATATATATATATATATATATATATATATATATATATATATATATATATTACATATATACACACATTTATATATTTTTTTCTAGTGCGCATACCTTTCCATAGCACAGGTGAAGGTAAACTAGCCGATGCAGAGAGTGGAGCTGAGGCTACAGTTGCGGAGGGATGGGCCTGCTTTCGCCCAGTCGCCCCTGAGGACCCGCTTCGACCTTACTCCACTGCGACGGTTAGCAGGGCAGCGTGTGTCCGTGGGTGAGGTGATTAAAAATCATGGGATGTAATCCACCCAGGGGTGTCATGGTGCGCCGAGGGAGCGGAGCATCACCGCCTTGACTCCGATCTGGTGTCGGCTGCGCATTTTGTGTTTACACAATTCGGTGTGGCGTGTGGATACATGTTAATTGAACCTGCGCCATCTGATTAGTTCATCCCATTCACCCTCGTCTGAAAACCTACTCTTCCATTAAGAGGGGGATTGCCGAAGGGCACCAGGGGGCGGTAGTGGGCGCACGACTATGGAAAAAAGAACAAAGGGCCCGTTCCCGCAGAAAAAGCGGTGTCGTCACGGAAAAACATTCTCCCGGTCGCCATGGAGCCGGGAGGCTGGGATGCCGGCGGGGCGATATTTTAGCGATTAGCTCCTCCCGTTTCCATGGCCACCGTAGGTTAACAATCGGCGTTGTTTATGCGGCTTATAAGCCCTCCCCACTCTCATTTGGCTTCGATTAATTCCACTAGATCAAGCTATTCACCAGCTACTCCTCTCGCGAACGCATGTGGCCCTGGACAATATTTAGGCTGCGCCGGCAATAGGGGCTTCAAAAGGGAAACTCTCTCCAGCTATTTATATGCCAAATATGGAACGAGAGAGAGAAAATAAGGGGTGGGAGAGCGCAATTCCTCCCGAAGGAACGTGAAATCCCACGCAACTATAATCACTCAACTTTTTTGATCAGGGTAGTTGAACGTAGTTTAAAACTCTTATAATCTTGCGCTAATGAAAGAATGAGAAATGATAAGTCAAGTTGAAAGTAGACCCTACGTAAAAGAAATTTATAAAAAAAGAGTTCCATCTTCTATTTGGCTCTACTCTATTGTAATAGGTTGGAATGAAAAATAGGTCCAACAAACAATGGCATCGATGCAAGTAAGTATAATTAATGAGCAAGAGAGTTAATAGTCCCTTATGCGCTAACACTGGGGATCAGTATGGTTCAATGCCTAATGCACTAAATTGCAACCCAGAGGGCCCGGATTCCAATTCCGGAGGCGGCAGGCATTTTTCAGTCGCATCCCGATCCCTACTTGAGGTGCTTTGTGGAGGGCACTTTGAGTGAGTACGCCGTCCGTCGGATGGGACGTTAAGCTGCGGACCCTTTGGCGCCTTTTGTTAAGAGTAGGTTAATGCCGACGCCGGGTTTCTCTCCACCCTCCCTCCTCTCCCATCCACCCCTAATGGCGCAAATGACCTTAGCTGCCGGTCGCCTCCCCTAGTAAATCACTATTGCTACTACTGCGGTAACACTTATTAATGAAGATAATAACCTTTTGATGAAGAAGATATTTTTTGGATGGACACCCTGTAATACTCTTTTGGACTTACGCATCACCGCTGTACTTGTAAACCTCACCTAAAAAAGAACGTAACAATGCAATACTTCCTGCCTCACTTCCGCATGCGTTTTAGTTAAGCATTCTGTTTTTTAAATTTTTTAGATAGGTTTTATATCGTAAAAGACCAGTTTAAACGAGTTTTAACTTTTTTCGATTTATTTCCAGTCTGGAATTGAGTCTGCATATTCAATATTTGTGAGCACTATCCGGAATACTCCAGGGACGCCTCTTTTGCATTGGCTCAAGCGCTATTTGCCATCCTTCGATTCTATCATCGCGTACAGAATCCCAGCAAACTCTTTACCCATTCATAACCACCTTTCAATCCGGATTGCTACCACGAATTCCTCACAATAGGCGTACGACATGGATTAAATTGGAATCGAGTGTTTTGAGAACGGAAGTGACACGGCGTATCCTAACATGTTTCATATTTTAATGAATATAACGATAAACAGAGGACTGATACACTGGTGACGCATTTAGTTGAAACCAGACCTTTAGCTTTTCCTAACATTTTTGACCAGAGAAATACCCTTTAATTAGCGTGGGGGATCTATAATATAATAATAATAATTAACCTGAATTAATAAATATAATAATAATAATTAACCTATTTCTCGAAGTAACCTCCTGAGGGCCTGTTATTTGATTCTAGTTCTTGTTGCCAGATTTTTTCTAGATTTATAACGGTCAATTATTTGATTATTTTTTGGAGTCCGATTATTAAAAATCTCATATGACAATTATTCCAGCCAGCAGATAAAATTTGGATATTTTGCCTTTAACTTCTTTAGTTCATGTTCTTCCGACAGATTTTCGTCTCTGCTTTTATCTTTTCACATTTTGCTTTGTCTCATTTCCCGAGGAATCGGGAGTTAATGAGTGAAATTCAAATATATTTTTTGAAAATAAATACCTAGGTACATCAAAATGCAATAAATTACAGAGTGTAAAAATCATTCGCATTGATCTGGGTTAAAACCCGGATCCCTTGAAGTACGAGGGATAAATATTAGTGGATGAATACATCAAAACGTTACTGTCACGACATCTCCCGCAATTTTTTGTAATTTGTACATTTTCCCACAGCAAATTTTTTCACGACCAGATTAGTACTACCTCTTCTCCTTATTTTTGGAGCCTTTCGGATAAGTGAATGACTTATAGTGGAAAATGTCAATCAGACATTTCCAAGGTGCTTGCGGAACTTTGTGTAAATAATTCCTAGGTATCTTAGAAAATTTTCCCTCCAGCCATGAATAATGTTTTCCTCTATGTGATAGATTAAAAATAATAACAATAAAATTTGTAACAAAATAAATCGGGGTGTGCCGAGGCCAACCAGAGAATTCGTGGGAGTCTTGGTTTCAAGTACTATAATTAAGGAATAAGCGATACATCTGGATAAAATTTATTCTGCATTGAATGAGCCTTATGTACATGACGTTGTAAATTAGAGCTATTGATGTTGATGTAATTTGTTTCAAGAATTCGTAGATTTAATCAACTTGCAGTGTGGAGGAGATTAAGTGTGATCAAGTTTCTTCATTTGAATGGTCACAGTGCCTGGAAAATCCACATTGAAATTATAGCTGTTTATGGAAATGATAATCCATCACATGTCACAGATGCGATGAGGAAAAAGAATTTTCAAACTGGCCACGTGTCCTTCGCAGACGATCCAAGAAGTGGAAGACCATCACTTACTACCGGTTCTTCAACAGTGAAGAAAGTGAAAGGGACTTTATCCTACGTATTAGACGAAAAAGTAACCATCCAAATGATCATGCAATTAGACTGATGCTCTTAGCTTCGGCGGCAGTGTGTGGAAAATTATTCACGAAGAATTACACTTGTCAAAAGCGGTTGCACGCTTGAGTTCCACGGCAACTGACTCCTATTCAGAAGCAAACACACCGGCAATCAAAGTGATGTGGCTTTGAAATTTGGTCACATCCGCCCTGTTCTCCCGATCTCACCTCAAGCTACTTTTCTTATTACGATAACTCAAAAAACCATCGCGGGGCTGGGGATTTGGCAACGCAAGTGACTTCATTCAAGAGGTGAACAATGGTATTTGACAAAATCTGCTGCGTTCTAAAATTAAGGCCTTGGAAGGAACAAGAAACGATGGGTTTTATTATGAAGGGAAGTCTAAGAAAAGAAAATTAAAATTAACTTTCTATTCCTATTATTTTTAGTTATAATTAAAAGTTTACGATACCCCCAGCATATAATTAATCCGGCTATAACTGTTATGTCAGGTCGACGCATCGAGAAGTTGACAACCCCATGAAATTATTCTCTCCCCATTACGAGGCAGTGGCTGGCCGCAGTTCGACTATGTCGCCCATTTATTGAACCTGATCGAGTTTTTTCTATCCTTATGAAACGGAAATGGATAAGGAAGGGATTGAAAAACGGAGTAACCACCGGGATCTCCATTGCAGAAAGAGGCACTTGCACAACTCTGTGAAGTAGTTGCTATCCTAGCAGCGCTCAGTGACTCACTAATAGACTGCATCAAACTCAGTCCATCCTGCCGAGTGCACGCGGATTCAGTTGCGGTGAGCGTAAAGAGAGTCGTCCGTGGCGTCGACCCCTTCGATCGTGGCCATCCACTCCCAGCCACCACTTCGGGTACGGCACAACTCCCCTCCTTGCGTTTACGAACATTTATGACGGCAACCAAGCCAAAAGCGCCACCAGAATGAAATAGGAGACACTAACATTGACGAATTCAAGTGCTCGTTCCTCAAGATATACGTACATTCATCACAAAATAAAACCTAGGCCCCCCATGGTTTTCATTTGAAGTATTCGTTTTACTCAAGGTTACAAACCATTATTACAAAATTCAGATAGCCATGTAAATCTGTAAATATATAAGTGTTTTGAAAGAACTTAAAGAATAGATCTTCGCTGTTTCACACATTAAAACACTAGTCATGATCGGTTTGGGAGTGTAACAACATCTGACCCATATGCAAAAATATATTGCTGTCCCCCGGAAGATATTAAAATATATTGAAACCGGTTGAAAAGAGAAACATTATTCTTTGGAACAGGAAATACTCCTTTTTAATGTAACACCATGAAAGTATCCCATCGTATGACGCCTAGTACCATTGGTCATCCTACGTCTGTTTTTGTATATTTGCAAGTTTATATTTACCTATTAGTGCATATTTGCACATAAATGGCTAGTTCTCTATCTCCTCAGCCACTCGCCTTCGAGAGTTGATTGGATCATTGACTTAGATGTAAATTTCTGCCGGAGATAATGGTGTGGACTTCAACATTGTGGATGGAAACAATCTGATTGAGTGATGCGATATTTTTCGTACAAAAGAGTGCATTACTACAAATGATTTATTTTTAACACCAGCTGAAAAAAAAATCCTGTGACACCCATCCGAAGATCGGAATTTTTGCTCATTCTGTCACCATTAATTATAAATGCCATCATCTACTGCTAAATTTAGACTCAGTTTCATTCATTAATAGACTAAAGGTTTACCTCCGTTAAAGAGCTTAAATAAGATTTCAATATCGAATAATTAAGTCCAAACGGTCGTTTAAATTCTATGTGATTAGCGTTTGAACGAAAGCATTATCACCAATTGTATGAAAAATATCGACAATTTCATTTGGAAGTGCAAATGGACATGTAGATAACTTCCACGCGGGTGATCGGGATAGTGCGGTAACTAACGCATTGGCTTCCCACCCAGAAGACCCGGGTTCCTGGTGGCGGCAGATATTTTCTGTGGCATCCCTACCTTTATTCTTTCCTGGCTATCCCTAATGACGCCAATGACCTCATTTGTCGGTCGCCTTCAATTAAGCTACTACTCGTACTAATACTACTAACTCTACGCTGAGTAAAGGCCACCATCAATCAACGAATGGATTCCACGAGACATTATAAGACCAAAGTTAAGCGTTTCACCTGCATCAAGTACTAAAGTCATGACAACCAAATATCACCATGTAATCATAACTTTAAATCCAGAAGTCTTTCATCTGATTTTATCCTATAATAAGAACGGATTCCTCCACACATGGTTACGCTACCTCACTCTATGAATGTTGAGAAGAATCAGCTAGGAGAGAGAGAGAGAGATTATATTCATTTTGTAAACCGAATTCCACCAATTACTATGATATTTCCAATCCCTCACCTCGGCGCATGCGCGTAGTGAGGCCGCGTAACTTGTCTTGCTCGGGAGAATCGGAAGGGTTGGGGTGGGCGGGAGACGTGCCGAAACGGGATTCGCGCCGACAGACACGGGTCGAGGCGAGGAGGTATGGGCGGGGGCAAACGCACGCTCTCATCCAGTCACGCACGCGCAGGCAGAGTCCTTAAATACCCTGGGGATTATCACTCATCTCTTTTTCTGACACCACACCGGGGAGGGAAGCAACTCCGGGGACTGATTGCGAAAACAAAAGAGGGGAGAAATGGCGCGGCCACCCACCCACCGACTCGACCGAGAACTCTCTCTCGCCATCCCCCGGGCAGAGGATTCCTTTCTCTTGGAAAGCGGGAAGCGATGGAGAAAGGAGGGCGATGCCCATGCGCTCGAGTCTATGCATGCGTCCGTGGACTGGGGAAAGGATTTCCCCCTCCCGCTAATTCCCTTTCGATCCTTCCTCTCTTTCGATGCGGGAGAGAGAGCCAACTGCTGGAAAGAGCTCACTCGCCGATATGCGCGCGGCAGCCCTCCGGTCATGAACATTTGCAATATCATCACTGAGGGAACAATGGACTATAGTTTCTCCAATGCACGGATCTTTGATGAAAAAGCCTGATGTTTGTCATTTTTGTAAGGCACAAATAGTAAATTCGAGAGATTACTCTTGGTAGATTATTATTCCATCGAAAGAATAAAAAAATATCTTAAAAATTAACAATATTTATTCCACTAAACGATTTATCCATTTTTTGTCCAAATTTCCAAATTTTGTTCGGTCAAAATGAACACACGTTAAACTTAATCAAAATAAACTCCCGTACCATGCTAACATAATGAAATAGGAATATCGTAAAATAAACAAATAGGAAAATCATAAACTGGTGGAATTTTTTTTATATGTAAGGATGAGACAGCCTTGCAAAATTACAGCCTTTTCGGAAATTTTGCTTGAAATTTCATCGAATCTACAGTAGCAAGAAGCTGCCGACGACCTCATGCACGATCATTTTCATGGTATGGCAAATGTGTATACCTGCCTATACCCATTACGCAGGTAGTAATTTTTCCGTTCTTTCGACGTCTGGGCGTCGGATCCTCGTTCTTCCCTGGGAATTGACGGAGGCGGCTGCAAATAAAAACGTATGGCTGAGAGTGGAGCGGGCGGAGGCGGGGATGGAGGGGAGGCAAACCCGTTCCGCGGCGGTGGTAGAGCGGTGGCGAGTTGTTTGCATAACACACAATAGAGCGAGCCACCATAGCCCTCGGTTCCAATGCAAAAACGAAGGGGGGGGGGAGGATTGAGGAGGGTTGGGAGTGGTTGGAGGAAAACGGTCCGCACACCCAGAAATCCACTATTTCATCGTTTTTCGGAACCCCTTCCACATACACCCTCTCTCTTTCTCTCCCACCCAACACCGTTTTTCCTCTTTTTCTCCCCTGGGTCTTTATTTACACACAAGCCCGCCGATTCACATTCCCCAAACCTCACCCTCCGGGCTTCGCCCCCTCCCCTTGCCCAATGCCTTGCTACGCCTCCCCCTCCCCTACAAGCCCACCCCGTTCAAACCATCCTCCAATCTCGGACGCGAAAAAACGCGGAAAGGGGCTCTTTTCCCTCGGATCGAAAACAAGAAACTGTTGCGAGCGAATCCTGCACCTTTCTAACTCGTGGGTACTCACCATTTCGTGCTCTGCCCCCCTTCCTGCCGCCACGCCGCAGGTCTACCCCTGCCCCCCCTTCCCCCATCGCGCGCCTTTCTTCTAGCCTCCAGACGTGTGTGTGAGCCGCTCGACTCTCAGACTTGTCCCGAAAGACAAGGACTCAGAATGCCTCGCGGACGAATTTTTTCTTCCATCAGCTTTTCCCAGGGAGGCTGAGAGACTTCGCCGTGGGATTACAAAGTGCTCCAGCCGTTTAGTTCGACGAGAGTGCTATTCACACCGGCACCAATTCCCGATTGAAATTGCTTCAAGAGCACTTGGTGATTTACATGGCATTTAATGTCGCGCAAATCGATTTTCCTACGGAAATCGTAGTTTTACCATGGTGTATGTAAAGTAAGCGACATTTTAAGGACTAAAACTGAAGAAAATTTACAAAAGGACTGCCATTGACCCCTTGAGTGGTAGAGATCATTCGAAGATTTCTGGCATCATCAAATCATAGAGATGAGAAGCCGGAATGGGCTTTGACAAAATGGTTAAGGAGAAGGTTTCCTCAAGATTGGATCAGTGGATGGCCTTAGCGGGAAAATGACAAACTTTACACTTAAGTGTGCTCATTTATCTACTTTTATTTTTGCTGTTCAAACGATAAAGGAAGCTTATTAACAAATTAAAAATAAATAGATAACAACAGTCAGAATACGATCCTTTGATTAATATTCTGGTGTCAAAACATTCCTTCAATTTTATTCAAATCGTATTTTCAATCTAGAGTAAAGTATTAATTCCGTTTTATTGCTAAATATTTTCTGCACACGCATTGGTAAAATTATTCATTTGCAAGACACTTTATAAAATCATCTGCTCTTCACTGAAATATTACGATATCAAAAATGGAACTTTTCGCCATAATAATTCATATTCAGTATGATATGTGCTACCTTTAAGATATTAATGTAATGTTATTAATTTAAGAGTATTAATGAAGCTAGGAGAGAATAATTAAGGTAGAAAGAAGGAAAAAATTTCGTAAAACATGCGTCGTATTTATTGAAGTATAATACAAAATTTGAAAAAAAATGGAATAAAAAATGGTCTCAATGCCCTTATTTTGAATTTGGATGTTAAAATAAAAATATGGACTAACATTTCCCTTATTTACAAAATATAAACCTTCATCCTTTTCTAGCCCATCTCCCCTGATACATATGCAAATGGCAAGATGAAATAGGAAAATAGTGAAAGTTCATTTCAGACGGCAGGACATAGCATATTTTTTTCATTCAAATTATCTCGATGTTTCCTGGTTCCAAATAAAAAAACGCCTACGACTTGCGTGTGCTTCTTTCTAGATACAGAAATGCTTCCCAATGTTCTACCTGCAAGTTATCCGGCTTAACCTTATTCACAGGGCATTTTCATTTTTTCAAAAACTCTTCTTCATGAATTGAAGGTTTTGGTTTCACCTCTACATAGTTTGGGATTTGGTTTACAATTTAGGTGTGGATATAATCCAATATCAATCAAATAAAAATTTCATAGACTTATTGTAGACACAATCAATTATGGATTATGCTTTCCTATCCGTTGATTGCGACTTTAATCCCAGTTATCCCTGGAGCTTTTGTTTGAATACGGCGTCAGAAATTTTCCTGTCACCAGGGTCCATACTTAAGGCACGTCAACCTGATTATACTATATATTTCGCGTTAGCAACGTAATTAATGTGCTCAATCCATTATCTTCGATTATTTTAATTTGATTCACTAATTCAGCATCGAGGAGAAAAATCCCAACCTATGCCTCGAACACACAACCGTTTGAGAAGGTTATCATGCTTACAAAGCATCGCTCTTTAATTAAATATATAAAGAGAAAAAAATGTCACAATTAATATTAGCATATGGGCGTTAAGCGATGAGCATGCGTTCGCCCTACCAAGCTAACAATTTACCCATATACATTTGACCATCAGTGTTAAAGGAATTCTAAAGGATTGGACTGAAAGATAATAAGGAGTCACACTACGCAATGGGCCATACGTGCTTTCTAAGGCCACTCATGTCAAGTCATAATAACCCTATTGCACCAGGTTTGAATCCCCATCCAGCCATAGGTACTCATTTTTTATCATGACCCATGACTCCTATGCGTTGCTATGAACTGAGATTACAGTTCAATGTTATTAGTGCTCTCGGAAAACATTAAGTTAATAAGAATATTCCATATGGACACGAGGGGTAAAGCGGGTACCTATAGGAGAGTTGGTTGAGGCACGCGATATTCCAGATCTTTCGTGCCGCAGTGGAATTTGTCGCAACGTGATCAAAGGGAAGGGAGGTACCAAGAGGAAGAGGGATCCGCTAAGAAGTAAATTTGGTGCCACCGGCGTCATCGAAATGAATCTATAAAACTTCCATTTCCGTATCCGTACCACATAGAAACGATTTGGGAGTTTTCTGAAATCTGTAATACCGAGCTCTAACACCTAAAACATATAAAATGGATATGTAACGTTGGCCCTCTCCTTGCAACCATTAATTTTTAATGTAGATGAAAACAAGGGAAAAGTAGTACAATGCAGTAAATACGAGGGTAGGCTGAAAACTAATGTGCACATGCTTTGTAGAGCAAAAACAAAATGACCTAGAGCAAGTAAGTAATATTCCCTCTAAACAGGCATGCGCAGATTTGAGGCCGTTTCATTTATCCAGTGTATTTTGAGAAGCGGAAGTATGGAGACGTGTTCTTGTGATGTGTCAACGCGAGTTATACAGCGTCCTGTTATCAAATTTCTAACTGCTGAAAAAGTGACTCCTACCGAGATTCATCGTCGATTAAAGGCTGTTTATGGTGACGATGCTGTTGATAGGTCTACTGTAAATCGATGGCTAGTAAAATTTCGTGGTTGCGAGCCTGGAAAAGCCATAATTGTTGATGAAACACGCAGTGGACGTATGATCGCTGCCACAGATGATAAACATCGTGCTGCGATTCAAAATGGCCGTCAAAGCACTCAAAAGCGTATTGCAAACCATAATGGAATATCCAAGGAAGAAATTTGTCCTGTTAAAGGCAGTCTGGCGCCAATAATCTTTCAACATGACAACGATCGTCCACACACCTGTGTAACTGGAGAGGCTCTAGGAAACCTGAAATTTCAACCGATTACATACTTTCCTAATTCTCCCTATTTTTTCCTCAACCCAAGAGACACCTCAAGGGTAATCATTACACCTCCTACAATGATATGAAGGCAGTTGTCAAGTCCTGGATACGAGAAGGGTCGGAAGAGTTTTTCAGTAAAGTAGTGAAAAAACCTGTTACACGTTGGGAGAAATATGTTAGCTTTGACGGTGACTATGTTGAAAAATAAAAAATTGAGATTGTAACTTAATAATTGTAATTAAATGTACTTTTTGCTCAATCTTGCTATTTGTTTTTGTTCGCGCTCTACAATCATGTGTGTCTTACTTTTCAGCCTGCCGTCGTATTACAGTTAACGGGACTAATAAAGTGTTTGGTGTCTTCTGCTGAATAATTCTTTACAAATGAATAAACTCTCTTTGAGATTGCAACAAGAGTCCAGATACATCAGATTAGTAAAGCGCGCTAACTCAACGGCCGTGCGTTTGGATTCCTCCTTATATGGGGTTATGTATCAATTCCACGGATGATATTATGGGGAAACCCGACTAGTCAAGTGTAACTTTTTGGCATCGCGTGGGCACACAATCATACAGTTTTATCGGAAATGGAAAAATAACCATAAAAGAAATCATAATTTTCACTTACGAGTATTGCAAACTTTTCGAACTTAAACATTTTAATCCGAATGACTTAATCTTCAGCATGTTCTGAGGCTCGGCTGCTGCCAGGCTTATAACCTATTTTTTTAGTTTTTTTGGGGAGGCGATCGACAGCTCAGGTCATTTGCGCCATTAGGGCTGACAGGAATGTATGAAGGGTGGAGAGAAACTCGGCGTCGGCATTAGCCTGCTCTTAACGAAAGTCGTCAAGGGGTGCGCAGCTTAACTTCCCATCCGACGGACGGCTTACCCACTCAAAGTACCCCCCACAAATCACCTCAAGTAGGGATTGCAATACCACTGAAAAATAGCTGTCACCGTCGGGATTCGAACCCGGGCCCTCTCGGTGGGAAGCCCGTACATTAGCCACCGCACCATCCCGATCCCCGTTTATCACCCTTTTAAACAGATGCGCTGTGATTCCATCTCTTAGATAACACTAATACATAACCGTAACAACGGGTCGTGAACATTTTATAAGTCGTTGATCAAAGACGATCTCAAAAAAAAGAGCCCTCTCATGCTGAGATGGCTGTGATTACATTTCACGGGCTGTGTGGATAATCTCTACATATTCCAGGCAACCCAACCAGCAACTTGGGAATTGATTAGCCAGCCATCCACAGTCTGATTGAAAGAGAATTAACCTCATGGTGATAAATAGCCACTTAACCCTTTAATTTTTCTAAAGGACATTATTCTATACTTTCCTGATAAGGGAGACGATCGCTTGAGTGTTTTCCTATTTGTGTACGGCGTTGCGCTCAAACTTTTTAATCGTCAATAGACTAATAGAAAGGTGCAGGTCGTCGGCATCAACTCATCGAGGCGACCCATTCATCATGAAGGAACAAACAAACCTTTCATTTTATCACAGAGACGGTATTTCCGAGTTCTGAATATCCAAATTTCAATCGAGCCTAACAAAACTAATCCTAAAATTAATTCAAATTCGTTTGAACTGGATTGCTCAAATCCCTCATTTAATTAATTGTCCCTTGTTTGCGATGAGATTTGATTTCCAGCGTCAAAAACTGCACACGAGAAGCGATAAATTTCCAGCAAAAAAAGAAAAATAAACTCCGCGGATTAAACACAAAGGGTCGGTCTACATTTGTCCCCCTCTTTGTTGCTCCTAAGCAGACAGCAATGGACACGAGAGAACACGCCTTGTTTATTTTATTTGCTTTCTGAAATGCGATTCCGTCGCTACATTTGAATTTACTTCCACAGTTTAATCGAAAACAAAATTATGGGATTTCCTGTGTCGCACCTTTTGATAATCCGCCATCCCGAAATGTTATATCATGCATATAAATACGCAGTAGTTTATTTTTTTTACTCTAAAGATCTCACTTCACTTTTTTATTTTTTGGTGATGTGTTTGAGATATATCTCACGTATTTTTTCATTATTTTAGTTTGTTGCCGCAGCGCGCTATGCTTTTGTTATTCCACAAATCCGTCCGTGTGTGTCCAGGGTGTGCGCGTGTTGACGGCTTGCACTTGGGCAAACGGCCGCTGGCGCTAGTGAGGGGGGCATCGGGCGGAAGCATGCGCAGTGTGGCGAACAAAAGTAATTTTGAGAACAAACTCTCTCGCCTGCTCGGGAAAACAAGACTTTCCCTATCCCCCCTCCATCACTTCATCCACCCCTTCTCTCCCTCCCACCGACTTTTTTTCACGCCACCACCGGCTTTCGGGGGAATATTAAATTTTGAAGGAAAAACAGGAGAGGGCGCGGCGAGCACACGTACGCAGGCGGGGAAATGACGAGTGCGATGGCAAGTTTGTTTTCTTTCTAAACGCCTCTTGATATCCAATGAATACGATATGAGAAAATATTAGGGGGCATAATTGAACATGGGTAGGGATTAAGACTCGAGAATGACAAACACTTTTTGGATTAGGGGTTGGTTTGGTTGGCTCGGAAGGGATCTCCCATCGATGAGAACGGACGTTAGCTCCAATAACTGTCCCGAGGTGCTTCTTAGGGACCTTTGATTCGGCGGCGACATGGAAATGTGCGTGTACCCAACGTGTAAATACCAAAATGCATTTGGGGAAAATTGTATCGTTTTATGGACGCATTCGCCACCATTCTAGTGGTTATCAGTTTCTTGAATCCTTCTCTGTAATTCCCTGATCTCAGCAAAATTCATTAAATACTTATTGCCAAGAATAAAACTAACAGCCGCTATCAGTGTGTTACGACAGACCTATAATTTCAATTAAATGTACAGTAGCAAAATGTTGGCCATAGAATTATGAAACTTTTAATTTCTCAATCTATATTGTTTTATTAGAAAAAATGTCTTAAAAATCAAGAACCTCTTTACCGATAGATATTTACAAAATTTGATAAGTCAAAGTGAAATGATACCTGATAATAATCTTATCCCCAAGAGACTTCACTCTCGAAACAGAAGGATTGAAAATTCTTCAGCGAAAATAATGTTTAAGTATAGCTTTCGGTTCATGAGCTAGGTTTCAATATTATTCCTTTTAAATTACCCGGAAAATGTATTCATATTTATATCGCAGTCATGCATAAAGCTAATGCGTCTAAATGTTGAGATCTCGATCATAAGTTTAGTATCGAAATATGCGAGAGTGCTTGACTAATAATAAGCCTTGGACAATAGCAGGTAGTGCTTGGGAGGATGAAGGAGTTTGCCCTTCATCTATGCAACAACATACCTGCGGAATCTTATTATGGTGTTCGTAGATCCTTGACTAAACAATGTCAACTGTCAAATATATATACCTCCGATGGTCCGAAGAAATAGAGAATTTCAGATGGGTGCGTCTAGATGTCATTGAGAGGAATCGAAACTTCCATTCAACTGAGGCGTCGTAAAATTCACTTTAGCGGCTGGGAATTCTGTTGACAATTATTAACAATTGAATAGTCTTCACTGACATTCGGAAAAATATTAATTAGCATCCTTTAAATCTCTAATATAAAACCATCCTTTTTATTGAATATATGACGTCAGAACCATCGGGAGTAAAATATTGTGGAGGTAACCCCACTCGAATCTACGAGACATTTTTATGCTGCATGCTGCATTTTACGTCCAAGTGCTCGACAGGCTTCGAAAACGAGTCGCCCGCGTCCGACCAGTGATCAAAAACATCTGGAGGCTACATGACGACAATGCGCCGTCTCACACCGCGCTTGTCGTGTCGGACTTCTTGGCCAAGCACGGCGTGGCACCGCTGCCGCACCCGCCCTACAGTCCGGACTTGGCACCACCGGGCTTCTTTCTGTTCCCGAAGATAAAGAAGAGTTTGAAAGGAACGCGATGCGGGACTTTGGACGCCGTCAAAGAGGCCGTGACGACGTGTCTTCGAGAGGTTCCCGATGATGCCTTCGCGGGAGCGTTCCAGGAATGGGAACGCCGGTGGAACAAGTGTATCGACTCACAAGGGTCCTATTTTGAGGAATATAGTATTAGCTTAAGATATGTAAAAGTGTAATACATTTTTTTTCCTGAGCTCAGAACACTTATTTTCCGGACGAACCCTGGTTATGGTAGGTTTTTGGATGAACACAACTACCAAATAAATATTTTGTTACTCCTAACAGAACACAAACAAGCAACCTACTCTACATTAGGTCCCTCTTCCTCCCTGTATACTTCCTTCTTCCCTTCATCCCGTCCAACCTCCCTATCCTGTTCTTGCCCTTTCCTGGTTTGCCCAACATTCTCCCCTCCATTACCGTCTTCAACATCCCACTGCCGCTCAATACGCCCTTCATCCATTTTTCCTGCCTCCATAGGATTTCTCTCAACAAACTCCTCTCCTCGCCCACCATACACTTCCTCATTTGTCTCTCTTTCGGTCCATTTCATCTTCTCCATTCTTCTTATGTATAAATATGATAACTGTGGTAGCAGCTAATTTACTGCACATTTGCAAACCCAGAATTTCAGAATGAAAAAACTTCATAAACGGATAAGTGTTGAAATGTAAATGGAATATGGGAAATGATTAACCTTCATTCAAAAGTTAAATGAACTGATTGGTATATTGGGACCTGCAAAAATGGATACCTCGCCCCAGAAAAATTGTGAAATGTTAACGAACGATGTAAGGTGAAGTAGTGGTCTTAAAAGTAGAAGAACATGTTGAATATAAATATTATGTAGGGTAAAATTTTTGTATTTAGAGACTAGAAATTTTATTTGGTAAAATTTGAGAAATTTCGACCAAGAACTAGAATACCAATGCCGATATACTTCAAAGGATACCACTCCACTGAAGGTGCTAAGGCCATCTACAATATTAAGGCAAAGATAAAGAGAACAGTTGCATTTGGAAGATCATCTCGATGGAACGAAAATGCACTCGAGAATACTCAAAAAAGAAGGTATCGAGGACAGGAGAGAAGACTCCTTTTTTGTCAGGGTTGACTTTATGCTGCTCAAAGGGATCGATAGACAAACAAGGCCTCCAGGTGATTCCTACCTACATTTGGCATCCCTTGAGAAGAAACCTCTTGAAACCCTGGAATGTGTCACACCCTACTTTGCAACAATGTAATTCAACTAGCAATCGAAACGAACGCTATTTAGGGTATTAAATTCAGATGGACGAAAAGCGACAGACTCATATGTGAATGAAATAATTATCTTCCAGTTTAATAAAGGAAGATGACTTATTATCTAATAAGATAATAAATAATCTTTAACTTAACTCTAATAAGATAATAAATAATAAAGAAAGATTATTAAGTTATCTTTTCTACCTGATAGAAGGAATTACCGCCATGGTTCATGAAAATTAATAAAACTACAATCAATGAGCACCTTTCCGAAACTGTTGGCGCAGTTTTACTTTAATGTTTAATAATTTAATGAAACCCTAATTAAAAATTAAAGGTCAGGCGTACATGCAAAAACTGCCAAATGCATCAAACTTTGCGTCTTTAAAATGAAAATACATTTGAATTTTTCCGAATAAAGGAAAATGTAGCACATCTCATTTTCCTAGAAATGACGAAATGAAAATATCAACCCATATTCATTTCATTCGAAGGTGCGAACTCTAGATGAACTAATCCAAGAGAATACCATCGATGCTAGTTAGATGCTACTTAAATCTAATGAGAAATGTATGGAAAAAATGAGCCTCAAGTTAAACAAATGGTAAACTTGACAGTGAAATTGTCCAACCCTCAAAATGATAATAGTTGAGAATAAACTTGAATATTTATAAGACTTTTCCAGGTAGAGGGACGAAAATGACGGAAGCGGGGAAGAGGACAAGAATATAGGCTATATAGGAATATAGGACCAGAATATAGAGGATAGAATATATCGTTGCCAGATTGGGTTTCGTTCAGGGGGGCAATGGAATTGTCATCACATCGTTTGTAGCTTGAACCCATAAAAAATCTACCGTAACCTGTAGATTACCAATAAAAAAGGTGGGCTCTTTCGTAGGTTAAAGTTAATAATTGAACTCCATGACACGATAGAATGAATGAATTAGGCAGGACGTTCATGAGTAGGCATATTATGAGAAGTGAGTGAGGTTTCCTAAAGAAATGAAGACCCGCGCTGAGAGCAGGAGCATATTGAATAGAGATGGTGATTACCGATTGGACTAAAGTAATAGGAAGAGATGGCATTGATTGTAATAGGCAAAACATCGCGAACTATTTGTGAACACAAAACAAACGGCGAGAGCCGTAACAACCCCGAAAACCCAATCACACGGTACTTGTCCAAATTGGAAGGAATGATGAAAATACACGACCAACCTGACGGAAGTTGGAGAGAAATCAGGTTGGACATGGAGGAGTCAGGTGAATTTGGACAATCCCGCCCTTTGCTATAATTGAAAGCAAAATGTAGCATGGAATTCGTGGAAGCGAACAAAATTTCCAGCATGATAGGTATGAGCATTAATCCTGCAGAATTAGGTACTAGTAAATGCCCTACCGTCGAGAAAAACACGTAAACAAACTACAAAAAGATTGACCCCTATTGAAAACTCCATATGAGAGCAATGCAAAAGTATTACAGTTATGTTCGCTCTCATTTTCCAAAGTAAACTTGTAACGGACCTATTTTGGATACTACACATATTTGTTTTCTTAATTACATCGTTTGACAATTATAGGATATATATTTGTGTTAAGATTTTATTATAAATATAGTATTGTGCCTAAATTATTAAAAGAATTTGATTATAACTAAAGATATTTTCATTTTTAGATCGGAAAATTCTAGATTTGTCTATCCATGCGAAGACTCCTAACCAATTTAGCTGAAACTAATATACAGAAACGTCTCTCTTATGTGATATTCAGCGATCTCTTTTCCAAATAAGTCAAAAAATGTTATCAACATACTAAATTAGGTTAGATCACTAACAGTAGTTATGTATGGCATAGGTTTAAAATGTGATGTTCTTTGTACGTATACAAGCCGTTATTTTCTTGTACCTTTAATTCCTATCGTAGAAACATCACTATTAACAGCTCCTGTATATAAACTCGTAAAATTTAGTCTAACATGTACGTATATCTGAATTTAACCTCAATGACTTTCATCGTCGGAGTTATTGAAATAACCTATTGGTTCTTAACGTTGTACCACAATAATTTCAACCTTAGTGTATATCCACCCGTGCTACGCAGTCCGTTACTGGCAGGTTCCTACACTGATGTACCTATACGTAATATGCTTATTGAAGTGAGGAGCTGGACAAGTACAAGTAAGGTTTTCATTAATGCGTCGGTCAATCTTGTATAATCTAAGTGATGATGCAAGTAAATTAATTAATATAACTTTAAGTGGAATCTACTGAAAATATTGCAAGAATATATCACTGACGCTCATAATTCATTTTGTCAAAGGACTGAATATACACTGGTATCAAACAATGAATTCATATCTTAATCGTTTTTTTCAAAATGAATAGATTTTTGTCCTACCACAATTTTCAGCCCAAGTGGCGACGGGGTAATCGCCTGTTAACCCAGAGTTTGCGGGTTCGATTCCCGCCTAGATGGGTTTTTCTCCACCTAGGGCATGGGTGTTTGTATTTATCTCAAAACTATTCTACAGGGGTAAACTGGTAGGAAGGACTATAAAGTGCCAATGCCGTCCAAAAAAATTCGTCAAAAATTTTAAAACTGGATTATGTTGATACAACTGCTGCCGCAGATACATTGGCGAAAGATTTAGTGAAGGACTCCCAGAGAGAGAAATGGGATGAATTCCTGATAATCCCTGTTTTTTTTAATGTTTTTTGGTAAAAAAATGTTTCTTGTCATTTTATCACAGCATAATTAAACGAATGTGCGCTGGAACCTGTTATTTGTACCCAAAAGAGGCACTAAGAAAACTGATTCTAGCAAAAAACTAATGATAGTAAACGCAAATCCATCACTTTTAGCAACAAGGTAAATGGTAACAATAGGGACTACAAATTCTCGGAAAATGTTATTACTAGAATAGATAGATGTAAATGCTTAGGTGTATATTTATCCAAGGATTTAGGGTGGGGGGCTAAACGTGGAAAACATTTTTTTTTAATTTCAAAATCCTTCATTGGGTGATGAGAAACCTCAAAGGGAGCATTGGGGTAACTAAGGAAAAGGCGTATAAGATCCTGGTAAGACAAGTTGTAGAGTACTCATCACTTATTTGGGACCCGCACGAAGATAGATCCATTGCAAAACTGGAGAAGGCACAAATAAAGGCTGTCAGATATTGTATGTATTGGGGAAGCATAGGAGGATGGAGAGTAGGACTGAAATATTAAAAACACTGGACTGAGAACCTTCACAAAGTAGAAGAAAAATAAGCAGGTTGTGGAATGTTCCGCGTTATAAAAGGAGAGAAAGCTTGGAAAAACTAAGGAGAAAGGCAGAAATACAAATTTTATAGGAAGAAACTATAAAAAAGACAAGGTAAAATTCCGGGTACAAAGAATGAATAAAAAAATGTTCCTTTCTCAATAAAACAATTATTGATTTGAACACAAAACTTGCAAAACTATTCGAGCCCTTTACTAAAAGAGTAAATACTTTTAAGAAAAGATGTTCACAATTTATGTTTTACCTTGATTGATGTGTTGAATAAAATTGTATATAACAAGCTGAATTTTGATTTTTTTCTTGTTGATTGGGAAAATGATGTTAATAAGATGGGAATTTTCTTTTTTTTTTGTGTTACAGAACTTTAAGTTCATTTTTTTACCGAATGATTTTATTTATTATTTTTCGTGATATTGATTGGATTTGAGATATTATTTTATTTTTCCAAAGCAAGTTTCATCGTAATACTTACGGCTTGTGTGCCACCTGACATTGGTTATCTCTACATAGAAGTTTTTATAATAATAAAAATTCCATTTGTACATGTTGAACAAAATTTAAGACAATTCGTTTGATATTCGAACTCGAAGTAAAGTCATATAAAACGTATTGTCTTGAATATTCTCCATATGTAAAAACGGAATTAGTTTTTTTAGTTCCTCTTTCACTTAGTGGCTTTTTGAAGAAAGAAGTTAAATTCAAGTAGTGCAACTTTAAATCGAGGTCGGCTTCACGGAAAAGGCCTCACTTCGCTCTCGCCTACTTGTTGGAGACCCAATTATTTGATTCTGAGGGCCCGAAGGTTCCCCTCCTGCACTATCCCATTTCATTCTGCAATTTGATAGAAGGGAAAAGGCAGTAAGTTATCGATTCAGTGGAGGGCAGCATGTTTCCATACCCTTCTCTCCGGCGCAATACACTCAGAGCAGGAGCCAGCCATCTTTCAAATTGATCATTGCGCCTCGGAGTGCTGCAGTACACCCTTCAAGTACGGAAATCAGTCGTATTCTCGTGTATAGGAAATTTCAATTAATTCCATATGAATCAAATCCCATTGTCTCACGCGAAAAAGTCATCAAATAGAGGTTTACATTCCTCACACCCTACTGATAGTTATGTGCCTTCCCTGTAGCCACTGTGCACCACTTCCCAAAACAAAAGATAATATCCAAGAATATAAACCTATTTCTGATTTCAATATAGTAAGAAGTCATGAACGCCAACCTAAGAGCACCAATGAGGTTCCTGAGGTTTGAATTGAGTATTAAATATACAGGGTGCGTTCTAAAAGTAATACGATTAAATTTCCCGCGCCGCTCCTATATCCGTGGGATCCGTGGGATCAAACCACTTTTTACTGTCGTACGTACTTTCATTTACACTATTTTATAGTTTGTTAACGCTCCTCTTCACCCATTGCAACTTACTAGTTACCAAATGGCTTTCCCTTCTCTCATCAACATAACAAGACAACACTGGTTGGATCAATGAGAACCCGCGGAAAGGCCACTCATGCCAACCAGATAGGTCAGATGTTTAAGTACCCGACGAAAGGTCGTTCGTGCAGCGTGTGTCTCAAAGCCAAGGGAGAAGACTCAAAAGGCGTCTCTTTCCGGTGAAGTGAATGCTAAAATGGATGGTGCAAAATTACAAATCGATGATGCGACCGGAAACTATTGCGAAAATTACCGCTCGAGGAATAATGAAGACCTCCACGGGAAAGAGTGGAGAAATTCATATGTAATTTAAAAGCAGGAGAAAACGAAATTAAAGACTCCCTGAAAGTTCTTCTTAATAAGGAAACTAGGAGATTCGAATAAAAATTAGTGGCGTCCACAGTGGCGTCCAGACTTCTTGATCAAAAGATCGCAGTACGTTTTAAGAGCAAAGCGAACGGCGGTGAATCAGCGATGGGAAAGGGAGAGGGTGTTCCACCGCGAAGGAGGGAGGAAGAAATAAGGCTCACTCAGGGGGTGTGTGGGAAGGCAGTCAGACGAACGTGCCTTTCATGTCACGGCATTTTTTGCCAGTGTATAAAAGTCACAAGAGTCCGTGGCGGAATTTAAAATTGGATTTACCCTCTCGATTTGGAAACATTTTCCTCCATTAAAACTAAAAAGAAATGACAGATCCGACATAGCCGGGGGCATGAGAGCAGTGGGGGTACGCTTCAAGGGGCAGCGCTTGTTCAGGCGTCAATCCTAGCCGTTAAAAGGGTTAACACTCCATTTCGCATTTCTCTACTGAACAAAAATCGAAAGCAAATGCGTGGGCTATTAAAATTCTACATCAATCAATATTACTCTTTCAGAGTAATGGCGGATCACTCGCTTTTAAAAAGAATAAATAATCTATCCAAGGGCTTGGCGTGAAACTTTGTGATGAAATAATTGAAACCGCCGGCTCATCCTCGGGTATCCCGTCTAAAATAAACACGCACATCTCATATGGGATAAGTGGAATCGGAATCAAATAAAGGGGTAGCTTGATTAGTAATTTGGGAAGCATAAGAGACTTACGGAGAGATAGTGGGTGATAAAACACAAATACGAGAAATAACCCGGAATTAACCATTTATGTCGAGTAAATATATTAAAAAGATGCATAATATATTATATTTGGCAGATTCATTGGGAACAAGAGAAAGAGTTTTTTGTGACTCTATTTATGCGATTTGAAGGATTTTCACCAGTAATTGAGAACCTGAATGATAATTTATTGTACTGTTTTCGACAATTAATGTTAAAATGTGGTCGGGTGAAAGTAAAATAGAGATGTCATCAAAGGCTGAATGACCTTACTGCCTTAAATTACGTTGGAAACTTCATTTATTCTAATCATGATTTACAGGGATTCCAACAATGATCCGAATTAAAATATCAATTGAAAAAATGTAATCAAGAGGTATTTATTCTCGCTTTATTCTTCAAATTTTTTAGCGGCTGTGTGCAACGAAAAAAGAGGAACTTTGGCACTGCAAACAGTTGTTAATTTTTTAGGTGGCGCTGACATACCTGAAAAGACTTATTGATAATGTCAGTACCTTGAAATTAATGTTATATTCTCAATTACAACAATTAAAAAATTCTAGTGACGTGATAGTTCCCTAAATTGAGACCATCATACTCTTCAAAACAATCATGGTATTTTTCAACTCTAATAACGGGTCATTTCCGTTTGGCAGTTGGTTCTCAACCCCTTCAATCTCCGACATAAGTCTCATTTCCCTAATCCTCACACCTTACACACCTCATACAACCACTCTGCACACCCATTCAGCGAAGTTCACCCCGTACACGCCGTAGCCAAGGAATGAATCCTTTCAGGATAGTTTATTGATGCTTTCTATAACATATTGGAACTCTCCTTTACATGTACGATATCTTCCGTTTCTTCAATCGCCCACCTATTGCTTCAGAGTTGCAACCAGAAAAACCACGCTGTACTCAACCATTTTTATTGGAAAAGAGGGGGCCGAAAAATATTGCATTATTTTTGGAGTTCTCGAGCAGCGACATTGGTTCAACACTCGCTCATCTCCTGCTGCCTTAAATGTCATGCAATCTGAATACCAATATGCGTGTTGAATTCTTTCGAAATTTAATTTTCCTTTATAAAAAGCAGCTATTGGTATTGAATATTATTTTGAGTTTCAAATTTAAATATTTTTGGATGAAGAAAATTGATACGAGCGTAAAGAGCACGGCGTAGCGGAGATAAATTCACTCATCGAAAAATCACTTGTTTCATTTGCGGTAATCTCACATATCGCCTGCCTTTTCCCTAAAAATATTTTCAACTCTTATGCTCATTGTATTCGATTGATCTATTCACGTGTATCATCGCTGGTTAGGGACGGATTTTATGAGTCACTTCATTTTGCAGGTGGAATTAATACGATACATGACAAATTGAAAGTAAAAAGTCACTGCAAATGTAATTGTCTTTGGTGGCATTGGCATTTCAAGTTCCAAGAAACTGCGGGAGATACCGCAGCAGTAACTCGTAAGGGAGTCATCCGCTATTATGTATTTCAATGCAACAATTTCAGAGTGTAAAAATCATTCCGAATATCAATGGAGAAAGAAGGACCACTGATAGGGTCCTTTAATTTTATGTGGTCCCTTGGTAGGAGCATGATTTATAAGAAACGCTTACCTTACCTTTCTACGCTTACCACCCTTCCTACTTCACATGCGACAACGCGCCACGGAATTCGCCGTGATGACAGGCAGCGGGGACCGATGTGGAGAATCTCGGGTTGCCGCACGCCAAGGATAATATGTATTTCGCGAATTTTCGACATGGCGAAGTCTGTCGAAGGACCGATTAAACATCTAAGAATGGTCTTCAAAATTCAAGCGACAAAATCGTAGCACTGTAATAAACCCCAAAGTTGGTTTCATAGGGCTCACCTAATGCTAAACCCTGTACGGCGACTGAATTTCACATATTTTGTCTACTGAGGGCTGTTACTTTTCCAGCACGGCTTGCGGTTTAATATTTAAATCTGTAACCGAAAATATCACACATCTTGAGTGGACCTAAGAGTACCAGAGGTGTCACCTTGGATAGAAACAGGACCCTTCAGCCAGTATTCCAACGCTCACGCTACTGAACTACCATCCCCATCAATATACGATCACAACTAAGAGTCTAAATCATCTGCTCTCATATATGAAAGCTAGATTTTCCGTGGATACACTAAATTATTTTTATTTCAGAAATTTAGCCCATCAAAAACAGAAAGTTTAGTCCAGCAAATAAAAGAACTTAAAACAACCACATAAAAAGATGAAAGAAAAAACATTTCATTAATTATTTAGGGAGAGGCGAGAAAGAGACAGGTTGGTGAATATGTTAGAGGAAAGCGAAAATGGAATGCTGTTGTCCGCATGCGTATTAAGTACAAAGTAAATACTATGCGCGATTGAGAGAAAAGGAGGTAATTGTATAGGTAAAATGATATGTAAATCTTTCGGAGAACAAGGCACGAGTATAGTACCGTATTTAATCGAGTACGAGATAAGCATCCTTTGCACTATTCAGAGGACTTATCCAGGACTTAATGCAATGTTTCCTTCTATAGAGACTTAAAGGCTTGCTTACAAAACCTTTAGCTATCCTGTGTAATGTATACGTATAATAATTAACTGACAATTTATAGAATCATTAAAATACGGTGTCATTTGAACATTAATGAGAATTATAGCAACATGCGTAACCCTAAGAGGAAAATGTATGGGAATAGATAATCCGAAATTGGATAAAGGTTTACCTGAACATAAAATGTGTCTAGGTAAATCCAATATCCTAAGCCTTATAAGAAAGATTGTGTTTTTCCCGTGGTAAGCAATCCAACCGGAACCGTGGTAGGAAGAGGCAAGTGCAACATCAATGGAATAGAGTGGTCCATGGGAGGAGTTTTAACACAAAGTATCGTATAAAATCAAATTTTAAATACTTTAAAAAACCGGAAAAGCTCAAAAATAGTATCTAACTTTAGTTAAAAATTGTAAAAAAAGCTGAAATTATAAATTGTTCCGCTATAAGATCTCAAGGATAGGTCCCTAAAACACACAACGAATTTTTACAAAGCAATTGTATTTCGTATAACTTTCTTAGCTCTGTGTTACTAATTTTGTAGTATGACAAGGTAATAACTCTCCTACTTTACAGGAAGGAAATCGATACTAAATGTGGTAACCTGAAAAAGTAGCTCGTGAATCAATAGGAACGCCTGAGTAGTAAGCATTTCGGTTGAAAAAAAGGCTAAGGATCAAGTCACGTCTTTAGCCAGGGTGATAAATTTACAACTGAACGAAAGGATAGGAACGCAAGAAATGATCGCCAGTTGAGAAGGAAATCATCATTCAAGAGGCAGCCGGAAGGCAAGCGTTGTTGATGATCAAAGTAGACCTCCTGCTTGAGGTCAATTGAGTTGCAGCAGTAACCCACGAGCCTCGCTTTGAATCACACTTATTGCGACTCAGAATCACGTGAGCTCAAGCCCAAGATGTACGAATCCCAGTTATTAATACAGTATGTGGAATAGTTAAGACACAATGGTTTAGATGGAATAATAATGTTTAAAGTATAATTTATAGCCCTATATCAGGTCACCGCTTATTTGAAGTCTATGGTGATTAATTAAATTCGAGTCACACTAAGAACCACACCGTTTGCAGATATTTTTTTCCAAATAACAAAAGGGTTCATTATGAAATGGAATGATGATAATAACCAAGAGGACAGCGGTGAAAATAATGTACGCTTCAGAAGTAAAGAGCACAAAAGATTTTAGTTTGCTATGCTTTCATAAAAAGGGCACTATTATGATCCCACTCCACTTTCAAATGAAAGAAACACTGCCAAACAGATATAAGCGCATTTTATCCTGGCACAATTCTTGGCCGAAGAAAAGGATAATCGCCAAAGATAAATTTACAATGGGCATTTCAGCGGTGCTTGCTTGATACAACAGTCATTGACTCGGTTTTCATACATCAAACGTGGTGCGACAAAGAGAATCTATACTTTAATGAAAAACATATTCTCACATCTCCCCTTTAAAGAACCTTTATTACAGAATGCGTTTCAGTCGATTTAGGCAAACGCAAAACAACGAATACAATAAGAATAAATATTTGTGTTCCTGATTATGGTTAAGCCGAATAACGTTGTGCAACGATTTACCTTTAAAATAGAAAATTTGGAATGTGTTCAGCATTTAGGTACGGAATTCATGTTGGTGCCCCGTTATTCTGACTTTGACTTACGTACCTGAATATGGCTACAAAAGTAAACGAAAGGAAATCGTCCAAACATTTGTGTTGATACGCCAACGATAAATGCAGAGGAGTATGCCGTCACCACCCTACACATTATTCTGTCAAATCATCAACCCACGACATGAATGGTAAGTAGCACAGTGCATATAACATCCGTAGGAAAGTACGTCGTTCACCAGAGTTGTTCGCCTTTGATAGTAATAGCAATGAGATCGACGGCAAAACTTATCAATAAGAGCGAGTCCTTCAGATACCGGAATCGATGTAGATGTAGATTCCTGCAGGAATCAATGAAGAGTTGGCGAATTTAAACATGAGCATCACGGGCAGAAACACCGACCGCGAGAAAGGGAGCAAGCGAGGTCGCCGAGGCACCATGGGACGTGGTTTACGGCGGTGCACGCCAAAGCACCAATTTCGCATATGAGTCAACCACCACGAGCGATTGACACGTGGGCTTTGGAAGTTGGGAGAGAGAAGGTCACTTTCCAATCGATTCCCTCGATGAGAAATTTTCGGAAACAACGATTCTTCATCACCGATATTCCTGAATTGATCCTTCCTAATCTCAATTTGATTCGGCTGGCTCTGAAATAAGATCACACGGGTACACAAAAACAGGTCTATAAGGATTAGGTGCTTGATTAGAGTCAAGTTTTTAATCCCGCACAAAGAAGCGATGAGGGTTAAAAAAATAAACTTTGCACTTCCACATAAAGATTTAATACTTCACACGACCATGCTTTCGATACTACGCATCTTTTTCAGGTGATGATACATCGAAATCATGGTCGTTTGAAGTATTAATTCTATATGTAGAAGTGTAGTGTTCCTTATTATACCCTCATCATGAAGGAATTCCACAAAGTTAAACCTGAAACTGTTACGTTTCGCACAAAGAAACTTTGATATACAGTTACACAAATCAGGCTTACGTCCGTATCAATTGTTAACGCAGGGAACATGTAAGGAATAATTAAGATTAACACAATTCTCCTAGAACCCATATATCGACTTTCACTAAACTAAATCTATCAAAGTATGGCTCAGCACTGTTTTTCACAATTATTATTTGTTTATAAAAAATTTGACTTCGATCCGACGACATGATTTGCATCGCTTCGTTCGAAATCTAATTTTTAGGGTGAACTTTTTCAAGTGAACTGATTCAACGCGCAGCAATTCGCACCGTCGCCGTCGGTTGGCTTCTTCAATCGCCCGGGGCGGGTGGGGGAGGGAGGGAGAGAGAGAAGAAAAGGACGATATGCTCAGTGTCGCGCGCGTTCGCCCCTCCTCCCCCGCGCCGTCATTCCCACCCTCGCCCGCATTTTCTTCTCCCTCTTTCCTCCCCCCCCCCCAAGGAATTAAATAAACAATCGATATCCGAGTTATGTCGGAGGACACCCACGGAATCGATTGTGCACGGGAGAGAGAGGAAGCGACCTCGCATGCGGCCTCTCCTCCGTTTGTGTGCGCGAGCATTCTAAAAGCACGCGACAGGACTCTGTCACGCTTTCCCCTCCCCTCCCCATCCCCCCTCCCACCTCCCCGCCTCCCTCTGAAAGGAAACTGCCTCTGCAATCATATTATTTCTTTGCACCGAGGATTCAAATAAAAGATGAGGAAGCTATCTCCGGTATTGCACGGAATTCCAATTCTAGTTATGACCTCGGCAATGCCTTCATTTCAAATTGAAAACTAGCGGTAAGTAAGGAAAGAGACATGATGGCGGAGGGGTGATTTCGATAGAAAAATATTGAATTTGTTTAAACTCATCCACATTTATTGTTTGCATGGTTGTTTTCGTTTTTTCCATACATTATTCCACTTAGAGATTGGTTGAATTGCAACCACCGATTCTTCCCTGATTATCTTCTACCTTGATAACTCTTCCGTTTCATGATCATACTTATTTGGTCAGGGCATTTCCATTTTATTTGATCCCTTTGTTTTCCCTTTCCTCATTTGTGTGTGTTTGTTCCCATTGAATTGTACTTCGAACATCCCTTCTTAGCTGTCTCCGATGGCTTCCGACCTATTTCCCTGAAGTTTAATCGACATTAATAACAAATCTTTTTTAAATATTTCTAATACACTGTTGTTTATTTAATATTCTAATGCATTTTTAATACGATTTGCATATTCTGTTATTTAGTGATCGTAAATGAGATACTACCTATAGTACAGGACTTATTACTTCCTTACTCCATTATTAAGCATAGTTTATCACAAATGCAATACGTGTGTAAATAATTTCATTTGTCACCAATGAATTAGATGAAAAGATGATTTGTGCAGAAATTTTATTAAAAGAAATGCTAATGCACAATTTTCTGAACTAGAAAACGTTCAACACTTCAGTGCCAACTCGACTAATTTTTTTGCCTGATAACATATCTTTTTTCAATGGAAGAATTTGATTAATGAAGTTCTTTGATCGCGGGCTTACGTGAAAAATTTATCATCCATTCAAGAATGACAAATGCTAAATGAGCAAGGGAAAATTTGCATTTCCAAATATTCTCGTTGTCGGACGACGAAGATCGACACGCGACGCTCAGGGGAGCGGCGTAGCGAAAGGGCTTTCGTTGTGCCAGGGGGGTGGCCACGTGTAGGACCGGCAACTCGTCTGAAGAGGCGCCGCGAACGACATCCGCGCCATTCCCAAGCCAGCGATTCAACGGATGGGATTGCTCCAATCGCTGTTCACTCCGTGCCGCGGAGATCCGATTCGATCACCACCTTCTCTCCCATCACATCAATCAGACGTGCTCGCATACTATACATTTCAAGCCCCCCCCCCGTCTTCTTTTGGTTTTGTAGGTTCCGAAGGAAAACCTCTATCCGCTTCCAAAGGATTAATTTCCAACATTGCCTTCCCATTCCAATGCAAACGGAAACACGTATTTAAATCAGTAAAAACCATCATCTAAGTGCTAACTTCCGGTAAAAAACCAATTAATATTTTTATAGGGACCAGTATCCCCTCAATCACGGTGAAAATGAAATAACGTCATAGGGTATAGTTTGAACTGGGACTGAATATTATAATTATATGGAAAACTATATATTAAAATTGAATTTTCATGGAAACTGGGAAACTTTCTCAAATGCTTCTCTTATTGTTTGTATGAAATTATTTCTTGATTCTAAATAAAGTCCCTGGTGTGTTCTTAGAAATTTGATTTTAACAATTATATTCCTTAGTATTTATTAATTTAATGAACCATTACTTCCAATTGATCGATAGAAAATAAGTTTCTATGTTGAAATATGATTTTTCTTTTCATTGTTAACGCCAGAATCCACAAAAAATCTCGAACGTCAATACGCGGCTATAAAAGTAAAATTAATCTTATATATTTGTAAGAAAAAGCTTTATATATTCTACCGCATCCAGTAAAATATTCTCACTGTTCGTATATTTTCTTAGAAAAAGGTTAATCATAGAAATACACCACCATCGGATCCATTTGTCCGATCAACGAGAACCCTTCTAACGACTAATATTCGTCATCTACATGACCAATATTTCGTCGTCCACATGACGTATATGGTACATACAAATGTTATTTTCAACCGAGTTGAGAATAGTAATTATCTGCACAACATCCTTCGATTTGCGGCTTTAGGATAATGAAAATCTAACACAGAATTTGTTCACATCATATTCATCAAACTTCTCAACCTCTCCTTTCCCACTATTATCAGGGAGAAATTATCGGAGAGATAATGAAATGCGACTCTATTCCATGGACACACTTTCGGAAAATAAGTAACCATAGCAAGCAAGTTTCAATCGACCTGGATATGCGAGTGGGTCGAGAGCCGGCAATTCAGCCCCCTCTGCCGCAGGGGGAGGAAAGACGCACGGGGGGCCGAGGCGGAGGAGCAGAAAAACCAACAACCCTTTGGGCTACCTCGAGAGTGCGGGGCGAAGGCGTGCACAGACTAGAGAGACACGCTCACACACAAGCGTAGCGCTCCCAGAGTCGGAAGGGCCGAGCTCTTAAAACAACTCAATCACCGGGACGGATATAAACGCTATATCCTCGCTTAGGTGGATGGAGAAAGAGGACCCGGTTCCACAAAGTTAATGAGATAAAAATACGGGAGGGAGGGGAAAGCACGGAGAGGACCTTAATCAACTCAAGCGGTGCGCAGGGAGGGATATGGGAAGCTAGAGAGGGCCTAGGCAGCACCGGAGGCGAGGTCTACGATGCAAAAAAAGGAGAGCGGGAGAGAGAGATGATGAGGGCTTATGAAGACGAGGAGTAGAACGGGGAGGAGGGGGTGGCAGCGGGGATGGAGAGGGGGGAGAGAGAGAGAGAGCAGGGTTTTGCATGTAAATTGGAAACGGTGATTTAGCAAGTACAGCGGATCCTTGATCATCGGAGGGTTGGGGGGGACAGGAAGGGAGTGGAAGTAGCCTGAGGCGCCATCTACGGGCCCAGAAAAGAAGATAAGGGCGGGGGGAGAGGGAGGGCGCCTGGAGTTGTTGTTGAATCAGGTGGGTGGGGGTAGAAGGAGTCCTTGGCGGCGTAGGAGGGTATGAGGGAGAGCCCCGCCCGCTCCCCTGCTTCGACCCCTCCCCCCCCCGTGCGCAGGGCGGGATGGGTTGGTTTGGCTGGTGAAGTGTATGTAGTCAATTTCAAGACTCACAAACGGGGCCAGCTTCCGCTCGATATAATTAGTTGGATGCCCACTCTGTGTCCCCCACTGAAGTGATTTCTGCGTGCGTTGCCCTCGGAATGAAAATGACTTGGCTATATGCTCCTTTTCGATCTGAAGCTTCTAAAACGAAATAGGCATTAAAATTACTACGCATCCCAAAATACACCGCGATCCGCACATAGGGCTTATTTAACCTCTATGAAGACAAGTACACCATAAAGTATGCATTACCTGATTTGAAAAAAATATTGTACTCTATTTTTTTGTAAACTGAAAGTTATTATTTTACTTAAGTAGTCTACAGGATTACTTAGGTGTATTTCCTTAAAGAAATTAACTAACTACTTTCTCCAAATTTTGTAATAATTAGATAGATGTGTAACGACGCCACAGATGTATAGATGTCCACAGCCAAGCTGGTAAGGTGAGTCAGCAATCAGGTAACGTGTATGAATCTTTTCTAGCATGAAATTGTGCCATTCAATGAATTGGTGAGCTATGGTTTGATAGTTTCATAAAACCAAACTTTACCTTCAAATGCAGCGTACGTAACTGTAGTTATTCCCACTGAACAGTAATGAGTGCAAAGGCCAGAAGGGCAATCTTCCCTTATATAATTTATCCGGGGGACGCGTTACGTACCTACATGTCAAAACCAGGAGAAAATGGCATTTTTACTTCAGTGATAGTGGATTTCTACAAAGTTAAGCCTGAATATAGATATGTATTTCTCCCTTGACTCCGGAAGTCGAATTATTGGCTTGAGGGCTGATTCATGCTGTGAGTAATTAAAAGACTGGACGGTACGCGTTCATTTTTTCAGATATTCTTTACACGACAGTATTTTTTTATTTTCTATCGAACGAATAGTCCTTCTAATGTTTTAATAATCAAATTTATAGAACGCCACAAGAAATAAACTTATTCGCAAGGCCATGTAGGCAAGTACTGAACATCCAATGCCCTGAGTTTGGTGGTGAGGCTCTACTTTGTGAAAATTCTTGATCGCTGAAAAAATAAACTTGGTATTTTTCCACACAAAGAATTAAATCAAATTACAACCAGTTTTGACGCATATGCGACTTAGTATACCTGATGATTCCGCCACCTATGCGTCGAAATTGTTAGTAGTTTAATAATTTTTTTGTGAAAAAATACTAAGTTAAACTATTCAATACTCCAGTGCCCTATTGAAATAAAGGTTTTAATCTAGTTCTTCTCGTTGTCTCACGAATTGTGCCAGAAGATTCGGATACCGATAAATCTTACGTAAAGGCAACTTATTGAATGGTGTGTGGGTGATTTTGGGATCAGAAGGGAAGAGTATGGATTTCATTACCAAAGCAAATGACGCTATTCTTGAGGCTGCACTGACAGGCTAAAAGTACACTCACAAAATACAGACACATCCAGTCGTCGTCCAACATGAAGAATGGTGTTGTGCGTTCGGAGTTTACTGGACTGAAGAAGGACAGACACAAATGAATACAAGGAAAGTCTAGAAAAATGAAACCAGAGGACTAGGAGTAGAAAACCAAGTTAAACTTTCATCACTATACGCTAACAAAATAACCTCAGAAATTGATTTTTATGTTCTATACTATATGGTTCAAATCCTACAAAAACAAGAAAAAATCAAGGAAAATCGACTTTCTCTTCATGGCATGCTCTTGAAACCATTCTACGAGTAAGCTACCGTCTCCGGTACACATTTTGACAGTTTTCATTTCTGTTCAGCAACTTCTTACTTCATGGAAAAATAAGCCTTGACCGAAGTCTGAACAAAGTAGGGAGGTGCAACTTCGACTGATAAGAAATGACGTCAACTTCGTATTTTTTATGTTAAAAAAATCTGAAATCCAATTATTACAAATTCCAATTGGTGAAACTAGAAACATTTGTTAGAATGCAAAAAAGGTAATTTTTTCTTATGATATTGTATAATTTTGATATTCCAATTTTCGCGCACTTATCAATTATTCTAAAAAATATCTGCTTCCCTAGCGACCTTTCTTTTCGACTTAGGGGTGATCCAGCAATTCTGTACCTTGCTCATTCAGTAACCAGTCAGAATAGGATGAGATTCAAAATTAAACAAATAATTAACTTTGCGTTTCGTTTCGCAAATCACTCCCTCAAATACTGAGCAGAAATTTAATTGCTTCATAAATTCATGCGTCGTTGAAAACAAATGAATACAAAATCAACTCAACTGTTTTTATTTCGAAACTGCTTTCTTCTTTAAATAGGTAATACATACTTTCGTGTGATTGAAGTCAAATCAAATCGCCCAAAGGAACGAGTTTTATTGCGGATTCATTTGCGTTTTAAGCCCTTTTATCTTTCATTACGGTAACAAACAAAGGTCAAGGCCATTGGCATACGCAGTCGAAAATAGTGAGTGACGTGTACACAATATTGACAAATAATGCACAAATTAGAGGGTCATGGCGATAACAGCACGAATTCCGGAAGATAAATCTCCTCCCGTACCTAAAACCGTTAGCAGGGGGCGAACCCCGGGGATATGGGTCAAAAGCATCATCCCAAACGTGGACCAAGGGGAGGAAACTTGAAAGGCGTACGTTGACGAAAATGAGTCTTATTAAAAAATGGTCATTGCTCGGAAAATTGAGCCGTCGGGAGAAACGGGTAAGGTGAAGTGCAAACCTACTGTTCCATGCCCAGTAGGAAGGTGGGGGAAGCGGAGATGGTTTTGCCGTAGCTATCTATCTCTTGAGAGATGCAGGGGAGAGAGAGTTGGAGGGAAAGAGTAGGCGGTATGAGATGTTAAATTCGAATATGAGATGTAAAAATGAGATGATGAAAATATGAGATGTAAAAATAAACCTCTCACGAAGCCGGCAAAAAGTCCTCAATTTTGGAAGCAAGCAGCGATCATCGGCGCATTTGGAGCGATATTATTTATCCGTGAATATGTCTACAAAAAAATGTAAGGATTTAACCTAAGCACTAGTGTCTTAGACAATAAAATCTGATATCTCAGAAAAAAGATTCATTACGAAAATTTTTTCACCAAAATATCATATCAATCGTGAAAATATTGCCAAAACTTCAAATCTATTGTGATAAACCACTAGGCTAGCTTAAATACTTTATCTATTCCTTGGGGTTCATATCTATTAAATGTATTCTCACGCAATACTTTATTAAAAACAAAAAACATTGTAGCCAAGTTAAGAGTGTAATTCCTACTTCTTATGGCATCACAGTGCAAATTCGCACATATTAACGTGTGAGAACTCCTGTGTATGAAATTCAATGCGAATTTACCCTACGTTCTCAGTATATTTCCTCCCTTTGAAAAAACATCTGGGAAAATAAATTATTGATTAAATCAAGACAATAATGGTATTTTTCAAAATATATGTCACGGAGCTATCTATCACGCGAGATTATTTGAAAACATCTATTAAATCATTATGATTTAGTGGAGATATATGTGGAGGGTTATTCTAAATAATGTCAAATATTTAATAAACAACTTACATCAATATCAAAACAGCAACCTTTGCTATCTTCACGTACCAGGACGGGCACAAATGTACACGGGGAAAGACAATCTGAAGGACGTGGTGGGAGTTAAACTAAGGATGGAGGGCGAGTAAATTGGACAGGATGACATCGCCAGTGTTTCACCACAATTCGACGCCGCGGCAATCGTCACCCCTCAGAACTGAAGCACGAGGTTGCGGGGTGGAGGGGACCCGCAGGGGAAGGGGTCTGCGTAGAAGCGGGTGGGCTAGGGAGGCACGGGGTGTGGTTGGGTACGAAAGACGCAATGTCGCGTCGGCAGAACTCGTCGCCTTCCCGCTGCTCTTCGTCGCCATCCGTCCGTCGCTAATTAACTCCTCCTCCCTCGGCATCGCTCTCTCTCTCTCTCTCTCGCCGCCGCCCACACCCTCCCCCGGCCGCCGCTTCAAACCCCTCGTTGTCGGGGTAAGAAACCGATTAGGGGAGTACCACTGGGAGTAGTTTATTCGCGCGGGGTTGGGGCCTATAAGAGGGTATGGAGAGGAGGGGGGGGGGCAAGCAGAGAGCAGCGGGAGTTGTGGGGGTGTTGTGGGGGAAGAGCATGCGACGACCGCGGATCGGTCGTGTTTTGTGGTGTGGGTGTCATGGGTGGAAAAATATAAACAGTGGGGAGCGTGCATGTCGGATAAGGGAAGAGCGGCGAGACCAAAGGCCCGAGAGGGGCGCCGTAGAGTGATTCTGAATTAAAAAATCTTGAACTTCAAATTCAACTTTATGATTTTGATTCCGCGGCGTATAATATTTTATCAGATATTATATACAGTACATGAAGAATAAGTTAGGATTATCTAGTCGCAAACAAATTTGACCGAAAATGGATTAAACAGTCAAGATGACTAAAATAGCATTTGCACTGCTTCAAAAATTTCTCGGCAAATTTAAACTGACTATATTGGTCTTTATCCACAGAGTTGTATCGTTTAGTGAATTGGTTCAAACAAAACTTTAATCATGAACTGACATATTTTGCCACAAACATGTCTTGCTTTAATTACGTAATTATATTACTTAGCATAATTTTTATTTAAATTATTTTAATATAAAATTTTACATAATCTGGCCAAATTTAATTTTAGTTCCACCTGCTCCCTCAGATATTTTTTATAAGGTTAGGATTTACTAAACACGATGAAAGAGTCGCGTCGCGCGAAGGTGCGTCGCGGTGGCCACTGCGTTCATTCACCAGTGGCCACTCTTCCAGAGCATGAAAGCCAAAAAAAGGTTAGACCGAACGCATTGCTTCAATCCGTTAGGTTATATCCCTTCCTGACATGGAATTCGCATACACATGTGTGCACACATAAATACATATTCTAACACGAAATTACGCTCTATGGCGAACAAATGGAAATTGTATATAAGGAAAAGGGATAGGAACACATATGAAAGAAAAACACAGAGGAGGTGGGGAAGGCGGAGTCGAGCAGCTCCGTAACGTATCTCCCGGCCAAAGAATCGGGGCACTTAATTGCATATATCCCTCCAAGATTTCAGGGTAAAGTACGTTTCCTCGATATCTCCAGAGGTTAGATTATTGGCCTAGCAAGTCGAAATATCCTGTGTTCAAGGCCCGGCCAAGGTGCCCTTCTCAAATAATAATTTGAGAAGGGTAACAAATGAAGCAAAAGCTGCTACTCTTCACTCCTAGGATGTTTTCCCCTCGTCAGTACGTCATCTCCTTGAATAACTGTACCAACCGTATTTTGCGGGACAAACTCCCGAATTACAGACAATATCTTCAGGAGGACGAGAAAATCCCTTTCCTGCTGCATCTACTCTTCAAAAACGACCAAAATCGCCTCCATTTTTGAGGTATCTCACCCTAAACATACAAAATTTAACCACACAAAATTATACAAAAGCTAAAAATAAAGTAGACAGCCCCAAAATTTAATCTAACCAACAAAAACTAAAAAGCGCTGAAATCATTTATCACTCCTAGATACAAGAAAACTACACACGACAAAACCGTTTCCTTACGACTGAAAAATGTTCAGCGCCTCTGAGAAGAGAACCGGCGAACTTTACCTGCGTAGCTCAGTCGTAACTCCTAGTGAATATTCGTCCTAACGTATAAGGTTTTTACATAAAGCATTGGTGACACTTTCTTCCCGAAATGTGTGTGAAGTGCTTAATTCAGATCTTCGGTTAAGTTCGCGCATGATCAAATCATATTGGTATCAATAAGATGACAGTGTGCACACTATTAGCACTGGCAATATGACGATACGAAAGATCTGCGCTAAACTCGTTCTCCCGAAGGTCTTGACGGACAACCAAGAGCAGAGTCGAGTGTCTGCTTACGAAGACCGTCTGCCATGACATCGCGACGATTCCTCAACGCCCTTACAGTCCCGGCTTGGCACCAGCCGACTATTTCCTATTTTCAAAAGTGAAATCCTCCCTCAGGGGACTCTTCCATCGGCCCGTAATTGTCGTCAAAAAAGCTTGCTCGCATGTCTTTAAGGACCTTCCGAAATCCGCCTACCAGGGAATCTTCAAGTCATGGAACAGCCACTCTGGCATAAGTGTGTTTTGACGCTGAATGCATGTACTACTTTGAAGAGTTTTGAGGCCTTGTAGCAAGATCTAAAATAAATATATTTTTCCGAAAATGATCCTGCTAGTTTTATACGAATTATGTGTCAATAAAAGATTATGCAAGAATTACTCCCCCTCTACTCGTGTATATAATCGCTTTATTAAGCGTTACTTATTCATAGATTTATTTGGATGTCCTATTTATCCAGATGCCTTATTCTTCTATTGAATCCTTTTGTTTCCAATGGCTCTAAATTCAGCGTGTTCAAGATTAAGATGACGTATTCTGTTCATTCACGAGGATTTTCTTACAAAATGTATTTTTTCCTCTTTCGTCTACATCTACATAAATACCCTTCGAGCCACCGAAAAAGGTATGTGGCAGGGGTGTATACACATTACCGCGGCCTCCGTAAGAGCGTGTATCCGAGCCTAGTAAGGCACCAGCCTTTTATGCATCAATGCGCACTTATATATAAATATGAAGATATTAATAAATGTAATAGGAGACAGCTTTTGCTGCCATCACAATTTTTATCACACATTGGCGCGGGATTGTTAGGAAAGAAAGAGCCTTCAAATCTGTAAAGGCTGAAGACTTCTTATATTTGGATGATTTTATCGTAAGATAAGCCTGCTCTTAGCTTTCTTCGGTGGATTCGTCTTCACTCCGCCTTCGTGAGGGTCTAAGGCTCGCACTGTCAGCAGCATGTAACTGGCTGTTACACAATCTTTTCCCAGGAAGATTCCCGTCTGCCCTTGACATTTCCTGCTGTACCCACGCATGCCGCCGCCGTCAGAGGGCCGCCGGGGAGCGGGGCGCAGGCACGGCAGCCCGACGAAAGCCTGCCCTCAAGGACTCGCGAGCCAAGAGCCTCTCTGAGCCCACGGCCCGAACCCGGACACCTGATGCATGCATGCATGCACAACAGAGCACCACCGCGGCAAAATTACTCTTCTCCTTGCACCGACTTATTTCAATTTCAACCCAAATCCATTCCCTGATGATGTGACGGCGGTGACAAATGAGTGTCTGAACAATAAAAGAAGCGAACACAGAATGATCGATCGCCGGAGCGGAAATGTGGATGTCCGAGTTCAGGAAAAGATCACCCAGATAGAAAATGATGTCATATATCATTGATCAGTGATTCATAACTGCATCAATCCGAAATTTGGTTGATTACAGCCATTCATTCTTTCCAGTCCATTACCAAGTCTTTGTCCTCCTCCGCTACGTTCTTTTGAAATACGGGAAATCACAAAATCCTAATTTATATTTTCCCTCTCATATTTAAAAATAATTCTTTCATTAAGAGTTTTTCTGTGTTGCCACGATTGTTTAGCTTTCTTTCCTTTTTGACTTCACTTCTTCCTCTTTCAGTGATTAGCGATAATTCCTCGGCTCCTCATTTACCTATCCCTTTGACTTTCATTATTCGCCTTGGTGCTAATATGGTAGCTGGCGCTTCAACTACTCATAATTTTCTGCCATCTTTCAAAATACACAACTCTCATTATTTTTATTCCCTACTTTTTTCACAGAAACCCTTAATTTTTGACTGTAAACCTTGACGTTTTGAAGATACAAATTGCCCATTCATCATGAACTACTTCTTAGCTTGCTGTCATGTTAAAAAAGGTAATATATGCTTTTCAACCCATCCTAAGGCCAAGACACATTAATACGCTAAATAAGGGAATAGTTCTGGTATTGACTGCGTTTAGTTAGTACTATATTATGAAACCAAGTTATTAATTCTGACAAATTTATTATACTATTTCATTACAGTGCTCCCCATAATTCGACTGTTATGATCCAGGTACCAAGTGTACCCAGTGAACTGTCCAAACCGGTAGTACCGCAAGGAAAAAGGTTGGAATATTACTAAAAATTAACTATTTGTTTGCATAAAAAATTAATACTCCATAAAATTAAGTCTAAGTCCATTTCATACGGGTTCCACTATGAAAGTAATAAATATTCTCTGGGAAAATAAACGACTTGATGGCACTTGTAGAATTGCTTCAAATTCTTGAAAATATTCTCCCCTTACATAATACACTTACGGAGACGTGTCTGCCACGGCTGGAAGGCACCCTAAAACTCCTCTACGGAAATATCTCTCAGGATCGTGATAAGATGCTTTTGGATGTTTACCGCGATCTCCCAATGATTTCCACTCTTTCTTCAGTCGGGGAAACAAAAAAGGCGCATGGAGCTAAGTCGCGACTGTGGTTGTGCTCCAAACCAGGGAGTGGTAACGATGAAGGACGTGCGGATGGGGGCATTGTCATGGCTAGGTGAATGCAATATATGAATATGAAAGACGAGGCCACCAGTGCTTAACGTATGGCTCCTCAACAATGTAAATGATGTTTAGCGGATAAAAATATATTTGCAGAGGATTTGACAGAGAAAGGGTATTTTGAAAGTATATATATATATATATATATATATATATATATATATATATATATGAAAACATATAATCTAATAATCTAATATATAAAATGAAAACATATAATCTAATATATATATATACATATTAGATTATATGATGAAATAGGCCAGCGGACCGCAACTGGGTTCCAGTGGACCAGCGAATTCCAGAAATATTGTGTCCGTGAAGATGGGCGACTGAAACCTATGACGCATCCTGCAACTTCTGGACAGCCTCGCAATCGGCCGGATATTAGCAGAAAGTGAGGTGGGTTGGGGAGAGGAATGGGATGGAGGGATGGATGAAAGGGGAGGGAGAGGGAGGGGGTGGAGGGAGTGGGCGCAGCACTACGGCGGTTGGGAGGCGGAAAGAGCGAGAACGGACAGAAAGGGTGGAGTGGCAGCTTCGGCAAGAGTTTACATTTTCATTCGAAGGGAGGGTTATTTAGACAAGCACGCGACAGAGCACCAGGAGCAGGGCAAGGGAGGGGAAGGTGCGAAGTGGGAGACGAAGGGAAGCAGCGAGGGGAGAGTGAGTCTGTTTTCCTTTCTTTCCCGCGAAGGGAGAGAGAGGGTGCGGAGTGTGCGTGGAGGAACGGAAGGAATTAAAGCTGTTTACACGGCGGAATGCAGGAAACGCCATTTTCGTGATCCGTCCCTCCCCTCCGACCCCTGCCACTCCATTAGGGGCCTGCGGTGGGAGGAGAGGTGGCCAGGGGTCACGCGTGAATGGGGTTCTCGAGAGGTAAGAGGGTTGGCACATGGGGATGGGGAGTCGATAGTAAACACGACGGTGGCGGGGGAGAACCCCTTTGAAAGTTTCCCCTCAGCGGAATGCCTCCCGCGTGCTCTTCCAAAAACGCGCTCGCCCAGCCCACCACCTCCTCGCCATTTCACGGGAAAGTCGTCGCGATCTGCTGGGCAAGCTTCCTCCTGCCACTACAACTGTCCAACCCCTCATAAATATTTAATGCTAATTTCATGGTTTCATCTTTTGAATGCGGTACGAAACACCACTAGGTACAGTCGAAAGCATGCATATTTTGCCATTGCGATTAATAAATGAATAATTAGCGAACGGAAAAACCTAGAAGAGAAAAGAAGTACGTATGGCAAAATTAAAAGAGAAACTCGGTTTCCGTGTATCATTTGTAATTGCCATAGCACATAAGTAACCATTCCGTAATAAAAGTTGTTGATGTTGCGATGTGACGAAAACTAGCACTAACAAATATGTTATCAGCGTATGCCGAGCTGCTAATTATATTTCATTAGGAAGTGATTCCGCAAAATGATGCTGAAGTCATTAAATAAGGAGTTATTTCTATCAAAAAATGTTATCATTGTTTCCGAATGAAGAAAAGATGAAAGTGTTAAAAGGGTTCATTTAATTAGCAAGGCCTGAATGGAGGCATAGTTTATATTAAGAGTTAATACAAGTAAGATTCAAAAATAATCGAAGGTATCACCGAATGAGTACAATGGGAATTTAAAAATAATATTTCCCTATGGGTAAGGAAATTTTGGAATTCTTCATAAATACACTCCAACTCATACTGCTCTCTACTTATTAACACTACCACAGAGATTTTTGGCCCATATCTTCCGCAACTTTGAGCTTTTTTTGATTTAGGATAATGACATACAATTTGTTCATCAATAGTTCCCTCCATCAATGTACCTAGTTTATTTATAAAAACAGAATTTTACCAGATAGAGTTCACCTTCTTTCCGCCGTAGATTTCCACTAGTTTCCTCTCAGAAATTTGGAAAAATTTCTTCAATAGCCATTTTAACTCTTCGCAATATCTAAGTCTATTTAAGTTGCCATTCTGAACATGTGAGGTGCATACGGAGTAAAGAGTGATTTGGGAATGATGCTGCATCGCAGTGAAACCCTGGGTTGCATTAAAGTTTACTTTTTTATTGGATTTACAAAGTTTTATTTGGACATTATTCATTATGGAACAATTCCACAAAGTTACGCCTGAAACGATTAATTGAATCATCCATATTCAATCGCTACTCTACTAAAATTCTTCACAATATTTGCTTGTCAAATTAATGCTTCAACATTTCCGAAGTTCACACTTTTTTCTTTTTTATTCCTATTCCTTTTAATTTGGTGCTAAAGCAGTCTTCCAGGATAAATAGAAATATATCATTTACCCTAAATGGATTATTTTAACCACCAAATGCTTTTTATACACTTTCTAGCCTCATTCATGAGAGAGATATCTCCTACCATCTTCTTCCGGTCACTTAATGGAGGTTTTCTAAACGCACTCAATCGCAAATCCGCCTATCCCAATGGTTTGTCACTTAAATTAGTAAATAAATTCCGAAAAATGGGGATTATACTCGATAGATTAGGTTCGACCTAAGCCACGGGGATTATTTTTATTGAGATTAACACTACAGTTAGCATAAAAGTACTTTGTTGAAGTCTTTAGTTAAATTCTTCCGTCCCCCTAACGCCTTCCGCTATTCAGTTCCTCTCCAGAGATCCCCCTTCCCTTTATCCTAACTTTGCAAAGCCCACTGCTCATCCAGTCTTCCATTCCTTTTGATTTTTGAAACCAGGCGAGTGCGGAATCCAACGAAAACATCTTCAACGCTGGGAGGCAGGAAATACCAGAGGAAAATGCGCTCGAAATTCGCCGAACGCTTCTTACCCACTTACAAAACGTTCCATGTGGTTTAATTTTTTTACGTTTCTTTATTTTTTCATGCGCTTCTAGGTGGAGTATTTCAAGGACAAAATGGATAATCACTGCTTTTGCTAGCTAAGAAATAGGAGAGCTTCCCTATTCTGCTCACGGTTTAAGCGAGATAAGCATCGTAATACAAGCATGCGATGAAAAATTGGCGCCGACGACAGCAGTTTTAAATGTTGACATTTTTATTTTTCAAGGTACTAGAAGAAGGTATCTTTAAGTGTTGTAGCTTTTCCATTTTTAAAGGCGTTCTTTCATCGAAGAATGTCACAACATAAATTCCCTTAGCATCATACAAAATATCCATTTTTGCTTCCTTCTTTAAAATAACGTTCTTTTTAACTAATCCTAATGAAATGATCTTTTCGAAGGAAGTTGACCACGCTATTCAGTCATTATTAGAGCATTATTAGTAAATTTTCTTACGATATAATATAAAGCTGAAAAATTATTTCGGAATAAACATATCTCAAATAGTAAGTGAAAATTACATGACTAACTCAATGCAATCTGGATGGTTTAATTTATTTTTACATTAAGATGAAATTTCACCATGTTAAGTCTTACTGTATTAATATATCTGACGTTTTGTTTTCCATTGAAAAGTCACCCTTACCACATTAGTATTGTGTCGGTGTAAGTTATAATTGATGTACATGCTAATAATTTTAGGGTTATGTGATCGCATTTACGAGATCGGTCTGATACAGCCTCTTATTCTAACGTTCCCGGACAATGTAAACCAGCATATCATTCATTAGATCGAATTTATATTTTCATAAGTTTATTCCATCTCTCGAGGCACAAAATTGCAGAAAAACAAATACAATAAAATACAAATGAATAGTATTTCATTTCTTTTTAAAAGATTAATATAATATATAAAAAAACGGAGTCACCTATCCATTTCAATACAAGGTGACTGCTACTTTTTAAGTTCATTGTGGACGTAAAAAGAAGTTTTATTATTATTGACGCGCTTAAATAATTTTTCCACCAACTTTTTTAAATTATGTACTGCCATCCCAAATAAGTGGTGAAGTTTAACTTTGATTTCCAATAATGTTATGGTTTTATAGCTGATTTCCCTTCCATAAGTGGCGACATCCACATCAGGTGCGATGGATGGAGCTCCCCTCAAGATGGCCTCAAGGCTGTAGTCATCCTCCAGTCTTACCGCAGGACGATTAGACTAAAGACCCTTATCGGCTCATTAAAGCCATCTCTTCTCCCCTCGCTAAACCTCTGCTCCACACAACCCAAAAAGACACATTCCTTAGGACTTCAAGCCTCCCACAATCTAGCATACCAGCTTTAACCATGGGAATAATTATTACGTTCATATTTATTAAATATTTTCAGCATTAGCCAGAAAAATGTATTCTACAGATCTGATACGAGTAACTATTGCAGTTTATTGCAAGAAGTCGATCATGAAAAGATCTTCTTTTTACCTTGAAAACTACCGGATGAGAAATGGAAACAGGTGTTAATTCACCAATCATTAAAGCAAGAAATTAAGCAAAAATTTGCACTCTAGCAGTTTAAAAGGGCTATTTACCTTTTCTAATGCGGCTATCACAAATTATGTGAGGGAAAGAGATTTCTTATTTCAGTTGTTCACGACCTCCAACTTACCTCAAACTATCGTAATGGTCTCCTTTAGCTATGCAAAGTGAGATTAGAGTAATTCCCTAAATATCAGCTTTCAAGTCGCACGAACCATAGTTTAGGCGATATTTTCCCCGTCTGTCCCTTATCAACCTCTAAAAATAATGACAACTTATAAAAATCTGAATATGACTCAGAGAAGTGGCATCGCACCTTTCTTTCGCAATTTCCTGCTTCAATTCAATTACCAACCTCCATCTTACCGCGATAAGGTTTTATAAAATAAAGAAGACATTTTACGGTACGTTTAGAGAGAATAAACATTAATTCATTTGTTTAAAAACCTTGAGGGACAATAAAGAAACTTCAAATGTAGAAATCGATGTGTAGTCAGATTAAGAATGGTGAAAAAAGGATCATCTGTTTTCGTCTCGAGAGAGAGAGAGGTTAACGAAATAAGCATTGATCTTGTATATTTGGGTTCGCATTTTCAGGATGAGCGTCGCGATTATTAAAATTTGAAACATTGCCAGAAACTGCTGTAGCGGACAAAGTGTAGATTTAATAAACAGAGCAAAGTTTGTAATTATTATTAAAACTTACATGTGCAGATAGACAATGTCAAGTGGCACACAAGTCTGAAGTATTATAATCGAATTTGTTTTGGAAAAAATAACATGACATAAATCAATATCAAAAATGATAATAAATACACTCAGTCAGTAGAAAAAAATACACTCCAATAAAAGCTCCGAACACAAAACTTTGGCACAAAAAAAAAAGAAATTCACCATCTTCTTAACATCAGTTCCCCAATCAACAAGAAAAAAAAACAAAAATTAAGCTGCTACATACAATTTTGCACAACCCATCAATCAAATTATTACATTAATTGTTAACATATTTTCTCCAAAGTATTCACTCTGTTAGGAAAAGGCTCGAATAGTTTTGCAGGTAAGGTGTTCCAATCAATAACTGTTTTATTAAGAAACGAATTTTTATTCGTTCTTTGTGCCCAGCATTCTACCTTGAATTTGTGATCATTTCCCCCTATAAAATTTGGATTTCCCGCCTCTTTCCTCAGTTCTGCCCAAGCTTTCTCTCCCTTCAGAATGAGGAACATTCCAAAAGTCTGCTTATTTTTCTTCTACTCTGTAAAGGTTCCCAGCCCATCGTTTTTAACATGTCAGTTACACTCTCCATCCTCCTATGTTTCCCCAGTTCATATCTGGTAGCATTTCTTTGAACCTTCTACAGTTTTGTAATACGTCCTTCTTTGTGCGGGTCCCACACAAGCCATGAGTACTCTACAACTCGTCTTACCAGGATCTTATACGCCTTTTCCTTAGTTGCTATAATGCTCCCTTTGAGGTTTCTCATCACCAAATGAAGAGTTTGGAATGTTTTCTTAACAATGTATTCCAAGTTTAGCTCCTACCCTAAATCCTTGGTTAAATACTAGACTATATTCTTGAACATCACTTCAATTCTTTAAACAAACAATTATATAACTGACTTGGATAGACGATAAAATACTAATAAAAATTTCAAAATTTATACAATTAAAAAAATAATAAGTTGAGCTTAATAAACAGTGTAATATTTACGCATGATTTAATTTATTTTTACAATAATATGAAATTGTACCATCTTAAGTCTTACTGTATTAATATAAATGACGTGTTATAAGAATGATTCGGTTCTTTTGGTCCTTCAAAGTTGTCAAAATTGGCATATGATACTTGCCCACAAACGTTCCGCAAAGTGACGTGGACATCCTTAAGAGACTCTCATATGAAAGAGTGTGTTTAATAAACTGGTTCGCAGTTTTTGCATTTCCAGAGAATTTCTACCACAGATATACTGATAAGCTTCACCGATAAATTTTAAATAACTGATGACTATGGCGATAGAAAGGACTTTGCCGATTGTTTTGAAAAGTGGAAGAGACTTTCGGATAAGTGTATGTATGAGGTCCGAAAGTGGAGTACTTCGAAGAGGACAACTAAGACCTCCTCATTGTTCTAGCCAGGCTAGTTTTTTCAAATAACAAATGCATAGCTGCGTAATTTCTGGACAGACGTAGTACATATGCCAGATAAGATTTACATTTGCATTCGGTCGAAATTTAATAAATAATTTACCCAGCAAACATTTAATCTTAAACTGCTGCCCAATTCTGATACAACCGCGATCCATAAAAATTATTTATATTGTTTTCTCATGCTGAGAAAATTTTAACAATTTTTTACTGAAATTTTATTCGTATTTTTGGGTCAGTAGTGGTACGGAAATGGTTGATTTTAATGAATTTCCAGGAACATCCTTCATTAGGTGAATCTGTACGTGACTGCTACAAATGTAGTGACCCAATCGCATTAAATTATGTTAATGGCCTCTAAAAATTGCCTTGAGAAAATAGGACAACGTTCCAGTGCCGCTGTTTGAGCAAGTTAAAGAACTATTACAACCAGTCACGAAAATAAAACAAAGCCCTTTGAATATCCGAACGTGCATGGCTATTTTCTTGAATACTACCGAGCGGTGGATATTTGCATCCTTAGATGAAAATTTTGTCAGCAACGGGCGGATCGAATTGCATGGGAAATTCGAGGCTGGCGTGAGGATGCAAAGGAGAAAACCGTAATGGCGGCCCTAATGGAGAGAATTTAGTTACCTAATAAACAGCCTCGAACACTCGCAAAGATTTCTTCGGAAATTAAAAATATACAACTATTCACCATATTAATATGGAGGCAATCGTTCTAGTACCAAGTCTATCAGCTGCCAGGGTAGCCTCACGAGGATAGAACTGATATGCTAGCTCAAAGATTATGGGTTCGACTTCTTCCCGAGTAAATGCAAAGCTTATAATTTTTCCGAGGGAAAATTAAATATCACAGGAAAAACATGACCGTTTCAGGCTTAACTTTGTGGAATTCCTCCATGATGAGGGTAGAAAAAAGATGCATTGCACTTCCACATGAAGAATTAATACTTCCCACTTGTGAAGTATTAAATCTTTTTTCTACCCTCATCACAGGAAAATATAAATCTTTGGAGTACCTCGGGGAACAAAATGCCTTTCAAAACCAAAGAGAAACCGGAGAAAATTTAAAAGAAATTAAAAAAGCAAACAATTTTTTATTCGTTTCATCTTTCCTTTTACGTGAATGCTAAATTTCGTGAGAAAATCTCAGTTTTTCAGGTCGCGGGTAGAATGTCAATCATTGCCTGATCGCCATGAATCCAGACAGTTGAATGTCTTATTCTGACCAGTACCATTTCGGTTGCCATAGAAAAGTTACCAAGAAAACTTAGAGCCGTTCAAAAGAGCGGAAGGTGAGCTTATGTCTCCGGGGTCAAGAGGGTAGCAAAAGGAAGATGTGGAGTAAACTGGGCAGTAAGCATGGGATGGAGAAGGTTTAACTCCAGAGCATACAAATCTTCACAGACGAAGATTCGGATCCTTTTAATTTCATTTAACCCTTCTTCCAAATAAAAAGCTCGGACTTTATCGGAACGAGTGGAGTGATTGCGACTCGTGAGCCACGCAAACGTGCAGCGAGTTTTTGCCAGAGTGGAAAGGGTTAAATGGGTTGTAAAATTCAAAAGGAAATTTCGAAGAATCACCACGGCCTTATAAAGGGCAATAAATATCGCCTCCCGCTGATGCTCCTGATTTATTAATGCCATATGAAGCCAACTCCATCTCCTTCCTCCCCATCCCTGTTAACCCACCCTTTATCCACCCCATCGCTCTTGCTCCAAGCGTCCACCCAGCCCTCCCCACTCATCTCCACCTCCGATAACTCGTGGCAGAATTCCTAAAAAAGTTTCGCGGGTGCTCTTCCATAAAAAAATACATAACAAGGAAGGGGGAATATTTATTCTCTTTTTTTTCGACCAATGCCCGTCTAATGGACAAAAAATTATGAGGCGTGGGATTCTTTCCTCTCTTCCGATCTCCCTCTCTAACCCCCTCCCTATCACCGACCCCGCGACCCCTCCATCCCCCCGGCAACCGCCCCCGAAAGCGCTCTCTCAAATTGAAGCCATGTTTAAACGACAGGTTTTTTGCTTCATTTGGACGAAAAAAGTTATTATTTATTATTTATAGAGTCCCCGGACATGGAAGTCACCGCTCTTTGAGAAGAGAGGTGGGTCCTTTTGCATGAGCGGATCTCGTTTTTTTTACATTGCCTTCGTTCCTGTGGGAGCGATATTTTTAAATTAATCCAATGGTCCAATTGCTTTCAGCGGAGCGGGGCAAGCTATGAGGGGAGGGAGGTATGTTCTCGAAGAGCAATAAGATGTCGTCCGATGCCCTCGTTAATTTGGGACGCGTAGTAGTACTCGTGCTTGCCCCTACCTTCTCCATCGTCTTCCCTTTAAAAATACCGTCGTCAAAAGTGTTTCCAAGCGTCGACTCTTTTACCTTGTGGTTTCTATGGTTACAACCTTGCATCATCAATGAGATGGTGTTGACGTAAATCGATAGCTCAAGAATACATAAATAGGAGAAAATTTATATATACCCCTTCTTTTAATAGAATAAAGAACCTAATCGCAGAAGACTCAAGTGAAGTAAGACGACGAGAACTCAGTACCGAGATTTTTTTATCATTAGGTACGGATTTAATCGCCGACGTAGACGCATATACTACTTAAAATTTCTATTATCAGTGGAATTTAAAGTCCCAGTCATTTTATTGAGATTCAGGTTTGATCATAATTTTTATGGCCTCTTTTATATTTATCAAAGATAATTATAAAGAAATACCGTATCTATTTATTGTTTAAATACAATTATTTGACAAATAATAACATCAAACTAGCATAGGTTATGTCCAAGTATATTTAAAAGTTATTTAAAAATTAGCCACCAAATTTTCATGGCAAAACTCCTCAGTTTTCAATCCTACGAGTATATTTCAAGTACTCATGTTCACGTGACACGAGTAGATGAGCATGTCAACCAAAGTATGGCCTAGTTTTTATTTGTATCAATTGCCAGGAAAGGTTCTTTTTTCCATCTATCGGATGAAGGCAACTCAGAAAAGTTACTGCACATGAATTGTAAATTTAATTTCTAATGAAAGAAAAAATATATAGTGGTGGGCAGGTCTCTTAGTTTACCGCTAATTGAAAGTCGGAATATTTTCCGACCATTAGTGAAGTTCAAGTAAAATACCTCACTTAAAACTAGCGCACAACTGCAGAATAAAAATTGGGACCGATGTGTAGAATTGAATATACATGCTCTCTTACTGAAGCCATAATTCCTGATTTACCTGCCGGTAAGTACCATCACGGTGGAGTCGGCTGACTTATCCAAGCATACATTGAATTTACGCGGGATCCACGACTCTAGGGATATTGAAACTGTTGAATGCAGTTATTGAATCAAATAGTTAACCAGTCAAGGACTTTTAATAAACAGTAAGAATGAAGTTTCGGTGCCTAATCAAAGCCTTAGCATTGATAACGCGGGGTACAAGTTAGGAAAAACAAATGAAAAATAATTCACCAAATTAAAATAACCTTTAGCTGTAAATACCTTCACATTCCTCTCATTAAAAAAAAACATGAACACAGTAATCAACCCGAAGGATGGTGTGGTATAGGCGGGTGCACCCAACGGCATGCTACATTCACACATAAGGTTAACAAGGGGGAGACAGTCTCTTTCCCTGTGCCGGGCATGATTTTCTTGGAAGTCCTGGTAACCTTAAATATGAAACAGCTTGGATGGAGTAGGAGGGTGCCCAGAGAAGCATGCCTGAGAATCGAACTAGGGCCCTCTGGTCATTAATCCGACGTCAGCCTCTGGACTACCGGGACCCATATCTTCTCAATAAGTATTTTTTAAAAAATTTTTAATCCCCCTGCTTCAATCACGCTCAATTGTTTCCTCCATCACGACGTTCATTATTTTTAAAAGCGATAATGACATTACCACCACTGGTTTGTACTATATAATTCATAGAAAGAGGGTTATTCAAAGAGAAGAATCGGTTCTAGAATCGTCTTTATTTTGGAGATTAAAGTACTTGGGATTTCCAAAACCATGACCTTGAGTGACCTTTTACTTACTGGACATATTATTAAAAAGACCTAGTTCCAATATTGTATTCATGTCCTCTTTCTACCTTAACCAGAGTTAGGCTTCCGGTCGAATAAGACGATGTTAAGGAATGAAAAATATTTGCTCCATAGATAACATCGATATAAATTTTCCACAGCTATCAACACTTAATTAATCCCTTTTCGCCGAGCTCACAAACTGTTCTTGCCATCGGACATATCATGACGCCATTCACGCTTTTATCGACAGGTATTATCTGAAGATGTCGACGCAATTCGCCACGTGGCAAATTCAGAGCACGCCATCTCCGGCAGTTTATCAGCATCGGCACGATCATTTCTATTTCACTTCCGAGCTCCCCGCTTCAAAGTTCCTTCGGGCCTCCGATTGCAACGAAATCCAATATTATCGCTCAACATTCGCGACTCCCACCCAGATGCCCACCATCAGCCACAACGACATTTTCATTTTTAATTTCCTTACGTTGGAGTTGCCTCTGAATTGAAAACATCAAATAAGGAAGAAAATCTAGAAATATAAGAAAAATTTTTAATTTTTTTCGGGAGGAGGAGATAAAAAACCTTCTAAAATTTATTTTTTTAATCGAACTTGACGCCCTTGGTATTTTCCCTAAGTCTCCAGTGTAAGGAGATTGCGAGAAACTTTGAGAGAATCTAACTTGGTGCTGTGCGCTCCAGAAAGCGTTGAATAATATTAATCAATGTGTGTATACGATAAAACTGATAAGACTTTAGGCCTCAAAATCTTAAATTTGGCATATACCATTACGATTATGCTGGCGAGTGCAAGTTGGGCGCACATTTTATATGCACAAAGTTTATTATTTTAGCAGCTATTTCCGATGTATTTTCACTTACGAAAATAAATGACATTGATATTCAATAAACGAAATATAAGTTAATGATTTGTTTATATTTTAAGTTGATTTTCGATAATACATCGTGATAATTACACATAATACAAATAGAACTCCTTTTTTAGCATATCTTAACCACATGAACTTTGAGTATAGGAAATAATGAAATGGTGCTGGAAAAATATCGCACAATTTTTTAAGATTTTAGAATGAAAAAATATTCCTGCTATTAATCAAAATACTATGGTTTTACTTTACAATGCACTCGTACTTGCCGGCCAAGATGGCGGCAGAGTCCACGTTCGCCAATGGGTGTTTGTAATCCGATGCAAGTCCGATGGCCAAAGGCCAAAAAGTGCTGTTTTTGGACTAAGACTAAATAAATAAAGTAAATAAAAGTACATGAATGAAATTTATCAATGTATGTGAAAAAGCACTTGGAAAAAAGAATATGCGATGCTAGCGATGGAAATTACATTCAACCTCAGAGATCCATTAACATTAAATATATAGCAAATGAATACTCTCTTCATTAGTTCTAGCAATATTTATCTTAATTAAAAAGACGCTCCCCGAAATTTGAAGATTTAGGATCAAAATTTATATTTCATATGTATCATAGGGAACTTCGAGCGTAAATTCAGCCCGATTTCCTCATCAATTTCTCCTTTGGTGGGTGAAATAGTTCCCCAACACCATCTCCTGGCCAAATAATCAAAGATAGAGGTTGCATAAACCCCCCAAAGTAGATTTTGGCGTAATTCACATTTCCCCGTTAGCTCAAGTGGTTAGGAGCATCGGAAAGTCGAAGATCCGTGGTTCGAGTTCCGATCAATTATGTTTTTTGCGTTTGTGATCTTCTCGGTTCCCCATTCTTTATATGGACGTATATATGTACATATATGTTTATATATAATATAAATACACATACATATATATAGATATATATATATATATAATATTTATTGTGCTTTCTATTGTTTTAAGCTCAACTTTGTGGAAGTTCATGTTCAAAATTTATTTTATTAAGAGCACAATGTATACATCCACTGTTCTTTTTTATCGTACTACTAGTTTCAACGCTCCAGCGTCATCATCAGGTACAAAAAGGTATATTTTTTGTACCTGATGATTACGCCTAAACGTTGAAACTAGTTGTATGATAATAAAGAACAGTGGATGTATACATTGTTTTCTTAGAAAAATAAATATTATAATATTTGTTGGCCTACTGAAGCATTTCTACCGTTTAGTGGCCTACTTGGCATTTATAACGCGCTGTACATGATAAATTTATTTCGCAAAATGAAAACATTCCTTATCTCCAAATGCTTTCTACATCGTCTCAATGCGTATATAAACCTGGTTGTAATAAATCCTTATTTAGTTTTACTTTCTACCTCCAAATATTCTCTCCAACATGCCTATCCAATTCCTACCCCACCTCTTTTGCCTTACATTCTCCCCTCTATCACAGTCCCCAACACTCCATCGCACTGTGTGTAATGTTTTAGTCTCTTATGGATGTATTTCAACAACCTTTTCTCATACCCTACTACACATGCCTAATACTACTTTTGAAATTGTGATGATAAAAAATATCGTGGTGATAAAATGTTAAAAAATAATTTCAGAATTCAAGACTTTTAAGAAAAAGAAAACGATAAAGTAATACTGGAAAAAATTGAGGGGTTCCGTGACGTATCTATGGATTGTTTGATAAATTCTGATGAAGATCAAGTTCTAAATGATTCATCGAATCTACTCATCCTTTTACTGGTAACATAATTTCATGGAAGTGACCAGGATGATACTTTTGGTTCTCCATAGCAGCAACTGCTCACCACGACGTTCCATCCAAATATAATGGTCCGATGGAATTTCCTACGCGCCATCCAATTACGTGTAGCGGATTTTTGAGAATTCTAATGACGAAAGCAATAAAAGTAAATTATGTAGGGTCAGTGCTCAAGAAGATTCAAATTTACCATTCTCTCTCACAATGTAACTAGTTGACAAAGAGAGACACGAACTGGAAACAAAAGATATTACAAAATAAAACCACACCAAAACAGAGATAACCGTTGCCTTCAAGTTTAACCAAACTTTTGAAAACATTAACCTGAGACCACGAAGTGAGCAAAATCTTCCAAAACTGTTTATCGAATGGAAACAGGGTCTTAAGGGAAACAATCGTCCCCGAATCACTTTCGCAGTTCCCACGAGACGGAGTCGATCCCCGTCTTGACGCACTTACCGCGACCTTTAACCCTCGCTGCCGTCGATCGGGGGTTTGTTTGATGACCTCAGGGCTGAGCGTGTGACCCATAGAGGGCGTCCAAAGCAGGACGACGTGAGTGGCTCCCTGAAAGAGGCCAACACCCACTTTCACACCCGCACCCCCCACCCGCCCAGGGGCAAGCTGCTTCCGCGACTCATACAGAGAGGGCGGCACCAGCCACGCCCACCACCTCCTTTCTCTCTCTATTGCCCTTCTTACCCTCCTTAGTAATTCCGGATACGTCTTTGTTTAATTGAGTGTTGGATATTGTGTGTGGAGGAAGCGGTCGGGAATCGAAAGAAAGGAATCGGAGCGAAGAGCTGGTAGAAAGGAAACCTTTGGCCACTCCTCACCCGATCCTGCGTTCCGGAAACTTCAAGGGGGAAAATTTTGTATTTCAAAAGTTGTGAAGTAAGACGGGGGAGGGTGGAATGAAAAGAAGGTAGGGAAAGCAAGGAGTAAGCATCCAACCCTCGAAAACATTCAGGAAATAAATCAAGGAAGGAGACTAATTAAAGTTTTCCGCATGGTCGGAAAATATTTCTCCTTTGGTTAAATATTTATATGCGGCTAGTAATGCGATTAAGGGGCCAGCATGATCTCCCGCGTTACAAAAATCAAGCGACCAATTCAGCTGCATTGGAGTGGTCGAGCTGAATGTTGGATGGGAAGCGTGGTATTGATAAATACCGCTAGCAGAGGTGACAAGGAGATCGACAGCGGCGTAGAGAGAGTGAAAGTTTGAAAAAAAATGAAACGTGAATATCATTGCGGGCGCGTTCGTGGTGGAAGGATTGAGTGATGACGGGGACCATTCCGATTTAGGACGGACGAAAGGTGAGGACAGACGGGAGTGGACACTGCCCACGCAGTCTCTAGCAACTACATTGCAAGACTAGGGAAAATACGTCCGGAAACGACTTGGAATAGGGCAGGAGGTCCCTCCCGGCTTTCTCTTAATCAATTCGCCATTTGCGAAAGGGGTGCGATAAATACGTATCATGGGACTAATTATTTCCACCGAAAGAATAAATTCTGTCAACATCATGAAGAAATAAGTTAATTCTTGAATCTTGAAACTCTGAAATAATATCATGGGAGAATTTCCCCAAAAATATCACAAATTAACTTTTTTTAACTCAGACCTTTTTTGGTGATTAGAATTTTTTTAATATCAAAAGAAGCCGATTCACTACCGATTGATATTTACGAGGGTCATCCGGAAAGTAGTACCCGTTCGTGCCGCATGAAGTGCTGACGACGCGAGTAGCCGCTGGACGAGGTCAGATAGCTTCAGTGGCTTGTCTGCCTTCTCTGAGCCAAGTTGCGTGACGCTAGCATTGCCTGTGTTGTTTCTGTGATTGTTTACAATGTTTAAAAAAATTGAGAACGCCGCCAGTTGTGAAGTGAGGGCAGTGATTAAATTCCTCAATGCAAGAAACGTTCGCCCATGTGATATTCATCGCCAATTAAAGGAGGTGTATGGAGACAATGTAATGGACGAGTCGTCTGTTCGGCGGTGGTGTCGCAACTTCAACATGGGGAGGGGGAACACACACGACGATGAGCGTTCGGGGAGACCGTCTGTCATTACAGACCAACTGGTGAGCTCAGTTGATGAATTCGTGAGGAACGATCGGCGCGTCACAATTGATGACATCTGTGAGCATTTTCCCAATGTTTCTCGAACAATTGTTCATGAAATTGTTAAACACCATCTGCATTATGCAAAAATTTGTGCAAGATGGGTCCCTCGCATGCTTACAGATGAGCACAAAACCAAGCGTATGGCTGCAGCACTGACGTTTTTGGGACGTTATTCTGATGAAGGAGACTCTTTCTTGACTCGCATAATTACTGGTGACGAAACATGGGTTTGTTATGCATCACCTGAGAGTAAACGACAGTCAATGGAGTGGCATCATGCTCATTCACCAAACAAACCAAAAAAATTCAAGACAGTTCTGTCCACCAGGAAACTCATGGCAACCATTTTCTGGGATCGACGAGGTGTATTGCTTATTGATTTTATGGCCCGTGGAGACACTATTAATGCCAATGCGTATTGTGAAACATTAAAGAAATTACGGCGGGCAATACAAAATCGGCGGCGAGGTCTATTGTCTACTGGTGTCATTCTCGTTCATGACAATGCCAGGCCTCATGCAGCTGGGATAACACAAAAACTTTTGCAGCAATTCAAATGGGAAACTTTCGACCATCCACCGTATAGCCCGGACTTGGCCCCTTCAGATTTTCATCTCTTTACAAAGCTTAAAGACTTTTTGGCAGGAAAAAGATTTGACAGCGATGAAGAACTTAAAGAAGGAGTGACCCTGTATCTCAATGAGCTGGCGGCGAAGGACTATGCAGCAGGAATACAGAAACTTGTCACACGTTATGACAAATGCCTTAATTTGCTTGGAGTTTATGTTGAGAAGTAGTTTAAAGTATCCTCTTTCAAATAAAATTTTTTATGTTTGTTAATATTTACTTTTGTGTCTTTAATTCACGAACGGGTACTACTTTCCGGATGACCCTCGTATCTTATTACTGAATTGAATCTTATTGGAAGGCCAAATGCGTTTCCAAATTTAAAGTCATCGTCAGCTTTGCTGCAGTGAGAGAGCCAATTATAACAATATGTGTGCACTTCTTATTAGTCCTTAATTTATTTAATGATTGAATGAAGCAAGAAATAATTTATATTTAATTTTTACTATTTTCACATTTAATAAGACTGATCCGAACGATTAGGTCAAAATAATTGAATTCACCCGGAATGTGACTAAGATAGTGGTAAGAATCAAACCCAGACATGGTAGTCAGCGAACGAGTGCGTGCAACAGATTGCGTAAGATATCCGCATGATTCGGTCTTCCAAATCGATCCTTGTTAGATTTATTCACTGCCTAATACGCTATCTGGCGCTTAGAAATACTCGGATTGTACTCTAACCTACTCTACTCTAGTTCTCCATTTTGATAACATAGCATATTCAGATAGACTATTGATATTTTGTAATCCAATATATTCCATTTGTTGCTCCTCCGTGGAGCTCATATTTCTCTGTATTAACTATAAGAAGCATTTTCACATGAAAATTGTTCCAATGAATTTATTTGTTATTGCATATGAGATTCCCAGCATTGGAATCTTCACACTCTGGACTGCTATTCGCCGTTTATATAATGCACCCTATAATACAGCTCCTCTTCCCTTCCACTACCTCATTTCTTGCTTTATCTTATACATTTTCAGCCTTTGTTATCCAGGTGTAAGGTTAACTAATTACTTCGTCATACTAATGGACCACCTACACCATGCAATGGACATTTCATCATTATTCTCCATCAGCAATCTGGCTTCAAAATTCAAAGAAACCCGGGGGCAGACGCCGCGAGGGTGATTTTAAACGGAGTCATACCGCTAATGCGAATTGCGTTAAAATCTAGGACAAGTAAATTTTCGTAAAACTGTATCTCTTTCACGAGGTGCAAGTTATTTAGCAAGGACTAAGTTATTTTTTTTAATTATGGAGTTCCATCCAAAATTCAATCAATGAACATTTCCATATTAGATATCCTAACTACGCACTCTACGATATAAATCTCTCACCTCCTACGTCCCAAAACTCAAGAAGCAAGTAGCATCCTAAGTACGAGTATATAGTATGCTTTCAGTTGGTTGAATACCCAATAAGAAATCCAACCGTGGGAAGTTCTGCATGAGACAAGTGTAATAATAAGAATAAATAAGATTTAAGCATTATATCTTCAGAAAATCCCTAAACTTATACGGATACTGCCCAGAAAAATTTCTTCAACATATTTATCACAAACCTTTATGCAACCCTTGCGAATTTGACTAATATTACTGATATTTCTCCAAATTAAAAATTATTATGAGTGATTTTTTTCTAAATATCATACAGACTGATTTGTTTAGTTGCTCAAAAGATATTTCAAACAGATAAAAATTTCTGTAGGCAACCAAGTCGGAGATCGAAGGTGTTGCAGGAACCCATCGTAAATAATTACACGAATATCATCGCTCATCTGGAAGCATTTTTTTAATCTTTCCAAAGGGAATTGAGTTATATCAAGAACAACACAGAACTATGAACTTCTTTCCAATGTCATGAGAATATAAACGACAATGCGGAGTGCATAAATTCACTATAACAAGAAGACCAAATTTTCAAATTCTTTTAGAAAGATATGAAAGGAGCTAGGACCGCGTTCACAAGAATAGAAAATGAATCCAAATGCCTTCAAGTGTTTCAGGCACGAGGACATTGAAAAAAGTTTTAAAAAGAAAAAACTTGGAGGAATCACATTCAAAAATATCTGGAGTATGTGAATGTCATAGGAACTAATGCAAAAAACTGTAATCCCTTTTACCAGCATCTTTCGTTTAAATCCATTAGTATCAAAATTTCGATTATTCCCAAGAATTAAGTAGCTACATTCCTTTCATTGAAACTGCGTGAATTTTAGCATTTAATTTCGTCCACCTTTGAATGGATTATTTAAAATTTTCATATTTAATAAATTTTAACTTCGAAGCACAAGTACACCTTTCAATAGCAATATATATACATATTTTCCTTGTAAATATGGGTAAAGAGAAAAATGCACAATAAAGCGAACACTGCATGCAAAAACACACGGCCCCAACTCTCCCGATTAACGAGTGAAAAAGAGAACTATCCACGCCCGCGACACTTCGGAACATTACCCCTTCCCTCTCAATATTTTTAAAACTTTATTATTATTATTTTTCTTTTTTCCTACTCGCTATATTATTTTTTTGGAGGTTTCGGGTGAAAAAAATCGGGTGTGTGCTGTGCTCTATCGATTTCATCAGTCAATACGACGACATCCACTCCAGCCACCCTCCCCCGGACTCCCTTTCTCCCTTCTAAACCCCACTTCCAATAGAGAAAGGTCCTCCGCCCACCCCCAGGTCTCCACTACCCATCCCAACCGCCCCATTGCCCAGAAATCGAAAACGACAAAAATCCACGCGCCGTTTGCCGCGCGGAGAGAGGGATAGAGGGGGAAGTGGCGGAAGTGGGGAAAGTAGGGGATGGCTGGAGGGGGGTGGGGGGTTGGAGGTGTAGGAAGGAGGGGAGCATGCATATGCGTGAGCAGAATTGTCCTGCTTTTATTCCTCGCCCTTCCAAAATAATAAATCACTCCAAGAGGAAGAGAAATAATAACACATGCGCGCGTAGGTATCTCTGTAGGAAGAATTGGTGCGTATGGCAGGGGAGCCAGCCACCGGCATTTCGATACAAATATCTAAGGTATACGGTTAGAGGTAGACTTACCAAACTCTACCAATATGTAATAAAAGACTCAAAGGTACATCTCGGCCACTAATTAACGATACCAACCTATTAAAATTGCATTACGCCAAGTAGAACAATTACGAACAGACATACGTACATAATTCGGATCCATCCTATCAGCGTAAAAATATTCCTACGAATAAATGTGGACCAAACATCGTATTCATAAATTAATTTCACACGAGAAAATAAGGATGATGTGAACGCCGGCTGCAGAGCTTTGACTATTGTAATGACTCTAGATACATCTTTCACAATGAATAGTATTTTTCTGGTTCCAAATTCCCTTAGGAAACTTAGGAAAGAAACTCACACTCTCTCTATACTACTGTGCGACTTTAGCAAGTCCCATAGCTTACAGGTTTTTGCTCAATGGACCAATAATATCTGTTACGGCATCTAAGAACTCACGGGACTCTGCTCAAGAGTTCTCGGGATCTAGGCAACATTACCAACATAACCCTTAGCGACATAGGAATATAAGAATATATGTACATATATTTATATGCATATACCCGAGCGCAATTGTGAAATTTATGACGGGGATGAACAAGCAAGCCATGGTGATACACTAACATGTCCCATGGGAGACATCTTTCCCCGGGGCGCATAATGCATGCAAAACTCTACGGTCCCTGGGGGGGGGGGAGCTTTGCGAGTAAGAGAGTGGGCGCTCGGGAGATGAATGGCGCGTATTTTTGAGGGAATCCGGCGGGAAAGGGGAGGGGGCACTTAATCAACTCCGCAGACACGCACGACGAAGAAAATGAAGGGTTGTGGGGGTGGGCAGGAGGGAGGGAGTGGATGGGAGATCAGGTGGGGGTCCAGGCAGGCCACATCCCTAGAGCAGCGGACGCGGAGTCGACCGGGACGCACGACTGATGGGTTTCCTTTTGGGCGCGGGAACAGAGCCCATATCTCCACCGCGTACCCCTCTCGCGCTAAAACTTTACGTCTTTCAATCAAATGAAATATTTTCATGGAATCACGTTGTTTTGCGAACTCATTGTAACAAAACTTGGGAACTTAAATTCTTCATTCTGAGAGCTTAAAATATTACTATGTGCTTAAAATATTACTTTTTATGATTTTTATTATTATGATGGTGTATTGCCGCGAAAAATAGGTTAAAGTGGACACCCTGAATAATCGAAATCAATGGTTTGATGCTCTACTATGCGAAAATTCATGATCCTTATTCCAAATAAGGAAACTTGTGTTTTTTCACTCTTAAACTTTATTTCACTGCTATCGGTTTTGACACATCGGCGACATCATCAGGCATGTAGCCTGATCATCATACTTAATGATATCACCAATGCTACGAATTCGGTAGTAGTGAAATAAAATTTGCAAAATGAATAACTTTGATAAAAAGAGTGAAAAAACATAGTTGACTTATTCAGACATTCACTAACCATTACTTCATTTTTAAGACTCTTCTCCAAGACCGAACCTCAATGGCTTAAATCTATGGTCATCAAATGACGCAGATGCATGCGTGACATGGAAATCCTTCACGACGAAAGAAGACACTTTGCTTTTCTCCATAGAAAATGTGGAAAATATGGCACTTCTATGTGTGAGAGCAAAGTGTCTTCTTTCATCTTTCATCCACGCTTATCCTTGGTGCACAAAACAAGGTTCCATGCCAATATAGTTATAATTTTTTTCTTTACATACTTCTTCATCACCAACTATTGCCTCCTTGTCATCAACAACCTCCTCCTCCTCCCACCACTCTTCGCGTAGAATTCTAAGCGTAGCGAAACTATTCTTCTCTTATCCTTATTACTTTAATCTCCTTGGTCTAAAATACTTTCTAGATGGGCCAACGTGAAACTATTCAAATGCAGTTTGGACAGATATTGGTAATAAGATGATTACGAGTCAACTGCTATTTTCCTTTTCCATACTGTTTGTAGATTTTTACGATGAGGTTGCCCATAAAAATGCCAGTTTTTCATGACACTCGTAACGCATTACGGAAATTACATATTTTGATTCTCAACCGTTTATTGTTATCAACATTTTGGGATGGTGACTTTTTTCCAAAGCACAGAGGGCGCCACGTCGTATTTACGCATATATGTGGAACTTGAAGGCGTTGCTAAAAGTTGAATTTGAAAGACTTCAATTTCAAAGATACTTGCATAATACTGTATATTATATAACACTATCTTGAATATAACCGTAGTACAACAGTTTAAGCGAAGCAGCATAACTTATAAGAAATATATCCCTACACACAGATTTTCACCTTTTGACAAAACCCTACAGGATTCCAAGAAACTGCGAGAGATGCCGCAACAGTAACTTTTGCGTAGTTATCCGCTAATATGCATTTTCATGCAACTATTTCAGAGTGTAAAAATCATTCGCCTTGACTGGGAGTCGAACGCCGATTCCTCGACGGTCCGGCCTAGTGCTTCAGCGAGTTAAGCTATCAAGACGTCCTCTTAATCTCTGAAATTTTGGGGTTTTCAAAGGAACAAGATGTAGAGACGAAATGCCTTATATACAGCCTGCACATGCCTGTACAATGCCTCAGTGATTCGTAGCCGTGCGCGACGCACCACAGTCCACGAGGTTAAAGCCAACTTTAAACACCTAGGGTGTTGTTACCTTTGACAGCAATTGCAAATTATAATTTAATAACCCTACGGGATGTTTCCATTATTTTTGTAATTTGAATGTGCGACTGTAATAATTGTTCACTGGTCGTCTAATCATCGGTAAAAATATTGTTAAAGTATACTTCTCGACCAATTTACATTTAAATGGACTTTTCTCAAATTTCATTCATGGTTTCCTGAAGATCCGATATTGAAATTTTGTAGTTTTCGATTTACTTCCTTACTTTTAGAATCTGATTACTCCCAGAGTCGATAACCGTTCTACCTCCTGCTATCTATGACCATCGATCGTTCGGCACTCTCCATAATTTACACCAATCAACACCTCATCTCGCCGGACAAAATCCTGCACCAACTCACAGATGCATAAGTTTGCTTGTATGATTTGTGACAGTGCCTTTTTATGTGCCATTTCGTCACCTTCAGTTTAATTTTAGAATTTCCGATCGGACCAAAAGTATGAAAACGAGTAAAATAGGTATTTCCATTCAGAAACACCAATTGATTCCGGAAGGCAACGACTTAGGAATTTCCCAATCCTAAGCCACTTCCTTGAAACAATATCTGATTCCATATATATGCCTTGGGAGTCAACTCGATGAAATTCACCACCAGGTGGTGGGCGTGCAGAAATTTTATTCTTGAGCCTGAGGTAAAGTAGTAAGCTTTCAGCCTCCTGAGTTTAAGCGTGTCAAGCGATCAATATATAAATCTAGGCAGTAATCGGATAAAGACTATCATTTATTTCTTATTTTAGGAATTCAGAGAAAATAGAGTTTTTCTTGATGTCTTTTGAATCAAAAATATTACATTAGATTCAATAAAAGTTTCCTTAGACAATTTTAAACTACTACACCATAAATTGGTGGATTTTTAATCTCAAATCGAGGTAATAACTATAACTACGAATTTTGAAAAAGGTATTTTTATTAAGTAAGTAGCAAATAATAACTAACCAAATTCACACGGATTTCACGCTTGACGCTGGATGGTTTTTCCAAGTATTTTTTTGTTTATATTATTTACTAATGTACTCTCAATACCACCGCTAGGGTGTGTGGAAGGGGGTGAATAATAATAATATTTACCAGAATAATATTTACCCGAACATGACCCTACCGCTGTCGGACAATGTTATTCGGATCCCTTATCATTCGTGGAAAACTTGTATCTTACATCTATCTATTCAACGCTTAATCTCCCTAATGTTTAATTAACATGATACCATATACTTGCAGCATATTCTAAATGAGGCCTAACTTACGATAGATAGGATTTCCCTTTGACTTTTCCTCACATTTAACAAGTACTCTTATAATAAATACTAATTTTTGTTAGCTTGTCCACGTGTTCTCTGCATGTGTTTCACCCAGAAGAGATTGTGAGTTAGGGTAACGCTTAGGTATTTAATTGAGTCTACACATTCCATTTCTGAGTTCCAAATGCAGTAGGCGTTGGGAAGAGAATTGCCCTTTTACCAAAATTAATATCACTACGTATTTTTAAAAGTTGAATTCTAATTGCCAAGTGTCGCACCAGCGTTGTATAGCCTTTACGTCATATGATAAAGCTGCTATCTACTCAGGATCACGGTTATCACGGTAAACCAGAGCATCGTCGGCAAATAAACGAACATCTCTAGTGACTACGGAGTGATTGCCGTTAACTTAAAGTAGAAATAAAAGAGGTACGATAACATTTCACTGGGGAACACCTGAAGTGACTTCCACTGCATTTGAGCTACCTATATCCATGACTACTCTTTGTACCTGACCATTCAAAAAGTCTTTAATCCAACACCGGATTATTTTATCTATGCCATATGCTTATATTTTTTCGAGCAGTTACTATGAAGTACCTTGTCAAAGGCTTTCATAAAATACAGATAAATCGCGCCCACTGGAACATTGCTCTCTCCCGAAATAAAGATATCATGAACAAAAAGTGCAAGCTGTGCCTCACAGAATCAACCCTTTCGGTAACCGTGCTGATTCTCCTTTGTCAACTTCTGTGATCTAACAGCGACTTCCTAAATATAATGTCGTCCGTAAAATGCAAATACATAAATTCTTTTGGTTTTAAGACTCATTATAAATTAGCACCAAACGCTTTCCAAACCATTATCCGGGTTTACCTCAGCCCTGCTGACGGATGTAATTCTAACTACAACAAAGACACCGCCCCTGATTCCACTTTTTCGGTCATTTCTGTAAATGGAAAAGGATTTTGGAAAAATTTCACCGTCGGCAATAACAGTGAGTAACCAGCTTTATGGTCCAATAATTATTTATATTCGCAAATAAATTATATTTTTTCTTATTTTTAGATTAAGCCAAAACTAAATCAACTATTCAAAAACTTCAATGTAACTGCCGATGAACCTCCAATTTGTGAAAATTGAAAAAATTAAGTACCTTTTCATAAAAAACCTATGCTGGAATATGTAGAAACAATAGTTTTAATATACCTCCATAAATATTGATTAACCGATATTCTCGTCGTATTAAAAGGTTGAATTACTTATGCTCTACCTTTTAACTGCTTCCGAAGACAAATCGTCGAACTCTTCATCCAACGCTCAGACCAAGTTAATCCTTCCCCTTGAAGCACAGCAACCTCGGGATGATGCAAAAATAGTTCATTATGCCAAAGTTACTTAAGGCAATTCACAAAATGATGATCACAACGCGCCAAACAAGCGGATCACTACACCGACCTTCGCCCGAACGATTCCCGTTCGCGAGTGATCTCAATGCACAGTGGCATGGATGATACTAGGGGGGGTGATACCTCAAGTCCAGACGACCTTGAAATCAACCAATGGGAGATTCGGCTTTGGGGAGCCGTCAACAGCCGCACTACGACGGTTGCCTTGGTTACGCCGGAAGTAAGATACTAGATACCACCGAAAGCGAAGCCGGGCAACGGAAGAAAAAAGACAGACTGAGTGATCACCGTCTCTACGAATGCCTTCCACCAAAAAAAAATTCTATGAAAGCTTGATTAATTAAAATTCCACCACATCACGCCTGAAACGTCTATTTTTATTCTATCAAAGTGTATTCCCTATTGTCATTACGACTATGTAAATTCTCATTAATTAACTTTCCAAGCCACTAAAATAATATTTTGCTCAATATTTAACTAAATTACAAATTATTCTGAATAGGAACTGTATCAATTATTTTTCGTTTTAGAGTTAGCATGGCTTCCGTTAACCCCATAGCAAGTGTCATTTATTGGGAAAAAATACAACTTTGGATGATAAAAGCTATCACATAGCTGATGAGTGCTAATATTTTCTATTGTTTTTTGCAAACCATCAACAGCAATATGGAAGAGTCCAATCTTAATTGCCTAATCTTATTCATACCTTCATACATGTAAATGCCCGAAGGTCGTCGGAATGCCATCTGGCAGGAGGTGTTGGAACACCAATCACGAAAAACATGAGTGAAAAGAAAGTATGGGAATGGGTGTATGGATACCATACGGGTGACGGTAGTGGCTCGCGAGAGAAAAGGCGAAACCTTAACTAATATTTGTCTGATTTCAGAACTTCTGAAGGAGTTTTACGTTGGTATACATTACTGTTAAAACATTTGTAACAATGTAAAATTTGTAACATGGAAAGTACCAGATCATACTTCAACATCGGAATGTTCCAGACACGTAAATGGCGGAAAATTTCGGATTTCTTCGTATTTTTCCACATTCTTCAGAGAAACGTTTCCGCGGAAGGATATTTCTGGCTTTATATTTCTTGTTCACTTGAGAAAATCCAACAATGGTAGTAAGTCTACATAATTGTTTTCAGCCTTCCCGATGCTTTCATCCATGGTAGGGAATTATTAAGTCTTTCCTTCCCTGTATATTCTCAAACACTCATCCCCCCGCTAGTTCGACTACCTAAGAGGATATTCAGTTGAAATGGTTTCCAAAATTTCATATCTGTCATTTCAGGGCTTATAAAACCTTCGCTATACGATTTATAATTTGGAAATAGGCTCTTTGATTATTGCCTCTCTCTCCTACCGCGGTGGCGCTTGGAATTCTAGGCGCAAAGGACAGCTGTGCGTATCGCCAGTAGCGGCGGCGGGCTAACGTCCTTGCCTGCGACACAAGTGGTTGAGGGTTCGATTCCGGCCTAAGGGGTTGCTTTCCTCCAACTAGAGCTTTTGTTTACCTAATTCCGGTGTCGTTCAATCACCCTCACTACAACAACTAAAATGGGTTGTTTTCGAGTCACTATTAAATAAATAAAGTAAACCTGTAGGCATTCATAGCACTCAGTCAGAGTACATATACATGGTAAATAGAAAGTCTTTTTCGTGAGGCGATGTCTCCATTAACGGTTTTTCTTGAAAATGGTCGTATATTCGAGTGTAAAATTGTTATTTCTCTATGTTTTTGGATCTAAGTTTATTTTCGCAGCCTTAAATCCACACCCTAACGAAGTAAAGCAAACTCCAATTATATTCCGTGCGTCAATTACCGCAATTATATCAATTTAGATTTTTGCTAAACATTACTTATTCTTCGTGGAGGTCAGATGAAGACGCTGTGAGGTTTGCAATCCCCCCCCCCTAAACGGAGACCTTCCTTTCTTCAAAACGCGTCCTTCAGGTGTTCTAATGTTGCATTTGTACATCACCTGAGGCACCAAGTGAGCACCAGCTTCCAAGAGGCACATATTTCGATTTTCATTTTTCATTTGGCTATTTTTTACGAAACTATTTCCCTGCATGGATTACCTGCAACTTTTACTGTTTCCAGTGACACGCGAAGGAAAAGGAAGAGAGCGAAAATCAGGTGCACATTACCACCTCTGCTCGTGTCCGAATAATGAGAGTCGTTGCTCGAGTCACCGGCGAAGAGTGAGCGCTGGACGGAAGTGATTGCAATTCTCGAGTCATTTAAGGAAGGTAAACGAAGGCTGCGAAACACAATTACGTAAGCTATCATAAAATTCAATCAATGATTCAGTCCATCAAAAATCGCCAACATAGAAATTTACGGGATAAACGGCGATTGTGCAAAGGCAATATCGGCACTTTTCAAGGAGTAGCACGCGTACCGCTAAAGGTACGAGGGTAGGCTGTAAACTAATGCACACATGATTAGAGACCATACAGAAAACTACCGTACACAGATTTTACGGTATCCCAATTGTTCAAAAATGAATCTGACACGTTCCTTGGATATTTCATTATGGTTTGCGATATGTTTTTGAGTGATTCGCCGGTCATTTACAATTAAATCTTCAACGAATTTGCGTCGTTTATCGTCTGTGCCAGTGATCGGACGTCCGCTGCGTGTTTTATCAACAATTATGGCTATTCCAGGCTAGCAACCACGAAATTTCACTACCCATCGATTTACAGTAAACCTGTCAATAGCATCGTCCCCATAAATAGCCTTTAAACGACCATGAATCTCAGGAGTCACTTTTTCAGCTGTTAAAAATTCGATAAAAGCACCAAGTAACTGGCGTTGACATAGCACTAGAACACGTCTCCATGCTTCCGCCTCTCAAAATACTCTGGATGAATGTAACGACCTCAAACCTGCGCATGCGTGTTGAGGAGGAATGTTACTTCCACATGCCTTACCACGAGTGCATATGAAGGTCATTTTGTTTGCGGTCTACAAACTGTGTGCATTAGATTTCAGCCTACCCCCATATGTGGGGTGTTGTATCGCGATGGGCGACGAGCGAGTGACATGGGCCTTGGAGCCATCGCAACACGAATACAGCATTCGGTAAAATGTATCAGAGGAGAAAACAATTGCTCATAGAGTAAAAATCATCCGCTTTGACCGGGATTTGAACCCGGATCCCTCGGTGTCTGACTGAATGCTCTAGCCAGTTAAGCTGACGAGACGTCCTCTTACAATCCGAAATTTTCAAGAATTATTTTTACTCTTTAAAAATTTGTTCCATTGTAATTGGGCATTGACGGATGACTCCGTTTTAAGTTACTGTAGCGGCATCTTCCGCAGTTTCTTAGAGTTTGTCAGAGCAGGGAACTTTGAGAGTTCCAAATGTTTAACCAGTGGTATGTATGCCCTTCGTCATTTTATTCGCTACATTTTCCTTCAGTATTATCTACTCAGATATTTTTTGTTTTATCCTCCAACGCTATTCCTATGCCGGGCGCACATTTGGCAAAATGTTTTTCTAATGCATTCGTTTAATAAACAAGTGTGTTGCGTAGTCGTCACTTCATGACGTCGAAGTGTAGACTTTTTCAAATAAATAAAAAATATTTTTCTACCCAAGAATAGTCTTCATAATTCTATAGATTGGGTCTACTTGAAATTTATAGCATGCGAAATAGTACTTCTTAGAAAAAGATCGAGAAAGACTCCAATAGACGAAGGAGATTTATTTTTGCTTCAGTTGACCGAGAGTGGATGGAGCGTGTGGCCTTTTGAGTAGTGTGCGGCTACCGACGTGAGATAGGGTGTTTTATAACCTGGTTGATGTGTTTAGGCCAACCAAACAAGCGAGCCACTTAATTGATGCTTCAACCTCATGATTAACCCCAGGTGGTAGAGGGAAAGGAACTGTGATCCTTTGCCCTCAGATGTGTGTGGATTTCACACACCCAAGAGCTTAATACGAGGTGAGCTCTAAACTCATCTTTGTAAACCAAAATTTAGCTTGATTATGGTGGTGGTGTTGGGTCATTGAAAGCTTCAATTACTCTGATAGAGTGTCGCTCGGTTTAAATTACGTGGCTGCGATTAAATATAAGAGGCTGCGATTGAAAAAATGTATATATATATATACATATTATAATAATTTTTTTAGGAGTCCTCTTACGGAAGATCGCACCAATGACTCATTTCCGAAATATAAACTGTATTGCCACACTCCCCAGTAGCGAGACTCAAACCCTTGACCTTTGAGCAAGCCACCGCCGAGCGCTTAATCAATTGGGACGAGGGTATCGCCATGGATCCGCCCCGCACGGTTACTCGGCGGAGCGTGGCTCGCTGGGCTCCGCTATCGCGTTGCTTCGCTTCCCCGCGGCGCCCTCCGCCCGCCTCCCGGCAAATCCCCAACCACTTCCCGGGCGAAGGAGCCCACCGCATCGCCGGAGCAGAAAGCGACACGAAGTCCAAGTGACCAGTGCTGCTGAGGCATAAATGTCCTCTCCAACCAGATGAACATAATTATATTTCTAACCCCATATAGTATGTGGCACTACGCTTGATCTCAGAACGAAAGATTTGAGTATCCAAGCACACGCTTTTTCCCTTCCTGGAATCGAAATGCAATACGTACCAATTTACACGAAAAGGATGATATGAACGTTTCGGTAATTTTTAGTTCAATAATAGAATTTTATGCAATGAAAACGTAATATGTTAATTTAAATTAAAATTTAATCTAATATTAGAAATAAAGGTATCAATTTTTCATTTTCACGGTTTAGTTGCCAATAAATACGCAAATGGGACAAAATTGAAGGGAAGTGATTTGCTTTTCATAGCACGAATTGTATTAATCGGAATATAGGATTGTCTATTCGTGTGTAGTGTGCCCTCCGAAAGAGAACGACAGAGGCCGGGTGGATTGGAGGGTTTTGAAATGTGGGCGTGGAGAAGGATGGAAAAGGTTAAGTGGACGGATTGGAAAACTAATGGGGAGGTGCTGGGTATTTTGGGGGAGGAGAGGGAATTATTGGGCAAAATCATAAGAAGGCAGGAAAAATGGATGAAAAGCATATTAATTGGTAGTGGAGTGTTGAGGACTGTGATAGAGAATGTTAGGCAAACGAGGAAAGGGCAGGAATAAAACAGGGATGTTGGACGGGATGAAGGGAGGAAGGAAGTACAAAAGCATGAAGAGGGCCCTATTGAAAAGTAGGACGTTGGATTGTGTTTTGCTAGGAGAAAAAAGAGAACTAGGCGGTTGTGGCCATTCAAAACCCACCTTAACTGGTAGAATACCAATAATAGTTACGGATAAGTAAAATATATTTACTATTACCATATATAGTCCTAACGAATATAATTTGTGTGCTAAATGATAATTGATATAATCAATTGTCAGATGCCATGCCCATACGTCAGGTAGCGATATGTTCTTGGAGTGTACGGCTTCATTAGAAGAAAACTTAGGTTAAATTCCAACCGATAATGGTAGAAATTCACCATTCAAAGTGCATGAACCGTGATTTTCTCCGCCCGAGAAATTTTCGGTATTTTGTCTACGGTACGTGGAAAGGAGCTATCACATACATACAAGGTCATCACATACAAGAACTTGCATACTTCATTTATCAATTTTCCAAGCCGAGGGTCATCATGAGGTAAGATTTATGACCTCTAGCTGCGAGAAATATATATATATATATATATATATATATATATATATATATATATATATATATATATATATGTGTGTGTTATTATTATTATTAGGTAATCTACCGGTCAAGGTAGGTTTTTGGATGGACACAACTATCAAATAAACATTTTGTGACTCCCCACCTAGCAAACTAATCTATATCAGGTCCCTCTTCATCTCGGTGTACTTCTTTCCTCCCTTCACCCCGTCCAACATCCCTATCCTGTTCCTACCCTTACCACGCTTGCCCAACATTCTCCCCTCTATTACCCTCTTCAGCATTCCACTACCGCTCAATACGCCTTTCATCCATTTTTCCTGCCTCCATAGGATTTCTCTCAACAAACCCCTCTCCTCCCCCACCATTTCTAGTACTTCCTCATTTGTTTCTATAGTGCCCATCATTATATTCTTGGGAATCATAATTGAGGTGGTTTCCCGTTGCCTTCCTCAATAGTGTTTTTAACGTGACACCATCACTTAATGGCCGCCCCACTGGGGTCAGACGCCATTGCAGCCGCCTCACTGAGGAACAGACGCTGCGTGGACTACCTTACTACAAATAATTAACGCTTTTGGGATATGCCACGAGTAGTTGAGATCCATCGAAAAATACCAGTAAAATAATTGATTTCAGGAATAGAGCTAAGTTTGAGATTCAACAGATTTAAGAGAACACTTTAACGAGGATAATGTTTGACAGAGGTCCTAGAGAAATACTCGTAGTTTTAAATTCCCTCCACTGACTTTTAAATTAAATAGTTAAAAGTTAAATTAAATAGTTTTAAATTCCCTCCAGACAGGGAGAGGGTGAGATAAAGGCTCTTAAAAAGGTGAAGGAGTTTTATTGCAATGAGAAAATTATAAGTCTTTTATCATATTTCCACAGAATAGCGTATGGACAAAGTAAGAGACTATTGCAGGTTTTAATGGTTTCTCTTCCCTCCCCAAAATTTGCATCAATTACAAATTAGGGTAATGCACCCCAAATTAGCAACCTTTCCATCTAGTAGCCATATGCCGTTTCAAATACGAAAACCACAGATTCCTCATCCCCTGCCACGCGCTCCCATTCCCAGGAGGTGGCCTTGGCGTACACAAGGGGGGCGATTGGCGAGGTAAGTCGCGACAACGCCCCCTCTGCGCGCTCATTTCGAATCTGGCTCGTTATTCCTACTATCATTTTATTAATCGTCAATTACAACAATATTAGTACGCTCTCTAATAGGGTCGTTTTACTATGTCTACACTCATCCATAATTTCCAGTGTCAGCAAGAAAACAACGATAACAGAAAAAGATGAGAAACCGAGAATTAACGTCAGTGATAATGTGAATTCTGAATTTCTCAAACGCAAATAAATCCTTCGTATCCCCTTTCCTCCGATGACACAATCCATTTTTTTCAAACCAATTTTCATTGTCAGATCTCTTTCGCATAATCGTATTGTTGGAAGAAATTTCATTCTTTTTTTTCTTTGACGACTGTAATGGCGTAAGAGCTTCGCGAGGTTCAATTCTCAATTTATTGCATGGTGGTAAAATATTCACTCTTTTATTTTTGTCTATTTTTTATTCATACGTATTTTAAATGTCCTTACGTGGAAGACAGAATTCTGGAAGTTAATGGCAAAACATGCCATTAAGTTAGGAGAGGAAACCATATATCTTACTAATGTCTTAGTTCTCCAACGGTTTGTTAGTGTCCTTTCCTCCTTGAAAACCCGAAAACCAAGCCATGAAAATATAAAAACCAAACAAGGGAAAAAACGACCACATTTTCAAAATAAAAATAAGAAGGCAAAAAACAACTAAGAAAAAAATACTCTACTCTTTTTTTTAAATAGAACTATTTATAAACAGAATTAGTGTATAGCAGCTACTGGGTGATAAACTTCATTGATCAGTGATTATAATACCATTAAAACCATATACTCAGTAATCAACCCGTACGTCGGTTTGGTAGGTGATGGTAGAGTTCACCCAGTACTAAGCCCGACGACTTGTGAAATTCACACATCAGGGCCAGTTCCTCTCCCTGTCCCTGTGCCGGTTATGATTTCTCAGGAAGATCTGTTACCTGAAAAATCACATAGCTTGGGTGGAGCTGCAGTTGTCCAGAGTACCTTGCCCGTGAATCGAACCCGGGCCCTCCGGCCAGTAGTCCAATGTTCTACCCCTTGGACTACCGCGACCCACAATACTATTATACTTATTAAAATATTGTTTGTATGTGATGTGCACGGCGTGAGAAGTTGCATTGCATAAGGAGTTTTTGTGAAGTGAATGATGTGTCAACGGTGCGAGATTTTGAGCGATATATGAAATTGAAGAGTGGGTGATTATGGACGGAGAGCGGCGGCGATGGACGGAGCGTTGTAGATATGGTGTGAACCCTGGCCCTTGTGTGATGGTAAAGGTTCGGTTGGTAATCTTAGTGTCATTGTGTATAAGAGCATTTGGTCTCATATCTGTTATTCTTATGTGTGTATGTATATGCATTGTAAGGGTGACCATTGACCTGAATTGACCGTTGCCACCAGGACAATGGCCTAATTGTAACGATATAAATTCTTAAATTAAATAGAAAGTTAACTCGATAAATTCTCGGTTCATCTTCTCCTCTTAAAACAATGCTTTCATCTGCGATTTTTCTGTAAAGCCATTTGACATTCCGTCTTTCCTCATGGCCTAGCACAATTCTTTCACGAATAGTTGTTTATTGCCCTTTCATCTATTCTACACTCCTTCACAACTCATTCATTCCCGAACCTATCTCCAATCGTTTCACAAAACACTTCTCATGCACCACACATTCCGTTGACATTTATTCATACCCGCGCACACCCTAGTTTCACTTCAAATTGCTTGCAATCCACGCCCGATTTCATTTAATCTCAAAAAATACATCCAGCAGAGCGAGTGCTCATCTTCGAGGATTCGTCTCTAAATCCGTCAAACTTTCCATTCGATGCGATCTGTTATGCATGTTTGCCGCACACACACACACTCAAACACACTCGGCTCGAAGTTCGGCCACGGCCGGCAGGCAGCACCGCCACCGCCTCGCCGGGAGGTGTTAGCCCCGACGAGGCGGTCTCCTCTCGGCGCGGGAAGCCGGCGCTTTTATCGGCCGCCTAAATCTCATTTCCCCGATAAAATATCAACTACTGCCAGCACGCTGATAATATCTGCTAAGAGACAGGCTGGATTTTTGCTCGAGTTCGGCATTGAATGACTGCAAGAGGATCGGCGGGATAGTATATTGAAGGCCGTTGGCGCCACAAATTGTTGCCGAGCCGACTTTTGACGTGAAAAAGAATTTGTCATATATGACCAAAAGGCACGACTTTCCATTGGCACATTCCAATAGTCAACTTTAATTCTCGGTTTAATTTTGAAAACTTTCTGGACAACTCTCTCTCATTCTGATATGAATCCTAGTCCGACAAACTAACCCCGGGCATCCCTCCTACCAAATCACGACCACCCCTCAACAGCCTAAGAATGAGGCGATTCATTTGAAAATAGCAAATACATTTGTGCACTATTGCACGCGTATACTGCATTTTGATTAAAATCTTTTCATACCCTGGCAACGTATTTATCCTCAAATTTCTCTCATATATTCTTTCGGTCACTATAAGATATTTAAATTTTAACGAAGTCGTTTATCCATAAATCTCATACATAAATTGGCAAATTTTCTTGATTGAATACCCTTGAGTGAATAAAATTCCAATGGAGTAAACATTTGATGGATTTTAATAGATAATAATCTAGCAATTAAAAATATTTACCCGAGCCTCTACTGTCCGCTATCACGTAAATGTTGCAGGGAAAAATTTCGTGTAAATGCTATTTGACATTCCCTTAATAGAGAGGTGTTTAAAATTATAATTTTAGACCAAATCAACTAATTTCATCTTTACTTGCAACTTTTCATTTACATAATTCACACCATGACGTAACAAGGCCTTGTGTGAGGTCGCTTTTGATGAAAAACGAGAGGAAAAATTGAAGAAGGGAAGGCATTAGTACTACGCTAACGAAAGTGATACTGACACACAATGAGGCATTGCTAGTTGACTTAATTATGGATTTCTATGGAGATGTACGGAAATTATGTTTTTAATAACTCCGCTTTGGAAAAGACTCCTTCCATCAAATCCGGACCGGAGGTAGCGACACTTTTCGTTTTCCAAATTGAAACGCTCAGCGAGCGATTGGAGCGGTGGGGTTTTCCGGATGGACGCGAGACTTCGAGTGAACGCCGGAGTGACTTCGAAACTGACGCCTACGGAAACAATCCAATTCACGTACTTTGAAATCAACCTTCAACAGGAACAACATATTTTTAACTTACTAAAAATTAAGTTAAATTTTCTATGAAGGATGATCAGGCAAAAATTTATCGGACAAAATCAATTATTTTGTCGTGTGCACATATGTGATATTTAGCGGAATGAAGGCCTTATTAATTTCGATTAATACGTGAAAAAGTTCATTTATAGATTATGGTCACTTTCCATATCAAAATTTTGTCATATAATGAGAAGCCATATATTTAACCATTACTGCATGCAAATGTTAACCTTAAACATATATTTAAATGACGTAAAAACAGTTATCAACCCGAAGGTGGGTTTTTCGAAAGTTTAGGATATAGTTCATCTAGTCTGATCCCAAAGGCGTTTGAAATTTACACGTGAACAGGATAAAAGAGGGCCAGTTCCATTCAATGTGCCACGCTATGGTTTCTCAGATAGTTTTGGTCCCCGAAACATTACCCAGCTCGGGAGAGCCGAGAGCTCGGGAGTCCCGGGGTATCGAACTGGGGTTCTGCGGTCCTCACTTCACCCACTGGGCTACAACGCCACCCTCGTCAATTAAAATGGCTGGCTTAGATAACTTTCCATTAAAACTCTGATAATTAAAAATTAAAATAGAAAATTCTTTAAAATATTACACTAATATTTTTGAAAAAGAGATAAACCGTTATTAACAGCACAAAGGACGGTAATTTGACTATTCTTTGCAAGCTTGCCACATTGGTGGTCCGAGGTGAATACCTTCAACGAAACATGTCCAATACAATGGAAAATTGAATTTTAAGAATTAGATTTTCATGTGCTATCTCATAATAGCCATGGCGATGTTGAAAATGTTAAATTACCCCATCTTATTACGGTAGGGGAGATCATGCTAACAAAATAAAAGCGATTAAATGCAGAGCCGGGTTAAGATGTATTTTTTCCACGACCATAATATCATTGTTCGACCGCGGTAGGGTCATGTTCGGGTAAAATTATTCCGTTGGGTATTCACCCGCTGCCACACAACTTGGCGGTGGATCGTAGGGTATTTATAACTAAATACATAATAGAAGATAGAGTTATATCCATTCTGGTGGAGAAGTGAATTGAGATTTGAGCACTGTAAACCCGCTCGCTCTATGCCAAACCTTAAGCTACCGCCGAGAATCCCGCAAAGCCCTCGATGAGAACCAACCTTCTTTCAACCAACCACGCTTCTACCAGGAAAGCGAATGCGCCTCAATCGAGAAAATGGCAACCATGACTCTCCTACAATGCGGTTTGCAACATCTTGACCCAAAGCCGCACTTTTTACACTTGCGTGTGAGCTCATACCGACAAGAATGTCAAAACTCCATTGTGAGTCTCAAGCACCGATTACCCTAAGATAATTGACGGAATCGACAAAGTTGATGGGAACCACTAGCAATTAATACTGAGTAATGAATCGTTTATTTTTGACCTCCTGCAAATGTAATAGCGAACACAAAATTCGTATTTCCCCGCTCCACCTCCCTTCACCTGCCCCTCCGCGCTCAACTTCATTAGGGCGCATTTATTTGCTGTGTCGAATGAAAAATGCGCGAAATGGAAGTGCGAAACGTGATCTACGGTCGGGAGGAGTGTGCGAGATGCACTGGGCAGGGATGGGTGGGGCGGGGATCCGGCGGCCGGAATGGAAACTCACCGCTCTGCGAGGCTAAGGGAGGAAGAGGCGATGTCTCGCTCACAGAGAAAAGGGCTTGAAAGTTGCATCTCCACGTCAAATAGACAAGTGTAATAAAGACTGCACTTGAAGCCGAATACACGCGACATACAATACAAGGGCAATTGAATAACTGACCTAGGCCGGGGCCTCGTCGTGGGAGAGGAGTGATTAAAATGTCAGAATTATTTTTTTCGTAAATGAATGGAAATGAAAATAAATGTCTTCAGAACTAACAAAAAAATATGTGATTTGCCTCTTCATAATGATAAAAAAGAACTATGAAAAGGACACAGCCTTTGTTGGTTCTTCTGGCTTAATATTGGGTTGGAGTGAAGACCTTTTTGCGGCTTTATGGGTGCGACGAGAGCCAAGGGAAGTTGATTGGGATTGGGCAGGCATGCATCGGAGACAACGTTGTGGTCTGAAGACGAGAGACCCCACGATGCGCGATCGACGGCCTTCCTGGTTGACCTTATTGCACGCGTCGCCATTGCCCTCGCGACTCCCTCCTCGTCGGCTGCACTAACTGGGTGCTACTTTGGCCAGGGGAGTGTTGACATTAAAACGCCTTGCTCACCATGGCCGCGGGCGCGGTGGCGGGTGGGGCGTACCGGGGCGAGAAAGCGGACGGGCGCGAAGGCGAACGGACTCGGGGGAAGTGGGGGGGGGGGGCACGGAAGACCTGTCTTCTCCCGCGAGCACTCAGCAGGTGTCTCGGATGGAGTCGGAAGAAGTGTGCGGAGCGGCAAATGCGATTACCTCTCGTCGAGTTTGGAAAAATGCGAAGGTGGCCACCCATGAGCTCTCAAAAAAAGTGGGGGAGAAAAACTAGCGTAGGGAAGAAAACAGTTAGGACAATAATCAAAAAAGAAGAAAAATGGACAAATATGTACTGGTAATCTGATATGAGTTCAAAGTAATTTCTTTAAAATTATTATTAGTAGTAGTCTGCTGAATAAGACAGTTTCAGGCGTAACATGGTGGAAGTCACTCTAACGAAACTTAGGTCGTACGAGTATTAGAAGTACTTTATGTGGGAAAGGCAAGTGTCTCCTTGCATCAGGTATGTTTGTCCTAATGCAACTGTTTAAGGTAGGTTTTCGACGTATTCTTTAGGATAAGGAGTAAAATTTAGGCGGGTCGTATCACGTGGGTGGATTTTCTAATCTGTGACGGACCACGACGGGGAATATGAGCACAGAAATTCGGCAAAGGCGAAGGGACCAGAAGAGCTTCGGGTTTTAGGTGACGAACGGCGGATGTGGAAACAGCTGCACTTCTTTTATGATATTTGACCAGAGACTGCCAATTTTAGAACTAACATTCCATTACACCCTCATTACAAAGGCGTAGTATAAATACTTAAATTATTTGCCACATCAGGATAAATACAGAAGATATACTCTCTTAGAACGTATGGTTAAAATGCTATAGTTTCTGTTGGGGGGAAACAGATTGGGTATTGACGCTCATGACTCAGATTTATCCTCGGACGACTTCTCTTTTGCATCCTACGCTTGTTTCTCTAGAGGAGGAGTGGGCTTATAACCATGGCTGCGCTTTAACCATGCATGGTAAGACGAATATCTGGCTTCCAGGTAATATGCGGTTTTCTCTCCTTCCGTTATGACCGAGCATGCAGCGCAGTTCTAGCGTCGAACTTCCCCAGATAGGGAGAGAACACAGCGCCTAGACCAAATGGTGCCACTCACCCGCGCAACTCTCAGAAAGAACATACACCCCATTCGCGCACCCATTCCCGGCACGCGGATCTGCGGCCGGCCACTCGCGACCCGGGTCTTACCTTGGGAGAGGGCGCCGGGGAGCTGTCCGAGGACGATGACGGCCGCGAACAGAGACCTCGCCGCGAGAGACGCCCGGCGTCTCGATGCCTTCGTGGCGTCGCCGTCTCGACGTCCCATCGCTGCAACATTCAACACTCGGGGCATATTCTGGAGACACTTGGCGGACACTGTATGGGGGACGGGGGTCACGAATGCAGGGAAAAGGGAGCACTGTGAATAACCTCGATTCCTTTGGCACTTGACTTTCTGATGAGGAAGAGCCACACTCCTATATCCTAAATTGTTTATGTTGAAACAGTATAGAATCAGCAATCACAAGGGCCGTTATACTTTCCGCACCCACTAACAACCTTTCAGGCTCCAAAGGTCGGTCACATGCGAGCCACTTCTTCAATATCCAGGAGACACAATGGAGGACCTGCGTGCTGAGGACCCCTCGGCCCACGGAATTTTTTGGGGGAAAGCGAAGAACTTTCTTTCTCACGAATGTCTAACACACGAGACAGATGACGTTGAAAAGATCTCCCTGCACTTTTTTATACTCTGCCTCCATCTTACGGATGGAGGTCGGAAGGGTGTCGATGAGACAACCCCTATTTTGTGCTTGCACCTAGAGTCGTCGCCGCAGGTGTTGACCACTTCAGCCTCCGGGGAAAATTCCTTCGGTTTTGAGATGCCTGCCGGGGTCTCCTTGGTCGAACGCCGTGAAGACCGCGACCGGCTCCCGAGGAACACCCCGTGGTCTTCGAGGAACAAGGGAATGCGACGACTCGGACCAGAGCGCCGCTGGATCGCCGCTGAACGAACCCCAGTTAACAAGTTTTCGCCGGCGAGAGACTTGGCCCACTCGGGATAAATGACGCCGTTAGAGATGGATCTGTTGGCCCCGTCCCGTCGTGGGGAGACTCGGTGGGTATAGAAGAAGACGTGGTTAATAAAGACAAAGAAAAAGACGACGGGGGATGAGGAACTCGCGATTCTTGGAAGATGATCTTGGGGAAATATTCTTCTCCAAAAGTTCTATGTCTACGCTCTGGGTGTTTTCCTGATGAACCGAAGAATGAGTGCGAGCGGTACAGAACGGGGACCACTAATAATTTGGCCTCACAAAATCTAAACAAGAGGAAAAAACATGAGCAAATCAGGTGCCGAAATTGTGCATGGGGAGACACAATCGGAAGCAAATGCCGGGGCACGATCAACACCCACTCGCTTGTGAAATTTTAACACGATTCCAGAGGGCCCCACTCTCCCGTAAATGAAACTTGGATTTTTTTCTTCGTCTTCCCTGTCGCCTTCAGAAATATTTCCTCGTTTAAGATAGCGATAGGAAAGTAGTAACAAGATCACAATCAAAGACACGCGACTGAAAGGGGGCACGCGAATGAAACGGAGTCACTGAAATGGATTTAACGGGGGAAAAGTGTGAGGAAAGAGATAATATCTGCAGGGTCGACGTGCGTCTGTGTCCCTATGGGGGGAGGGCACGAAGCACTAGGACCCCTTTCTCTCGAGCGAAAGGACGGATCGCCGCGCTCCCTGTTCCGGCGGGAGACCTCCGGCCGTCGCGACTGTCTCCCGCGGCGGCGGCACAGACGGCGGGCGGCTCTCTCGCGCCTCACGACGCGTCCTCGCTCCCCATTTGGAAACGACAGGGCGATGAAATGGGGAAATGGGGGACTTAAAAAATAATGAAGGGCGAAGAGCGGCCCTTCCTCACACCATTCCGACGGGCTGCGTCCCTTCTTGAGGGTAATTTCGGAAATGCCTCGGTGTGAAAGCTCGATGATAACTCGAGAGAGGTGCACAGCTGAGGCACACCAAACTGCCGCCGTCGCCCCGAATATTGACGCACACGCGAGTTCCTTCACTATTTCGTCAATCCATGGCACTGTATTCCCAAATAACGGGTAAAGTGGGGAGGGGGGGTTTCAAATGCGACGAAATCAAACGCGATGTATTGTGGCAGAGGTAAGACTACCGGCTCCTTTGGGGATCACTCGCATGCAGACCTCAGAGCGCACATTTGGGGGAAAGGTAAGATGATGATTAGGCACTCTTTTTGCTTTTTTGTCTGAAAATCAAAACAATAAAAAGTACTGACGCCGTTTTAAAGTTGATTCCAGACGTTCTCCGAACTTTTCTCCTTTAAGGAATGTTCAAACAATAGGCCGGGAGCACTTGCATTGGGGGACGACCATCACGGACGGGTTTATCCATCGCGGCGAACCGTTTTCTGAGAGGTGGAGGGGGAAATCGGGAGAAGGGGCGGGGGTTGTCCTAGGAGGGAAGGTGGACGGGGGGAGGCCCAATCAAAGTTCAAGGGGTTGAGGGGAGTGTGGCAGAGATAACGCGAAGAGAATGCGGGGGATGTAAAAGACGGCACATATATATATAATTGAATGGAATACACAAACTATGTATACGTGTTTCCGTGTGTAAAATCCGCCGCGGTCGCCTTTACAGGCGAAGGGGGTGGGGGGCGGAGGAGGAGGAGGAAGAGGAGTAGGAGGACTTCCCCACCGGGCAGAGAACTACGACGGTCAAACCCCAACGGTTACCCGCGCGATACTGAATCGCCGGCTGGCTATTGGCAAGGGCCGGCGGCGAGGGAAGTGGATCGTGAGGCAGCGGAGGGGAGGGAGGCTGCGAGAGGTGCGCGCGCACCGCCGGTTGTTGCCTCGACGGGCTTCGTAGATGGCAGTGGCTGTCGCGGCGACGGTGGAGGGAGCTCGCCCGACCACGAGGTCGGCAGATGGGGCGGGGAGGGACGGGGGGGGGGGGGCATCCAGCATCACCACGTAGTCGCACACACTCAACAGTCAAGTCGAATGGACACACCTCCCTCGAGTACGACGGAGGGGTGGAGAGTTGGCGAGCCCTCCTTGACTCTGCTCCGGAAGCGCGCATTTGAGGCCCCAACTGGTGGCCAGGGGTATGTCCGACCGCGTCACGCGAGCTGCAGCCCCAAGGACATAAGCAGGGAACCCTATTTCAGCACGGGTCTAATTCATAGATTCCCGATCTGGATTATGACCTTGGCGCACTTTTCTGCAAAATGTGAGGGCGCCACGCTCTCAAAACTGCATTTCCGCAGTCATTTCACCGCCCCTCTCTTCGGCCGGCAGATCCATACCGCCAATTCTCTCGCATTACGGCATTGTAAAATTATATACAATGAAGGAGTATTTTTAATGTCAATATATTTTTTGCACGCACGTAATTCTCAAGTGGTTTCAGTAATATTTAGGGTAGGCGACTGGCAGCTAAGGTCATTTGCGCCATTTAGAGATGGATGGGAATGGCGAAGTCGCTTGAGTGCTTACCCTGTAGGCCCCCTTAACTCAGGCCCCCGGTGGGGCGTATTCCAAAACGCTGGTAGAGAAGGCGCCAGCTGCAACGCGACAGGAGAAATCATGGCGATTTCAACATTCTGCCCTGAGAAATCAAATCTCGAGGAATTCGCCAGCATATCTTTTTCATTATTTCTCGCATCTCGGAGAATAGGAGGACTTTGAAAGCGATAAGGTTATTCAAATGGTGTGGTAAACTCCCTTCCCATACCGATTGATTTGGTTAGATCCCCCAAGTCGGAGGATTTAAGAGCGATATCCCGATATTTACACGTTTGAGGCGTGGGCTGATCTGTGAATGTCTCAGGGCGTCAGTCGCCGAATAGGACCGGAAAGTGTGGTGGCATCCTTCCCTATATCGACCTTACATGCTAAGCATACCGACTCAAGATGGTATAAAACACTTCAGAAGGTGAAAAAATAAATTCTGATGCTACTGCGAAAATATTGAGGCGCAAACACGTTCCCGGGGGAGTATCATTACTGCCGTAAATTTAATAACTTAGGGATTGCTCACATTTTTTTAATGATACACTCCAGCCAGTTTCAGCGCCTACGCTTCATTAACAAGAGGGCTATGAGGTGCAGTGTGCGTCGTCTTCTTTGTAGGTCACGAGGAAGCGAGAAGGTGTGTGGGGGAGTGGTTTTGGGAGGAGGTAAAGAAAACCCAAGGAAAGAGGGGAATTCAGGAATAGATGGAAAAAATTTACAAAGATTAAAGACCAAATCTGGCGGAGCCGTGGCCAGTTTTCTGGAAAAACGGTTGAGGAGTGGGAGTTTTCGGCAGAGAACACAGTGCTAATTGAGTCATGATAAACGTATTGATAAACAATGTCGAACCAAAGATATTAGTACAATGTGAGCGTAGTATATAACATTCAAACAACTTTTATTCACCATACCAAAAAACGAAAGAAATATTTGTACTTTTCCACAGATTTTATTAGATGGTACAACGCGTTTCACCGACTTGCGTACCTGATGATGCCGCAAGTCGGTGAAACGCGTTGTACCATCTAATAAAATCTGTGGAAAAGTATAAATATTTCTTTCCTTTTTTGGTATGGATATTAAATACTTCCACGAAGTGAAGCCTGAAACAGTAGAACTTTTATTCAATTCGTTGAGCAATATGATGTAATTCACAAGGGTGCATCGTATCAATCAATATTTTGGAAAAAACTTATCTAGGTCTTAAATAAACATCTTATCTGTTGTCCCGATCACATCTAGATGCAAAATAATCCATCATTTCATTCTTTCTCTTATCACACTCTTTGTACTTTTTCATATAACAAAATTCAGTTAGGTAGTGCTCATTTTAAAACATATACTTCACGTTTCTCAATATCAACATTATTGGGCCGACTACGCCGATAACAGACAAGGACATTATCCTCTTACCCTCTTCTCCGTTGTTAAGAATTCATGTAATGAAATCGGTCGACTTATATTTAAAGTGAACTTAATTTTTGTTTTCCTGTGTCAAAATTTCTGTGTCAATTGATGAATTGCTTTTTATTTTGAGAGAATATTTTAATGATGTAAACGAGAAGTGGCGGCCGAAAACAAAGTCCCCGGTCGTGTAACCCTCCCGTCACATCACGCATTCCCTCCGGAGATTTCGACTTGTATTCCCCATTATGTTCTCATTAACGATCTCCACCCCGAAACCATGTCATGCCCTATTTTTCTCCTGTCAGACATAACTCTGGATCATGAAATACAGCGAAACCGAGGTCCCGCTTCTCAAAGCAATAGGTCAATTTTAAATAGCCCTTCCTTTTCCACATAACGAGAAATGCTTGCAGTTTCGATATTAAGCTTAATGACATAACAGTTGTTATTGTATTGCATGGGAAGTCTCCAACAAATTGAAACAATTTCAATTTTTAAGAATGGGTTCCAATTTTGAGAAATTTGCTCATACATTTTTTGATTGCTCCTTTCCCGGTCCATTTTATTTTCTCCATTCCTTTATAAAATCCACAACTTAAAAGCCGCCAATCTACGTACTCTAATCCTCTTGCTTGATCGACCATAAAATGCCACGATCCAAATTGAAGTCTTTCTTCCAGTATTATCTTCAGAGCTTAACTTAAGGCCTAACTCTCTGCCATCAACTCCCTTTTTTCTAAATGTGTCATCACTTAACATCCTTCCTTCTGCTAATGTCCTTAATACTTTACTCACCTCCTAAAACATTTCCTAAGTGGAAAATATTCTTATTTTTCTATTTTATACTCCAAATTTATAAATTTAATAATTATCTTAGCCTTTCTATTTCTTCCGAATGTCATTACCTTTGTAATGACCAAGTAATGATTGTCACCATTTGGCGAACGGACTAATTTACATCTGATCAACCGCAAATCTTCCTGATTTCAAGAGTTCCCCTTCTACTTTCACGCCAGCCACCAGCTTACCCGCGTCTTCCCATTTTCTCCGCATATATTTATTCTTATAATGGGCATCCTTTTCCTATCTCCATCCGTAGAGATTCCCATCCCAACTCTCCATTCGCTACCTGCACTTGGAGGGTCTGCGACACACATGGGTTACCGATAAGTGGAGATCCCTCCTCTCTGTTCATTTATCTTCTGCAAAAGTTAGTTTATCGTATGAAATGCACGCTGCCGAATATCTCAATATCAAAGAAGCACACAAATATAACCCGGTTTTATACTTAAGTTCCTTTCTACCAGTGAACTCATTTCAGGCAATATAACTGTCGAAATATATCCAAGAAGATATGAAAAATATTTTAGAACACATTTCATGGCTAATCCAAAATCTTTAAGAGGCTTCTTAGGCTTAGATTTTTAAGGCTGTCTTCAGTAATTACGTTTATTACCTCTACTGTTTTCCTTGATAGGCAATAAATTATGATTTTGGGGAATATTTTGTGGAGGATGTAAAAATTATTTAACTAAAAAAGAAAGAAAATGACGAAGCCTACTTACGAGTATAATGGGGAAGAAAATTAAATGTCATGTGAAATTAGAATATGGTATTTAAATGGCATGGAAAAAATATGTATTTAGAGTTAGCTTAAGTATTTAGAGTGTAGGATAGCGAGAGATAAGCGGTGTGAAGGGAATATTAAGGGTTTTTAGGTGGCGTCACGTCTGGTAAACTCTAAGAATGAGAGACAAAGAGGAGCGAGACTTTAACGATGACGGATGTTGTCGAAAGATGAACGAATAATGATTTTTAGAAACCGTATGAAGTTGAACCGTATGAACCCAGCTTTAGTTGCTAGGCTATTAAATATTATGATCTTCCATTAAAAGTTCCATCAACCGTATAACCTCATGACTTCATATGGCCGTTATGTATGTGTATGTATATGTAAGTGGAACAAAGTGAAAGGTGCCGACCGCATGTCATGATGAGAGAGAGAGGGCAAAGCCTTCCGGGAAGGAATTCTAGGATGAGGGATTTCAAACCTTCTCGCCTCTCTTGATTTGCCGAGATGGAAACAACCTAACGCCTCGCGCACTTCGATTCCAGGGATCTCGAGTGCTCTCTGCACCCTTGCCCATTGGGAGTTTAGAAATAAATGATTTTCCAGAGCCACTCCGAACGTACGGCTCGAATCTCTCCCGCCATTACCGCGAATTTAGAAGCTAATGAACGCATTACGCCTCGTTGGTGGTGATGCACCACAAAGACCAAGTTGGTGAAAGAGAGTACGGTCGCGTTTACGCATTGAAGGAGCTAAAACTCCCCCCCCCCACACACACCCCCAACCCCCGGATCCGTTTCAAATTAAGCGTTTCACAAGTACGTTAATTCGATGGCGGCATTCTTTGCGCGGAGGTCACGTGCCCTCGCGCCCGTCCACGGCATTCATACAATAACCCCCTTCCCCTCCCGCCAAACGTTCCATTTCGAAGGGCTCCTTTGTTGTGGAACTGCTTTCTCGCCATCTTCGCAAAACATAAAGTGTACGCAGACAGGGATCGCAGGAAGAGCACGACGCTCGCCGCCCATATCAGAAGGGTGTCGAAATTAGACTCGCTTCCTCCGCAGTCGAAGAGCCGCTGGCTATTGCAGTCCAAAGAAGTTGCTCACACGTCAAGGGCAGAAACTAATTACGGTCGTAGATAGATGCATTTGCCGCTGTGTACCCTCCATTACGAAAAGGAGTAGGGGGATTCAAGGGGTAACGACGACAGTGATGCAATTATAAGTGAGAACGTAGCATGTTAAATGCCTGAGCTGCAACAGTTTGCAAATCACGATAAGCCTGTGACTTCGCGTGACAGAAGCTGTATAAGTGCACTTCTGGCAATAAAAATAAACAAAGCAAAAATTCTGCAATGAGCGACTCGGTATCAAAGAGCCGACCGACTGTAAGAATGCCCTCAGGCCCATCATCAAAGTCGTCACTCCAAATTCCACTCCCATTTCTTACGTAATGTTCATAGCATATTGATTTGCCAAAGCACGTATGCTGCTCTTATTCGTTACATTGAGCCCACTGCACTCCAATCCCAACTCTTCTTTGGGGGGGACTTGTGCATGGAATCAATATCAACAGCATCGTCTGCTGAGAATATGGGAATCCCAAATCAAGGGCTACATACCCCTTCAAAGAGAGTGATGAATTAGGGTGGAGAGAGCATGGGGGATTTAGAATATATACATTAAATGTAATATATACCACATTTCCACACTACAGGGCACCTCTAACTGCGTCCATCTACAGTGCTCTAGTTGCGGAAGCACCGTCGACGTTTTAGTTGAAATACACGAAAACTAATCATTGTGAATGTGGGACCTCTCCATTTCGGAATTATTTCGTAGAGAGACAGCCACTCTGCGTTAATCTCTTTGGTTTTATACGGGGGTTATTAGCAAAGGGTTCTCAGATAGCAAATATAAAAATAATTTAACTATGACCGTTTCCTTCTCTTCATATTCAGAGTCCTTGTGTGGTGGCCTCCATTAAGTTTCATCAAGGAAAATTGCCTATTGCAACGAGATTATAATAGTAATAACATATCTTTTTAGAGGGAATAGTTACGATAATTAGCTTTCGGAATCGCAGTCTAGTTAACCAATTTCATTATTTTTAAGTTTCACGCTAGTCATTGCATTTAGTGATTTCAATGATGTTTTGGAGAGATTTTGAGGCCGTATCTAAATCTAATTGTCATTACGTAACTGATTTTAAAAAATCCACAAGAAATACGATTGCATTTTCTAATCTCTATTTTTTAGATATTATAATTTACAACATAAATGCGAATAATAATTGAAATATGTTGGAAATCATTTTAATTATAAAGGCTAAATGATCTAATTTTAGCATTCACTATAGCTTACTTCAGTAATCACATAAAAAGCAGAATGCTAAATAGACCAGCACTTGCCTAAAGTAGTCATTTTATTCAAACGTATAAATATGAGGCCAGCATCCACAAGTAAATACAGATGCTCATTCACAGAGTTTTCAAAAATATTTTCGAAACTTTACATTTTCAAATGAATAATATAAATGTTATATAAAATAAAAATTATTTTTCACCTTTTATATAAAATAATGATCGATAAAATAACAATTAAATTCATGAGTTTGTAAATTATTTAGCGATTCAGTGCACAAATAAACATTATGAAAGCCCTGTTTTGAAAAAATGATGAAATAAAATACAAGTATTTGGTATGCATAAAAAAAAGAAAATACATAATATTGGGGAGATAAAATCATTGCAAAATAATCTAAACCATTAGCGATTGGAAAAAATACTCCCCTCCCTACTTGAGGTGCTTTTTGGAGAGCACTTTGAGTGACTACGACGTCCGTCAGATGGGACATTAAAACTGTTTGACCCTTTGGTGCCTTTCGACAAGAGTAGGCTAATGCCGACGCCGGGTTTCTCTCCACCCTTCCTTTCCCAGCCATCCCTAATGGCACAAATGACCTTAGCTGTCAATCGCCTCCCATAAAAACCACTAAAAGCTTTATCTTGCAGGCATCTAGAGTGCTTCTCAGTATCATCAACAAGAGAACGGATGGCGGCGTGAATGATTTACTTAGGGGATGATCAGGTTGGGTTCAGAGAGAGGAGAGGCAAGTATAATGCTAAAGCAGTAATAAAGTTATCAATACAGAATATTATCAGGATGTATTTATTTGCTTCGTAAATTTCAATTAGGTATTCCATACAATGAATTCTCCCGAATTAATTGCTATGGCGCAAAAAATAGACGTAGTTTGGAGGGAGAGAAGGAGAATTAAACGCACCGCTCACTCAGGTGCGAGTGATGGATGGAAAGACGGGATTGGCAGTGAGAGGAAGAGGGTGGAGGCAAGAATGTCCATTATCACCTTTGCTTTTCAACGCATATGAGGAAGAAATGGTACATGAGGCCCGAAGAGAACCTAAGATAGGAATAAACATTTGTGGAATATTTATGGAATCAGCTAATTTTTAGTAGTTTCTATGGAAGGCGACCGACAGCTGAGGTAATTTACGCCATTAGGGATGGACAGAAAGGGATGAAGGGTGGAGAGAAACCAGGCGTCGGAATCAACCTACTACTCTTAACGGAAGGCGCCAAGGGGTCCACAGTTTAACGTCCCATCCGACGGACGGCCTACGCCACATGAAGTACTCTTTCCACAAAGCGCCTCTGGTAGGGATCAAGATACCGCTGAAAAATATCTTCCGCCTTGGGAATTCGAGCCCAGGCCCTCTAATTATCAGTCAGCCAAGGGGTTCCAAGCATTTCTAAATGCACCAGAAATCAGTATGATACATGTAGCGTACCAGGATGAGGATCACTTTTAAAAGAATGGTTAGGTTTTCCAGGAAAAGAAGGGTTAGATAAAAAGCAATTATTATTGGTAAAATAACATTGAAGGGCAAAAACTAGAGCTGTGAGCGCATTTTACCTATCTTGGGAGTGTTTTTGACAAAAATTCCGAAATTATTAGTGGCACCATAAGAAGCATTACGTTAAGGGCAGAAGTTGACCTCACCAGGAGGAGGGAGTTGAAAACGATGCTGAAAACGGGCTTTTGACTGGAATCGTAAGACTTATGTATGGAACGTGGTAAATTCGGTTACTAAACTTGGTCTCTGAAACAAGGTATCAGGGGTAGAGTTCAAGGCTCTTAAGCGACGGGTTTGAAGGAAAATGGCAAAAGGAAAATTGACGACAAGAGAAAAGGACAATAAGATACAAGGCACGGATGTTTGTTGGAAAGAAAGGGTTGTCGGGAGAAATCCAAAAGAGGCTGCAAAGATGAATGCAGAAAGTTTAAATCGACGGCGGGATATTGAAGAATATTATGGAGAGAAAGGAAATAAAGAAAATGTTGGACGAAACAAAGAGATGAAGAATGTATGAAGAAGATTTTTGAAAATTGTGAGGTCAGTTTATCTTTTGCACAAGGCTAAAAATGTAAACTTGTGTAATATGTGACAAGAAAATTTGTGATATTCCGCGGCAGTGATGTTTTGACGAAATCATCCGCTAAAGTGCATTACAATGCATTTTTACACTTTTTACACCCTGCAATTGCTGCATTGTGTAATATGTGTTCAACTAAATCCTCTCTAAACGCTAGACTATAAAATATCACATTTCTAACCCCGTTAGTTGTTTGACAGATGAGGGTAAAGCTAATTTAGTACACCAGAGGCTCAAAGGCGTGTGAAATGGACATATCAGAATAGGAGAGGCAGTTCATTTTCGTTCTCATATGGTTTCCCATGAGGATCTGGAACCTGAGAAACCACGTAGAATTGGTGGAATAGTAGTTATCCAGAGTATAAATATAAATAAATAAATATATACATACATACATACATATATATATAATGTATATTCACTAAATAGTCAAAGCAAACATAGAAATTAAAACATATAAAACAGGGACTCACTGGCTCTCGAATTTTCGGTGGTGCCACCACCTTTCTCAAGAGGAATTAGGAACAGAACTCAGTTCTGTTCCTAATTCCTCTTGAGACATTCATCATCCCAATCTTCAGATTTTTTCATCCCCCTTCCGCTCCCAAAATCTTCCATATCATTTCAACACTTCCAAAAAATTCCCCTCTCAACTCTTCCTCTCACAAACCTTTCCCCGTCTTCTCCTTCCATTCAGCGTCCCCGGCACTTTCTGTTAAAACCGTCTTCTCATTTCGCCCTCTCCCTTGGTGTACGTATGAGTTTCATTTTTATGTGTTTCTCTGTGTTTTTATTCGCTAATGCCATCTCGCCTCATATACACACACACGAGAGCTTATCGTATGTATCTCTCGAATATATGTCCCTTCATGGACTACAACCTTGACGTGGGGTAAGGACTTGTGGGTTTCGATGACCTCTAGAGCCGTGCTGGCGGGAGTAATAATAATTGGGTCACCAATGCCAGATAGGTCGAAGGTTAGGAACCAGACGAAAGTTTGTCCACGCAGCGTCTGTTCCTCAGTGGTGTGGCTGCATAGGCGTCTGACCCAAGTGGGGCAGCTATTTAAGTAATGGTGTCAATCAAAAACACTGTTGAGGAAGGCAATAGGAATCCACCTTAATTATCATTCGCAAGAGCTCAATGATGGACAAAATAGGGATTTTTTTAGGTAATCTACCGGGGAAGTAGGTTTTTGGATGGACACAACTATCAAATAAACATTTTGCAATTCCAAACAAAACCCAATCCAGCAACCTAATCTACATCAGGTCCCTCTTCACCTCTGTGTACTTCTTTCCTCCCTTCATCCCGTCAACATTCGTGGTTTCAAAAAAGTGACTATATATATTATTATTATTAGGTAATCTACCGGTTAAGGTAGGTTTTTGGATGGACACAACTATCAAATACATATTTTGTAACTCCAAACAAAACCCAATCCAGCAACCTAAACTACATCAGGTCCCTCTTCATCTCTGTGTACTTCTTTCCTCCCTTCATCCCGTCCAACATCCCTATCCTGTTCCTACCCTTTCCTCGCCTGCCCAACATTCTCCCTTCTATTACCTTCTTCAACATTCCACTACCGCTAAATACGCCTTTCATCCATTTTTCCTTCCTCCATAGGATTTCTCTCAACAAACCCCTCTCCTCACCCACCATCTCCAGTACTTCCTCATTTTTTTTCCTTTCGGTCCATTTCACCTTCTCCATTCTTCTCCATACCCACATTTCAAAAGCCTCCAATCTACGTCTATCCTCCTGCTTCAGTGACCACGTTTCCGCACCATACATAGCTACGCTCCATATCAGAGTTTTTACGAGTCTTGTCTTAACATTTCTACTCAACGTCCTCGTCATCAACTCCCTCCTTCTTCAGAAAGCATCCTTGCCTAGCGCAATTCTTCTCCTTACGTCCCTACCACTTTGATCGTATTGGTCCAAAACACTTCCAAGATATGTAAACTGTTCTACCTGCTCTATTTTTTCCCCGCCTGTTTTAATATTTAGCTTAGCCTTTTTCTTTCGGGAAAATCGCATAATCTTTGTTTTATTAATATTGATTCTCATCCCATATTTATCGCACTGAACCTCCAATTCACTCAGCAATGCTTGCAACCCCTTGGCTGCCTGAGCAACCAATGCTTGGTCATCAGCAAACCTAGCCGATTTTACAAATTCCCCTCCGACTTTCATTCCTACCTCCAGTTCTCCTGGAGAATACCTCCTCTCCATAATATAATCTAACTGATACCTTTCTGAGTCACCTGGCATTTTCCATGTATACCTACGCCTTTTGTGGTGTCTAAACCATGTGTTGGTGATGACTAACCCCTGTCTCCTGCAGAATTCAATTTCTTTCTCTCCGCGTTCATTCCTCGTGCCTAACCCATAGTGCCCCACCTAACCCCCATTTCTTCCTTCGCCTACCGTCGCATTCCAATCCCCCATCACAATCAAATGTTTCCCTGCAGGAACACTCGCGATGATATCCTCTAACTCATCGTACATCCTATCGATTTCTTCCTCGTTGTGGTTGTTCGGTGGCATGTATACTTGAACAATGACCAAGTTCGTCGGCTCTGCTTTAATCTCTACGAGTAAAATTCTATCAGTTGCTTGCTGTATGTTGACTACGCTTCTTCCTACCCCTTTATTTAAAATTACGGCAACCCCTCGTTGGCTCTCGTCCCCGCCATTGTAAATCACTCTATAATTGTCACTCCGACTATATATATACATATATATATATATATATATATATATATATATATATATATATATAACTATTAGGTAATCTACCGTTTAAGGTAGGTTTTTGGATGGACACAACTATCAAATAAACATTTTGTGACTCCCCACCTATCAAACTGATCTATATCAGGTCCCTCTTCATCTCGGTGTACTTCTTTCCTCCCTTCATCCCGTCCAACATCCCTATCCTGTTCCTGCCCTTACCTCGCTTTCCCAATATTCTCCCCTCTATTACCTTCTTCAACATTCCACTACCGCTCTATACGCCTTTCATCCATTTTTCCTGCCTCCATAGGATTTCTCTCAACAAACCCCCCTCCTCACCCACCATCTCTAGTACCTCCTCATTTGTTTTCCTTTCGGTCCATTTCACCTTCTCCATTCTTCTCAGCAACCACATTTCAAAAGCCTCCAATCTACGTCTATCCTCCTGCTTCAGTGACCACGTTTCCGCGCCGTACATAGCTACGCTCCATATCAGAGTTTTTACGAGTCTTGTCTTAATCTCCCTACTCAACGTCCCCGTCATCAACTCCCTCCTCCTTGAGAAAGCCTCCTTACCTAGTGCAATTCTTCTCCTTACGTCCCTACCACTTTGACCGTATTGGTCCAAAACACTTCCGAGATATGTAAACTGCTCTACCTGCTCTATTCTTTCCCCGCCTATTTTAATATTTAGCTTAGCCTTTTTCTTTCTGGAAAATCGCATAACCTTTATTTTATCAATAACAGTAATCAACCCGAAGGTCGGTTTAGTAGGTGATGGTAGAGCTCACCCGTATACCAAGCCTAACGGCGTGTGAATATTCACACATCAGGGTAGGGGGGCCAGTTCCTTTCCCTGTGCCGGTTATGGTTTCCCAGGAAGATCTGGTACCCGAAAAATCAACCAGCTTGGGTGGAGCTGCAGGTGCCCAAAGTGCCTTGCCCGGGAATCGAACCCGGGATCCGGTCAGTAGTCCAACGCTCTACCCACTAGACCACCGCGACCCACATATATATATATATATATATAGTTATATATATATAACTTTTGGACGGCACAATAGAACACAGAATAAAACAGATAACACGTAAAAGGACACTCACACTGTAGATGATTTAAGCTTTCGGCCTACTCCGAGGCCTTCTTCAGGTCAGACTGAGTCAGATGAGTCTGACCTGAAGAAGGCCTCGGAGTAGGCCGAAAGCTTAAATCATCTACAGTGTGAGGGTCCTTTTACGTGTTATCTGTTTTATTCTGTGTTCTATTGTGCCGTCCAAAAGTTATATCGCTCTCGTGAGTACTTCCGCATCATCTATATATATATACACACACACACACATATATATATATATATATATATATATATATATATATATATGTATGTATGTATGTATATATAATATAAACTAAATCAAATTAAACATGAATATAATTCATCTGGGAGGCATGTGGAGACGGTGTAACGTAAGCTTGTCCTGAGAGTCACATGGTCTTTTCATCTTCCTCGGTCCCCCCTGCGGGCCCCGCCCCTTTGCCCGCACTTATCTTATGTGCTCTCCCCAAAGGCGACGGAGATTAGTGAGGAATTTTACCCGGGCCCACCTGGCCGCATGCGGGCCGCATTCCCAGGGCCGGGCGGCGGGGTCTTGGATCATACCGCGGAAAAGGGGGTGGCGACTTCACGCGCGCTCGGGCGGAAGAGACCTCTCTCCTTTCCCCACGGCCGCATTTGAAACTAAAATGCGAGTGGTCGTTCGGGACAGGAGGAGCAGCCGGCCCTGGCGCGGTGAAAAGGTTCTCTCTGTGTCGTCACACTTAGTCTTCTTCATGGCGCGCTCACGTTCCGCGGGTGCCGGCCCCCAAAGGCGCACGGGGAAGTGGCGTCCTCCCACGCGGTTGCAGTTTTATTTCACTCCCACGCCACAATCTAACTCCTACGCACAGTTCTCGGAAACGGGACTCACCTTATCCTCACCATGGCCGCTGTCTTCATTTAATCGCTTCTGCAAGCATTTAGCTTATCATGGAACCCCAATGCATCACTTTTGAAGTGCTTAATTTGTCGACTCCCGCGGTCACCCAAGGTTCTCCAAGTACAAGGATAGGCTGAAATGTAATGCACACATGCTTGTAGAGTGCAAGCAAAAACAAATAGCAAGATCGGGTGAAAATTACATCGAAGTACAATTCTTAAGCTTTAAAATCATGTATTTAATTTTCAACATAGTTACCGTCAAGGCTAACACATTTCTCCCAACGCGCAACAAGTTTTTTCATTCCCTTCCGACTTTTCTTGAACCCAGGACTTGACAGCTGCCTTCACCCCATCGTCTGATGTATAGTAATTACTCTTTAAGTGTCTCATGAGTTGAAAAAATAAAACTCGCAAGGCGCAAGATCGAGGGAATAAAGAGGGTGTGGAATCGGCTCAAATTCCAGGTTCCGCCGAGCCTATCCAGTTGCGCGCGAGGTGAGTGGACGGGCATTGCCATGTTGCAAGATTATTGGCGCCAGGCTGCCTTTAACACGACAAACTCGTCGTCGGAGGTGTTTTAGAGTTTATACTAAGAAGGATTAACCTTTTTCCCTCGTCCCAGATTATTAGTCACATAAACTCGGTCACCATCCCAAAACACCAGTCAAAAGAAATGTCATCAATAATTATGGCTTTTCCAGGCTTGCAACCACGAGATTTTACTACTCATCCATTCACAGCAAACCTACCCACAGCATCGTCACAATAAACAGCCTTTCTAAACAACGATGAATCTCTGTAGGAGTCACTTAAAGAGCACGCTGTTTAACTCGCGTTGGCATAGGACTAGAACACGTCTCTGTTTCCGTTTCTCAAAATACACTGGACGAATGAAGCGTCCTCAAACTTGCGCATACACGTTGAGGGGAAATGTTACTTCCACATGCCACTAAGAGTATTTCTGAAGGTAATTTTTTTGTGGTCTGCAAGCATGTGTGCATTAGTTTTCAGCCTACTCTCGTATGTTTCATCGTTGGTTGGCTGCACCGTCCTAAGGGTATTTTATCTAAAACTCAGGGTCATATATCAATCAAAAGAGGTCTAGCAGGCATAAAATCGAACAAAAGCATAGCCATAACCTAGTCATGGGAAAAATTGAGTCGGAAATTTTTTTAACTGGATCCAATTAAGACTTCTCAGACCTATTAGCTTATCTTGTTTGGTAAATTTGTCTGGTTTCTGATAATGTATCTCGTCAAGTACGGCGCAATACCAGGCCAAGCGTCATATATCCCAATTCAGAGACTTTGTCACAGTTTTATAGTCATTTATTCACTGATAAACCAGCAAAATTCACGAACCAAAAGAAGAGAAATCTCCTCTTTAGTCATAATTCAGTAGTCTTGTCACTACTCTTAGAAAGCTATCCAGGATAATAATACGCCAAAAGGTTATCGTTATCTTGAGATTATGGGGCATAGAGAAATCCTTCAGGGATTCTGCTGGGTAAGTTGGGCAGGACGACACTCAGGTTAATTCTTGTGACTAAGCCATTGTAGGGCGTAGAGTTGAGCAAAGATAAATCAAGGCCCAGAACGAATGTTTACACAAATTTGCACCTTTTTAGAAATTCAGACGCAGGCACAGTTCATTCATTGGGTGCATACTATCCGTGAGTTATTTTAATAGAATACTGAATCGCGTTTTCCAATTCCCGGGTTGTCCATGACGATAAAAGTAAAAGTGAAAATCAAGGAGTTGATGTGGAAATTGTTATACATTGAAGTTTTCCAAACTTCTGTGCCAAAAGCAAGTTTGTGTTTCCTTATTTTTCAATGTATCTTAGAAACAACCAAAAAATTATAAATACATATTTCCATGAGCCCTTACCGTTTAAGCTAAATTAAAAGGCTCATTGCACGAATAACCCACCAATAAGACCACAAAACATGGCCAAATAAACCAATGCATACTTGCGAGCAACCGGGAAGATTAGTTCCGGGTGCAGTGCGTTGCCGTCTGCGTCTGGTAAGTCGACGGTAAGGTAGTTATGTCGCTAACATTATATGGATATATCTTTTGAGGGAAGTTGAGGTCAATGAAGCACGCCCGGGACCAGTTTGGACGATAAAACACGTGGTAGCCATGGGCGGAGCTGTATAACTTCTGGTGTGACGCCAGCGCCGAGCCCCCGACGATATTTACGAGGGAAATTTGTCAGCGATCGCTATTTCATAACCCGGAATTCGTAACTCTCTCTCTCTCGGGAAATTCATGGGGATGCATTTATGTCGCCCGGCAAGATAATCACTATAGTTTGCATCGCAACCACAACTAACGATGGCGTCGCCCTCGGTAACGTCACTTAAGTCCAAACGAACGGCCGCATCGCTCTAGCGACTCGCGAAAGGGAAACTCTCGACACAAAGTTATCTCAGGAATCCAACCGCTCCTGAAATTCGAACGAAACGCTTCCTCTCGTTAAGTTTAAGTGGTGAGACAGCGTCAAGTCTCCGAGACGATTCAGCGAATGATTCCATTGAGTAGTTAAGTATTCAATTTAGATTGGGATTGATGATAATGGATTTTTTAATATTTCATTTCAGAGGCTCTCTTAATATCTTTTAGAAATTGCGGTCATAGTTCTCACATGATATTGCGTGTAAATAATTTTTGGTGACTCTGTATCTCACTCAGGCTTGGAGCTTCTACTGGGAAAATTAAGAACTGATATTGATGCTGGATTTAAGAAGCCGTTTGCCCTCTTAAAATTATTTTAAAGAAAATTAAATGACCAATGGGAATTTATCTCATCATCAATTCACCACCCACGAAATTCCCCCCCAGGGAAGAGTAGAAAGGTCACACCGCAAATATTCTTAAGCAACTTAGAGCGAATTGAATAAGGAAATCAGAATAGCCGATTTTTCGCGAAAATCGAAAAAAGCGGAGAATTTATCAATTCCTTGGAAAAATCAAAAGTAAAAGTTCTTCATTATTGAAAATATAGGGGATGTTATTTGTGATTTTGGAGTTATGAATAATCATGCTGCCATTTTTGGCTATGAGCGCGTCCAGAACACGAGATGGTTTGTGTAAGAGAACGAGAAGAATGAAGAGAGTAGACCTCGGCGACGCGAAAGGCAGGCGCAGAGCGAGAACGTGTTTTTATTAAGCGAACTAAAAGTTATTTAGCTTAGGGGCAACTTGATTTTTACATTTAATCGGCATATTACCAAGGAGGATTTTGAACATGGTAAAATTTAAGCATCAAGCTACTGCTTTCAAACAAAAGCTTTGAGGAATTAGAGAAACTATTGTAAGTTCCCTCAAATTCTGGTGTAAAAATTGACGATGCGATTTCACAAGGTTAAGACAGATACCATCGTATTTATTTTGGGCGTACCACATAATATTTCACCGATGAGCTCTTGAAATGGACATCGTTATCCTGACTGAGAGTCGCTCAGCCAGTCTTTTGGGTTAATTGGCGATTGCTATGTCCACCAGACCCACCCGACTCGCGCTGCTCGATTTGGAGGACTCTTGCTTAAATAAACCCATTAGCGCAGAAAAATACTCTTGTTGCAGTACGCACATTGAAACACGCAGACAAGCACGCAAATGTACAACGCCCACGGATCGAAACACGGCCATCCTCTAGCTTTTGTTTTCCCTCCCGGTTTTAATTGTGCTGGTCGAGTTCCCTCGCTCACACTTGCCTGTACTTAAACCAAGTGGACACATCGACTCTCGAAAATAAATTCGCTCCTCTTCTGTCTTTTCTTGCTGCCGTTGCTTTCCATTCCGCGACATCCATCGCCCTTCCCCCACACTTCCAACGAGCGCGTTTCCCTGGAAATGAATTACATATCCAAACAAATTCTCGCCTCTCTTGGAAAAGCGAACACAGAGAGAGGGACGATGGGACGGCGTGGAAGCAAACCCCGCGCGAGTCCTACCCCGCGCGCCATCTCTCGACGACCCTAGAACCAAGCGACGATGAACGCCATCTACACCCAAAAGCGACAACCAAAGCGTCAAAAGACGACAGCTTGAGAGCAAACTTGTTTACCTCCTCCTCAATTATTCTTTTTTTTATATTGCTAATGGACTGTTTTCCGTGTTTTATTCCTCGCCCAGGAATAAGAAGAAGTGGAGAGTATGGGGAGTGGGGAGCAGTAAAGCTTCACTTCCACTTTAGCGAACAAGCGCCGCATTTGACGCCGACTTTCGCGTACTTCCCCCCCCCTCCTCCCAGCGACCGGCTTTTGTGACCACCCTCCTCTGTGTGTGTGTGTGTTTGTACGTCACGCCTTTTTCCGCTCTCCTTCGTTGAAAACAGTGGAGGGGAATTCCGCGTCGTGCACGTTTGCGAATAGTGGTGCCGCCGCCGACGACTCTTCACAATTTAGAAGCGCCTCTCGCGGCGAAGAAATGAAACAAAAAAGGGAGATTTGAGCCAATTTGGCTGATTGAAGGGGCCGGGGGAGAGGCTGTAGGAGGGTGGGGAGAGGTAGGAGTGAGGAGAGGAGCTGGAGAAGGGCTAAGGGTGGTTCGTGGGGGGATTAATTCGCGAATGTTGTTTCCCAGGAAGAGGAGAGGGAGTGCTCTCGGAGCGCAGCGGCGTCACTCTTTTGTCATTTGGCCGGATTTTCGCGTAGCATGCAGGGGTGCTAAAATTCAGGTCGGACTCCCCGGACTTCGGAGGATGAGCGACCTAATTCAATCTCTGGCTCAATTTCAAGCATTATTTCGTTTTTTAAAACTGCAATTATCACTTGATTTTCCTGCTGGTGTGTAGTGTTAGTCATTTGTACAGGGTGTTAGGGTCCGGGTCGAATGGTCCGGGAACTTTACTAAAATGTTCTGGGGTCAAACCCGGGCAATTCTTGTGAAAATTCTCGTATGTTCCAGCCAGACGGTTTGGTTCCCTGGAAAAAGTAAAAAAATCTCAGTACACATAGTAAATAGTGCACGTGATGTGTGAGTTGCAGTGCACGCTTTGAAATGAGATACGTATCGAAAGAATCTTCGGATTGAATTTTTTTCGACTATATATTTTGTCTGGGTTCCATTAAGGCTGAAGCATCACGTGTAGGCTCGTTGCATTGGATTGCAGTTGGAGCATTTACACTTACATGCAGCCCTTGGCTGCCTTGATTTGATTTTACACACAAGGTACCACGAGTTCGTCCTTTATAAATTACTGCAAAGGAATACAGTCACCTAGAACACTAATGGCAGTCCTAAAATTGAAACAAGAGAAACAAGGCATTGGAGAAATTGCGACAGTGCATCAAGCTAGTATCTCCGCTTAGCACCAAAGTTGAAATTTTGATAGAAAATTCTTTTCAATAGATATTAAAAATAGCTGAGTTTCATAGCGTTACTTCTTACATTTAGACATCGGGGTCATTACTTTCTCTCAGAACGAAAGGAAAGTGGAAAGTAGTTTTGTTAGCAGAAAAATTCGCTAGATTTCTTATCCAAGTTTAATTCATGAGTGAAAGAGAAGCAAATGAATACCTTTTCATAGTTATTGGTGATAATATCAGTGTAAATGATCAGCGTTTTCCGGTGTTGGGGTTTACCTACAGATGCAAATTTAGAACCAGTGATGTTAAGAAAGAATTATTCGGTTAGCTCGTTCAGTTGCAATTTAATGTAAGTACCGTGGGGCGATGGAAAATTTGAGAGCTGATTTTTTCATCACACATTTAAATTTTTAAGTCATATATTTTCTCGTTTTATAGCTAACAAATTGTATGGCGAACTTATATAATTAAATAAAATAGTAAAACATATACACAGGGTTCGTCCGGAAAATAAGTGTAATAAGCTCATTGTCTTTTTTGACAAAAGGGGAGTCGTCCACTACGAATTTGTACCTGAACGACAAACAGTAAATGCTGCATTTTACGTCCAAGTGCTCGACAGGCTTCGAAAACGAGTCGCCCGCGTCCGAACAGTGATCAAAAACATCTGGAGGCTACATGACGACAATGCGCCATCTCACACCGCGCTTGTCGTGTCGGACTTCTTGGCCAAGCACGGCGTGGCACCGCTGCCGCACCCACCCTACAGTCCGGACTTGGCACCACCGGGCTTCTTTCTGTTCCCGAAGATAAAGAGGAGTTTGAAAGGAACGCGATACGGGACTTTGGACGCCGTCAAAGAGGGCGTGACGACGTGTCTTCGAGAGGTTCCCGATGAAGCCTTCGCGGGAGCATTCCAGGAATGGGAACGCCGCTGGAACAAGTGTATCGACTCACAAGGGTCCTATTTTGAGGAATATTAGCTTAAGATATGTAAAAGTGTAATAATTTTTTTTCCTGAGCTCAGTACACTTATTTACTGGACGAACCTTGTACGGTGATATACGGTAAACTCGGTTTCATTAAACGAGTGCTGGGAAAATGTAATGAGAAAGTTAAACAGAGGTGTTATTTTACTCTAGAAGAACCTTATTTGGAATATGTTGTAAGCATTGGGGGTCTTTGGGAGAAAATTTGGCAAAAATATTTAAATAAAATCCAGAGGAAATCTGCCAGATTCGTTAAAAATTGTTATAATAAGACGACAAGTGTGACAGGTCTCCTAGTGAATTTAGGCTAGAATCCACTTCATACTATATACGAAGAGAACAAGCGAAACTTAGACTTTTAGAAAGGTTCGGAACAAACTACTTTAACGATGACACTAAAAGAAATTATAATGTCCCTACACTGCTTAGGTAGATCAGACTACAAAGATAAAATAAGGGATATAGATTCCAATACAGATAGATTCAAATACTCATTCTTTCCCCAAACAATCAGAAATCATAATAGTAAGAAACAGAAGTTATTTTAGAAGCATTAAAAATATTTAATTTGTAAGTCGAAACAACATTAATTATTGAAAAGACATAAGGTATATTTTTAGGTGCATGTGTATGTTAGTTGGTAGTTTGAGTGTTGGCATGTGTGTGAATTCCAAGGGTTTCTCCATGAATGCATATCATGTTTTTTTGTATGCATATTGTATTTTCATGTATAAATAAGGCTTTAGAATGTGGTTTATTTCTTAATTATCGGTGGTACCCTAACTCCCCCGCCACACGCCCTTGCGGCGGCAAGTGAACTTAAGTTAACTTGATGTAGATATGTAAATGTCTATGCATAATTCCCACAAAAAGAAAGATTATTAGGCTTGTAAAATGAAGTTAATCAATATACGAAATAAAAGTATGTAAGTTTCGCATATTACTTAATAATCATCCCCTAAGTCGTATACTTGATCACTTGGCACGCTCACTGTTCGGCGGGAATGTTGCCCCATGGGGGAGGGGAGGGGGAGGGAGGGACTTGAGCGTTGCTTGTAATACGGGGTGAGGCGAACGAGCACCTTGCACCGAACTAGTGCACATCTGGAGGCGTCGTCATTTCAGGTCGCGTTGCCGATCTTCCTCCAGTTGCTTCGCGTTCGTTTTGTTCCCAAATCGACCTCACTTTTGCGTCACTCTGCTACTCGCCGTGAACAAGACGTTCTGGACATTCACACTATCCCTCGCTCAGCCGGAGTGAAACATTTTCCGCGGTCGCTTTCCAATATGGCCTCTGGACCGTGACTCCCCAAGAGTAATTGAGTGCAAGGAGAAGCAGGGATGGAGAGAGATGAAGGCGTGCTTGTTGCAAACACAGCTGACGTCTAAAAAGAATACGTGCTTGAAAAAGAAATTATAAAATGAAAAATTCAGTTAATAAGAGCGTTCTTACAAATAAGGTTGTAGTTATCTCCGACAATTTTTTCTTTCCTATATAATAAGAGGGACGTCGAGGGTTAGAGCGTTGAACTACTGTGCGCAGGACCCGGGTTCAATTTCCGAGTACATCTCTGGGTTCCCTCAACTTCCTGTGTGATTTATCGGGAACTTCGAGAGCCTCGGGTTTATAACTGCGTTTATGGTTTTTAATAAGTATTTGGAACAATTTTGAGGGAGATATTGTGCTACACTAATGTTTAAAATTAAGGTATGGATATTTTGTATGCATATAGTATTTTTTTCACATATTTTAGAACTCTAGGCTTATTGTGTAACATCACTCTTTGGGAATATATTATGCATCACATTTGAACGACGATAAAATGCATGAAGGAAATGCTAGTAACGAAACCAGAGTGGTTCCAAAAAACGTACAAAAGTCCACACATTTAGTGCGAGTTTGTTTCCTAAACCGCAAAAAATTCGTTTTCCAATCCTTGGTAAAAACTTCAGCAACTTTCTTTCCATTAATCATTCTTTTTCAGTTGATCCTGTCGTATACGTATGCAATTTAGCCCTTACTTTTTTCAATGAGTTATTATCCTTCAATATCTGAAGCAAATGAGTCGAAAATGTATCCTGTAAACACTTTTTTCCATTTGAAGTGTCTCAATTGTTTTAATTTCTGAAACTCATTTCCAAAAATTAGGGAACAACAGTTTTAAATAGAGGACTAACCTACTTTCCTTTACGTGTTGGTTTGTCCTGCACTGCGTGCAGTCAAAGTAAGGAACAATCAAATGGTTCGTAAAAAATAAAAGTAATCCTGGAGACCCGCATGCTTTTATTTATAACGACGAACCAGTAAATGGCTTCAAATTAATTACATTTTAACGTTTTGAGGCCGCGCAAAGAGTATTCCGAATATCCTGGGAATTTTAACAGTTCACAAACTCGCGGAAATTTTAATTAGCAGTTGGTAATTTTTTTAATAGAATTTGGAAAGCGGTAGATATAGCGATGTCACTGTATGTTTACGGCAATGATGGAAGTAGAGGAGGAACTTTGAAGAGCTAAACCAATAAATTGGTGCAGCCAAGAGGTATACTGATGTGATGCACAGCAACAACTTCTGCATAGAACTTCATTTGCCTTCTTTATAAACTTATCACACAATGTGGATAAAGCGACAATATTGATATAATTTTTTGACGAAAGTGGTACCTTCACTTCACCGTAGAGCAAAAAGAGTCAAGTCGTGGATTAGGTGGCACATTTTACTTTACATGAGGTTTCTTTCAATCTTTCATCAAATATTTTTTCTCGATTGACTTCACATCTGCACATTATCAGATACTCCAATCTAGCCTCCTGCAACTGAGCAAATAGGTTGATATTACCTACTTACCCTTGCTTTGTATTGATTAACCTACAATTGTGATGCATTTATCCTAAAAAATGGAGCCCTCTGTTTGATTCTTCAAAATAGTTTAGTATATTCGTAATATTTTATGTTCTCGGATATTATTTGAAAAAAAAAATCTGGAAATTGCCGAATTTACTTTTGTAATCCATGGCGCTGCTATCGGACATGGAAATCGACGTGCATAGTTCGAGACCACAAACTGTAATAATTTCAATGGAAATTGTAAATTTAGGTCAATAATCAGTTTTTGAACATTTTGATTGCAACATTAGAGGTTATTTTTCTTTACCGAGAGTAATACGGTTGTCAAAATATTCACCTGGGATGACTAAAACCTTACTTTTGACTGTCGCCAATTTCATCAGTGAGGTCGATTCTACCAGCGAAGTTAACACAAAAACCCTACGCGAGGTGGGGTTCGATCTTATGATCTTCGGAGCACTTTACTACATATACTAAAGGGGCCAACAAAAAGAAAAATTTTAATAAACATTATGAAAAATATATCCATTTCACTGAAAAAACAAATATAATGCCAATTTGACCAAAAGTTTCCTCCACGATTACGAAATATCTATTAAAACGCTTTTATTTTATTAATCAGAAGTTTGATATAAGGATGAAATTAATCGTAATTTTATCGTAATTTGATATTAGGATGAAATTTCATCATCGTCACTATTTCAAATTTGGGAATGGTTTACTGCAGCCCTCCATTCTACTCTATTTAATGTCAATTCCCTCAATCCCTGATACCTCCTCTGTTTATCGTCCTTCTTAATTTGTTTTATGTGCGTGTCTCTTGGTCTTCCTCGTGGAATCTTCCTTTCTATTTTTCCTTCTATTATATTCCTAATAAATCCATTATGCTTCAATGTGGGTCTACAGGGTCGGATCCAAAAGTGGTAGGACTGATTTTTTTACAAGAATTTTATTGACGATATTTTTACATCGACTTAATAATCTCAAAGTATGCTCCTGTAATCCATTTTATTTTCTTTTCCATAGAGTATTCCGTATGAGCATATCCTCTGTTCTATATGCTTCCCCGTTCCTTACTTTGTCTGTCCATTTAATCTTAAGCATTCTCCTCCGGCCCATGTTTCAAAGGCTTTTATTCTTCGTTAGAATCCGTCATCTATCTGGAAGTGGAATCCCCCATTTACCTGGGCAGCAGCATAACATGTGAAGGAGGAAATTCGACCGACATCAAGCGAAAAATAGCCCAAGCTAAGAACGCATTCATGAAGAAGAGGCAATTACTATATTCAAAGAACCTAAGGCTGGGAACAAGGAAACAATTCGTCAAGACTTTCGTGTGGACCATGACGTTCTTTGGTTCAGAGACTTGGAAAATTTTATCAAACCAAAGAAAAATATAATCAATTAAAGATATGACATGCATTTACCTACTAATATGCAAACAAATTTATTGCCAGTGACTATTTTAAAACCAAAAATATCATATTTTTTCCCCCGTAAACCCTGAGTGCGTGTGTTTGTGACTTGCAACGGTCAATTTTCACTGCAAATACCGGAGTGAGGGAGTGCGTGCGCTTTTGTTATCCTCATTCTTTGCACCCTCCCCCGTGTCCCCTAACTAGTGCCCCTAAGAGTACGGCTTTGGGTAATTTTTATTTATTCCATAATTGGAGACTTACTATAGTTTTAATTGTTAAACCAAAATTATCAAATTTGATGGCAAATTAAAAAAAAATAAAGGAGTACGAATGTTCTAATTTTTCAGCCATGATTACTGGTTACAATTAACGACGTCTACCATGGGTGATATCTGTCTGGCCTCAATATAAACTCAACCGTCCTTATGTAGCACTAACGTCAATTTATACAATTTACTAAGTTTGCATGCTAAAGAGTAAGCATTCAATTGTTATATTTGCGAAAGAATTAATTCATTTATGTTTGTTTGAATTAATTTCGGAGGAAGGTTTTTAAAGTGTCAATGTTTAATCAATTCTTGGTTAAAATGGACATGAGGTGACATGTTTTTATGCAACTGTTTACTATGAAATTGAAATTTATTTTAAATGAAACGTTCAAGAATTTTTTCATCCTTTAAACACCACATGGAGTGTTTATTAATACAGCGTTGCTATTTATAAAGCTGAAATTAAAGGGCATGCGAATAAATCAATGTGAGTGCTAATCATTTCGTGTTAGGGAAATTAACCACAAAAAGAGGAATGAGAGACATTTGAATGAGTAATTTTCAATGCAATGCAGCTGGAAATAATCACGTTTACCATCTGACAATTAATATCGTAGTAATAGGAGCATTAGTAAATTGTCACTTCTCATCTCGAATTTGCACACATAAAATGAAATCTACTTTAAATAATGGTTTTATTGATATCTTCGTTACATTGGCATAGAAAGCATTCAATTTATCGAGCGTTAATAAATTCAATCCATCATAGGACACATGCAAATACATAGTGATTCGCATGATAGAGAAAATATTCATGGTGTGATCTTGTTATTTTACCTTACACATCGAGTTTAAGTGCATATAGAATATTCATAGAGTGATTTCTTTTTACAGAGGAGTCTAGAAAGAAAACTTCCTGTACATACTTAATGTCTTCCCGGCATGTGCCGTTGGCAGTTAGTTTCCCGTCTTCCGCTTATTTCAACCGAGACTAAGTTTACAAATCCATTCTCCTGAGGTGTGGGCAATGGGCTGGCGTTGCAGCAAATAATTGCAACGAGTACCTACCATCAATAATGGCCTGGCGAACCGTTAGTGCGAAGATCTCCAACCCATGAGAATGCCTGCCGGCTTTACCCCGTGGCACAATGCGGGAAGTAGTTCCACACCGATGCCCGCACCATCTGGCGTCGATTGCGGGCACTACGGCCACCAGGCTGCCCGGCGGAGGGCGTTCGGATTTGACCCACTCCACTCCCCCCCTCCCCCCTGCGCGCCCTACAGGCCGTACCCTGAAGGGCTTTGTTTCGAACAGCGGCTGTTGAGTCGCAAGCAGTCACGGGGAGGAGTGTGGGTGGGCGCTAGGAGGAGGAGGCGCCGGAGGGGCACCGCACACACTCACCACCGTTGCAACAGGGGGTGGGTGCGGGAAGGGCGGGCGGGAGGTTTGGGGAGTCGTTTATTGGCTGCGAAGCATGCCCGCGCTCATGACTGTCATTCTCATCCGCTCCCTCTGACGGCACGGGGGTCGAGGGGCGGGACGGGGGAGACCGATGCCTTCGAACACACACACACACACGCACGCACAGGGAACAAAGCATCCCCTAACGTACGTTCAGCGTGCTCGCGTCTTCTTCTCTAAAAAGGAAGCGGACACCCAATGTAAGAATAAATTTTTGGTGGATTAACCCGTCCCAGCCAGAAGAATTCTCATAACATCAATTCCCAATTTCCCAACCCTGCACTGTGATTCTTTCGTGGAAAGGTCAAAGATTTTGATTTAAAGTTAAATTATTATTTCAATAATTTCCCGTTTAATCGCGCATATGTCACGAGTATGAAGTACATTTTGCGTTCACAGATCTTTATATCGTTTTATATTCCCGAAAGGAACGTAGAGTACAAATATTTTGCAAAACTTCCTCTGTAATACCAGGAGCGCTCAAGGTTATTAACAGAAAAAGGATCCTGAATATAGTGTGATGACTCTTTCTTGCTTTCAAAGTACAGAGGCAAAAAACTCAATAAATATGATTTTTATCATTAGATGTCATAAAAATCATCCTAACATTCTATTTCTCGTTTACTAATTCAAGCACTCTCTCCCTTGTTATAATGGTATGTGCATAAAATTAAATGGTTGGAACATAGAAACAAATTCCGAGTGTGAAATTGATGGCAGAGTACGAGAAGGTCAGAGAGGAATTAGGATCTAAATTCGAGTGATGGGATGGGATTGTTACTCTAGTTTATTTTCACAGAAAGGAAATAAGAAACACAGGTTATTACAGAATTTTTAGGTAGAAGAAGATTTTCGTAAACAGGAAGATCGAAGGAGACTAGCTAGTTAGAGAAGAGAACTGAACTCTTACTTCTTGGGGCAAGAAACCACGTCGCCTGGGGAAATTCGAGGAAGACAGAGAGGGTGGGCGGGGATATCATGAGGATTTCCACGAATGGGACACAGGGGAGAGTAGGCGAGGAAGTGAAGTGTGCTGGAATTTTAGACGCCTCGCAGGAGAGTAAAAGATATGAGAAGCTGAAGAAGAAGTGAGCACTGGGCCAAAGGAGACGTTTATGGAGGCGGGGCTGGAGGTGCTTCGGGAATCCTCGAGGTTGCGTTATAGTCTTCAGGGGCAACCCCGGCCGTACTTTTAAACGGTAGCCACCAAATACTCACGGGGTGTAGAGAAATGTAATAAAAATATAAGGAGGTGTTATTTTGATATAATCAACATTTTTCTTATTCAAAATGGTCAATTAAAGCTTCAGTCGAAAACACCCATTCTTAAATGATGTGAAGTAACATTCATATTTGTAAATGTACCAGTGCTTGTGCGTTTAAATGCATATTTGTGAGTGTAAATCCGGTGTCCTAACATCCCTGTCACATGCTGTTGTGACATCTTGCTGATTATTGCTCGGATTTAGAAATTGCTTCCTTCCGCCGTCTATCCATGACAAAACTATCGGTAACCAATATGTGGTGGTGAAGAGTAGATAGATTGCTACTCGACTGGAACAAGCCTTGATGGTATTGAGCAGGCAAGACGGCTCGTGAATTACGGGAATTCTGAAATAACCCGGCGAATAAATCAACGTGGTAATACAGGGTCGCACCCAAAAGTTGTAGGGCTGATTTTTTTACAAGAATTTTATTAACGATATGCCTACATCGACTTAATAATCTTCAAAGTTTGCTCCTTGAGCTGCTACACACTTAGTATAACGTTGCTCCCATTCCCCGTATGCCCGCTGGAAATTTTCTTTGGGGATGCCGTTGATGACCATCGTCGAAGCCTCTTGAACGGCCTTTATCGAGTCAAAACGTCGTCCCTTGAGCTGTCTTTTCATCAGGGGGAAGAAGAAGAACCGGTGGTGCCAGATCGGGAGAATAGGGCGGGTGCGGCAACGTGGCAACGCCGTATTTGGCCAGGAGCTATCTGACGACGAGCGCGCCATGGCACCAATTTTTGGCACCATTTTGGCGCGCACCTCGCGCATGGCCAAATCCTGTAAAATAATGCGTTGGACGTTGGATGCAGACAGACCCAACTGGTCTGCAATTTCTTCACTGGTTAAGCGTCGGTCTGTGTTCAGCAGTGTCCTCACTCTGTCTACATTCGTGTCGGTTCTTGCCGTCGACGGCCGTCCGGAGCGATGGTCGTCTTCAACGAGCTCCCTACCCTCTTTAAACAGCTTGTGCCACTGTGGAACGGCTTAAGGCAGTGTCCCCATAAGCCTGCTTCATCATATCGAGGGTCTCAGTTGCCGTCTTCCCGAGTTTCGTACAAAACTTCACGGAATAACGTTGCTCTAAATTCAGATTCATTTTGTTATTCTACGCGGACAATAACCTTGCTTCACTAAAAACAGGGTCCTCACTCAACGACAGCCCGCAGGTGACTGAGGTTGGTGTCGGTCTGTCTCTTAGAACCCCCTCCACCTTACTCTTACAGGCAGACCAACCTCCACCGCTCCGTTTGCGCCAGAGAAAATCAGTTTAACCACTTTTGGGTGCGACCCTGTAGATTCAAAATATTTAATTAATCAAGAATATAACTGTAAATTTGTAGGTAAACAGGAAAGTAATTTAGGTCTAGTAATTTAGACGCAGAGTAATTCTCTCACCTAGAAATAAAAAATCTCCTACGGTTCAGTATATGAAATGCCAAGCAATGTGGCTTCTAACGAGTACTAAGAATTTGCGGAATACAGTGATTTTTTTAGTAGATTTTTCACTTTTTAGAATATAGCTCTACATTTACATCTACTTAATACTCCGCAAGCCGCTGCAAGGGCGTGTTAGGGCACAACCCGTAATTTAGAAAGAAGACAATCGCATGCTAAAGCCAAAAATTTCTAGACCACGAACCAAACATAGCATAAATTCATGCAGAATTCAATCGAATGATTCTGTCGAATTCTACACACAGGCTTCGACAGAATAGCCTAATGATACAATCAAACTAAAGTTGTTATTAAGGGAATTTAAGATTAAAAAAATTCATATATTTATTCCCGTATTCTCTATGGCGTTTTGCTTATCATTGCGTTGATAACGAATTATGAATAAAATCTTAAGTTAAACATAATTATTTGAAGTTAGTAGAATTTGTTACATCACTCGAAGGGGGGGGGGGGAGAGGCACCATGAGATTCAAAAGCCGGTCCTTATGCAACTCACACGACTGCGACCTGAAGGTCGAAATTGATTTCCGACTCAGATTTACTGGTGATTAAGCACTAGGCAATGATTTACTATTAAATGCTTAAAATGGTCCACAGTTAGAATTGATAAATTTCTGAACCCAGAGAGTGCTCAAAATAATAGTAAAATAGTAATTATAATGCAATTGTTTAAAAAAGTTTAATGTTTACAGTTCTATATAACATATCAATAATTATTAGATTTATTCATTTTTATTTCAAAATAAATTGTTTTACATGTGAATGAATTATTTTTCATCGTCATAGATTAAACATTAGACCTAAATGTAAAACTTGTCACCAAAAACCTACACGGTAAATAACAATGTAACCGTTAGTTTAGATCATTATAAAAATCGCCACATTTATCAGGAAGTATCTTAAAGTTGGCGATAGTAAAAACTTAAGCAGGATCCCGTGAGTAATGTCTTTAGGCATGTTGGTTATGAATTAACTAACGGCGGGTTTTCAACTAGTGCGAGTTCAAAATGGCGGCGATAGCCTCAAGTTATTTCCATTCCTTTAACGACCTCCGCAGGCCCTTACATATGAATATGTGAAACGTATGAATATGCGATGAAGAATGAACTAGCTTTAGATGCTACAGAATATGCACTCCAGAAGGCAGCAAAAACTTTGCCGAAGATCTGCATTAGAAAAAGAATAAAATGGTAATTTACTCCGAAGAACGTTTTTGTACGAATTTTTGATTCGACTGAAAGAGAAAACATTTGACGAATCAAGATTTTAACTCTGGTGGCATTAATCATATACCCCTGATAATGTCTTGTTCTGTTGTATTTGCACTTTATTTTAGCAGGAAAATAAGCAGAAACTAATGCTAAATGTTGACAAAATCTGAAGACGCAATGCAATGGAGCAATACACAACTCCCAGTAAGACTTGCTGGCTGTAACAAATAATTAAGACGCACCTGATGCAAATGCAAGAAATCAATATAAATGTATCTACTAATTGAAGATTCCTTTCTGTGAGGATCTCTTTTAAGAATCTTTTCCTAAACTGGCAGAAAGGTTTTGGAAATTGTGCTCTATTATAGGAGCATTTGGATTCCAGTTCTTGGGCTAGAGTCTCGACGTGATGGAAGGGATGGCACATTTAGATGCTATACTGGCGGAAGTACTTGCACTTTCTCCTCGTTGGGTCGAGTAGGCATTAAGGAGAGAGTAAAGTCCGAAAGGAAGAAAGTAAATTCATTCGTCCATTAAAGAGACAAGGGAGGAAGTGCTTAATTTAACCTGAAAATTTTCAGCCGAGATGGGAATAATACATAGGAGAACTGTAAAATACAGGCACTGTCCGGCAAATTTAAGGATTAAAATAGGTTATTATGTCGATGAGGACTTAATAGAGAGACAGAAACCGGATAAAAGGCAAGGAAACGCGTATTTCTGTGGCAATAATAAAAGATGGCCATAATTCTCATTATTTCGGTTTCAATTGCCCTAAATACGATGGACAAAGTAATTAAAACCAATGGCCTCAAAAACTTTTGATATAGGATTAACGTAGATTATTTAGCAGACAGGAAAGTTACGAATTAGAATGGTCAAGTAAAAAGTGGGTAAAAGGGAAAACGATTATTTACGAGGTGAATTATTTGAATATAGTGTAGGGGTATAGAAGATGTGTAATGAGATTGATATAAAAATGTATAAATGGCAACTGAAATGCATTCGCTTGTCTCGTGAGAAACTGGACAAAACTAATGTAAGTTCTGCAGAAGATAGAAGTAAGTAGAAGGAATAGGAAAGAAAGAAAACGATGGCAAAAACGGTATCTGTAAACTGGAGGAAGTTCAACTTAACACCTATTGGTAGGACAAAACTTGAATTCTATCCTAGTAAATTTAAACTTGCGAAACACCCCAAAATTATTTTTAAAACAAATTAAATATATAAATTAAAATAGAAAAAACGAGCACCGGATCACGAAATAGTTAAATATTTCAGAGGATTGATCGACTCTAAATTCGCGGTGCATGATCTCATTATTCAATATACAATAACATCTAAAAAGATTAATTATTTGTTTTCAACAAGAATGCAATAGGCCTTCTATTTCATTAAACCATACCGTGGCTTTTTATGCCATGAATATGATGTTAACAATTTTAATACATTACTAATGAAAAATAAAGCTACCGGTATTAGTGGAATAACGATCAGAGACTTGAATACGCAAGTCTAAACAATACTCTAGTTCCTGATACTCATAAAGGAACCATCGCTCTTCCATACTGAATCTCAAAAATATTGAGCCATATCAATTCTGAGTCTAAGCAAAATATTTGAATAGCATGAAGTAGATAGGTAATTAATAATTTTGTACCTCAAGGGTATATTTCAGAACAAATATTGTATATAATTTATGTCCATGAATTTAATGAGTATGTTAGTGATATAAATTGAATTATTGCGCAGATGAACCTTAACTGATATCCAGTGACGTTTATTTTAATTTACGGAGAATGAGAAGAAACATATTAATAACGTGTTAAATGGTCGAATGATAATCAATTTTAACTGAAAATAGGTAAAAGAAAACTCATGAAACTTGATGTGCCGCCAGTCGACAGAAATAATTCAAAACTAGAATCAAATCAGCAAATAAAATGTTCCTTTTCTCAACTCAATGATGGCGGCGTTATAATCGTTGGGGATTTCAATGTCCCATCAATTGACTGGAGCACATATAAATTTAAAAGAGGAGGTAAAGACAAAGATACCTCCGAATCGCTATTGAACTCTTTTAACTGAACTCATTGCATTAACTGGTCAATTCACCAATGAGTTGCGATAATATTCTTGATTTGTTAGCAACAAATTTTCCCGAAAAAGTCTTAACTATAGAAACTATAAAAGGGATTAGTGACCACAGGAAAGTAAATGAAAAGTTTTCCCTTCATGAGGTCCGAAATAAGAAGCCTAGAAGGAGAACTTACTTGTTTAAATAAGGGGACTACAATGGCCTAAAGTACGTGCTACAGAATCAATTTGATAGTTTTAAATAAAATGTCACGCCATGATGAAAAATATTAGGGATGATATATGTAGTGACAAAAAAAATGAGATCACTTATGATTAGTGTACACGTATCTAGGACGAATGCCAAGAAGGAATCCCGGAAAGCGTTAAGCGAACACCGAAATGGAATGTGTAGACTCAATTAAATATCTACGTTAGGCGTTACCCTCAATCACAACCTCTCCTGGGTGAAACACATACGGGGAATATGTGGACATGCTAATAAAAAATTAGGATTTATTAGAAGAGTACCGGGTAAATGTGATGAGAAGGTCAAAGAGATGCTATCTGTCGTTGGTTAGGCTTAATTTAGAATATGCTGCCAGTGTATGGGATCCTCAAGAAGTTGGATTGATTGCCCAATTGGGCTCAGCGAAGAGGAGGCAGATTTGAAAAGCGTTTTGATAAACTTGGTAGCGTATCCAAAATATTAGAGCAGCTAGGCTGGGAATCACTCCCGGAGGTAAGGTTACATCACAGGTTGAAGTTCTTGCGTAAACTGAAAGGAGATCTCTTTAGCAGTGATGTTGAAAATGTATTATTACCCCCATCGTACTAGGGTAGGAGTGCTAATAAAAATGGAGTGACTAAGTGCAAAACAGATTTAGGATGCCATTTTTTTTCTATGAACGATGATGGAAAAAATAACATTGTTCGACCGCGGTAGGCTCATGTTTGGGTAAAATTATTTTGGTGTGTATTCACCCCCTGCCACACACCCTAGCGGTGGCTTTCAGGGTATATTTCAATAAATTAATACATGAAAATTGCTATTAACCTTCCATGATTTTATAATCTTTTTTTATACATCTGTGATGAATTATCACGTGATAAATAGTACCTTGATCAAGAAGTTCCCGGAATAACCACCGTGTGGCGCTCCCATCGTTCCGATTTGAGTTCTGTTTTTTTTGTTAAATTGGTACATCTGTTGTTGATATTCCCTTTAAATCTTAGTGTCATAACTTGACATTTGCAAAAGTTACGTAGCCAAGAGTACATCTATCTCTGTGTGTGTTGGCGATTTTTTACAATTGCAGAAATGGATTTAAATTTGCAACAACGAACTTGTATTAAATTTTGCGTAAAAAACGGATTTAGGGGCGCACGGACGTTGGAAATGTTGGAAAAGTGTTTCGGCAACGATTCTCTAAAAAAACGGTCGTTTACCAGTGGCACGAGCGGTTCAGAAGTGGTCGTGAGTCAATCGAAGATGATGAACGCAGTGGCAGACCATCGACATCGAAAGTCGGTGAAAAAATTGATAAAGTAAAAGAAATGTTGGTCAATAACCGCAAATTCACCATCAGAGAAATAGCGGAGGACTTGAACATTGCCTATGGATCCGCCCAAGACATTGTGGTTAATGATTTTGGTTTCCGTCGTGTAGCAGCAAAGTTGGTGCCAAAAGACCTCAATTTCATGCAAAATAGAGACCGTGTTGACGTCGCAAAAGACATGATTTGCGAGGCTGAATCCGATCCCACATTCATCAAAAGGATCATTACTGGAGACGAGACATCCAGACAGGCAAGTGAATGGCGTTCACCAAATGAGCCGAGACCAAAAAAACCAAGTCGTTTTCAGTCAAAAAAGAAGGCAATGCTGACGGTTTTCATGGATTACAACGGTGTAGTGCATCATGAATTTTTGCCAGAAGGCCAGACAGTAAACAAAGAGTATTATTTGGGCGTTATGAGACGTTTGCGTGAAGCAATTCGCCGAAAGAGACCAGAAATCGTCGCACAGTGCGTCGAGACCGTCGCACAGTGCTATCATTATTCGTAATTTTTTGACGAAAAATGCAACAAATACCATCCAACAGCCACCGAATTCACCTGATTTGGCTCCCTGTGACTTCTTTCTGTTCAATCGAATTAAAAAACCATTACGGGGAACGCGTTTTAGCAGCCGAGAGGAAATAATGGAAAAATCGCAGGAAGCACTGATGGACATACCGAAAACCGAATATAAAAAATGTTTCGAGGATTGGATCAAGCGCTGGCATAAGTGTGTTGCAGTCGATGGGGATTACTTTGAAGGGGACAATATAGATTTAGATGAATAAACTTGTATTTTTAATTTTCTGAATAAATTCCGGGAACTTTTTGATCAAGGTAGTATTTCGTCTAACTACCCCCTGCGATTGACAACTCTTAGTAATTAGAAAGTATCTGAAATTCACGGCTTACCGAGACTCAGTTCAACGCATGAAGGACCATAACTTGGGTGGAATTCTCACCCGCCACCTCCAAACTATCCAGAGGGCACCCTTTCTGCAAGATTGCCCGTGTTTTTCGCCGGGGTTGACGAGGAAGTTAAACACCCCCCTCGTTCTGACCGAGCGGCGATATTGAGACTTAGCTCCCCTTCTCTCAGGCCGGCCTTCCGCTCTCTCAGATCCGGCCAGCGAGGTCCAATCCCACGCCCTCCTCTGCTGCAAATCCTTCTGAGTCTGTATCCCTTCTTTCACCCGGGGTTGGGTTTAAACGCCGTATTTTACGGCAATGGAGGGGTCAATAGGAAAGAAGGGGGACCGGAGAGCTGACTCCCGGGCAAACTCGGCATCGAAGTTGTTCACACACCCGACTGGAAGCCATTAGTTCGATTAAGTCTCCGCGGTTCGTCCGCGGGGCGAGTGGGTCTCATCTCGGCCATCCCTCGCTTGGCCTTCCAGAGGTATTGTTCTCATTATCAGACATGCGCTCAACTCCACGCGATTGGTCGGCCGTGGGAGATGTCATCGATGGGGGTTCGGGTTGACGGATTTAGAGGCAGAAAATCGACTTGAAACAATTTAAATAAATCTGCAAAGGACACCAGAGGAAAATCTAAAATATTTGACACTTCCCTCTTAACTTTTCATTAAGCATTTTAATGAATTAGTATACTCAAACTTGGTCAGTACTAATGCCAATTAGCCGACTGACTACCTGCAGAAAGGTAACCAACTGGAATTCCACGAAGGTTATTTGTGGAATGTGAACAAATTCATTGAAATGAACAGCGGTTTGCAACCCCTGGTGCCTTATTGCTCGGAAAAAAACGAGTCAGGGAGAGTGGAAGATATACAAAAAAATATATATAGTTTCATATACCTCTGGTAGTTTCTTCATTGGGTACATTTGATGGGTCACTGCCGCGTGAGTAATGCTGCGGAAACCCCAAGTACTTTGGAATGGGACTCGTGAGGTTCACTCTCCGGTTCAAAACGGAACGAGAGACGGTAATTTTTCTTATCTTGACGTGTACTTCACTCGTAACTCCTCAAACCCTATTAAATCCTAGAACTCCCTGCTACTGCTATAACATCTGGCATTTCAAATTGCCCTTTCTTGAGGGAGGTTTTTCCCCCACGCGTTAATTATTTTAATTAAAATTCCCCGGGCTCCACAGATCCCTTACAATAAGGTCTCGCAAACATTTCTTGGCTGCCCGTAAATAATAGGCGGTGGCGTGCCAATTACTCATGAATTAGCATTATGAAATCACAAGGATGGTCAACACTAAAGGATCGGTGCACTGCTATCCTAGAAGTTCACAGATTTCCTCACAATACAAGTATATTTGTACTTGCATATCTCGCACTGGATTCTTAAATCACTCGCTTCCTATAACTTAATCGTCTGCACTTTTTTTCCATCTATGGATACTCCTTTCACGGAGTTCAGCCCTTAGCGAGTAGTATTTGACTCCTGGAAATTTCTCATTATTCGATAATAACATCAACATATACTCTTATAAATCAGGATTCGAAGAATTCTTTTTCTTTGGGATAATTTATTTGATAGCACAGTTTTCGGGCATGGCATTTCCTATCTTTGAAAGATGCAGCTTAATAGTTGCATGAATTTTACCTCCCTTTTTCGATGGAGGGAATGGTTTAGCACTGTGTATCATTTTTTAACAAATGATTAGGTAGTTTCAGGAATGGTGCACGGTCGCTGATTTCATTGTTTTTTGAAAATTAATTTAAAATTATATATTATGCTTTGTCATATGCATTGAAATAAGAAAAACTTAGTATTTACTTAAATTTAATTCCAATTGGCTGTTTCATAGTTTCTCTGCATTTATATACTAATGATATACAAGTAAGATAATTCAAATTTACGCAGTGATTCCCAATTAACTATAATTTTCCCAATGCGACATGTGAGTTTGGTAAGTCGCCTCACTCATTGATCAATGAAGATTTTGCAACAATTCAATAAAGGTTTATGTTGCGAATTAGTGTTTCAGCCAAACATGCTTTAGCGAGAGTTTTAGTAATGATGTCTTTAGAGCCGGAGACACAGTATGGTTTTCCATGTCTGAAGGCAGAATTCGAGTGGTGCTCTAATTAATTAAAGTGTCGTGATATTTCATGAAATAATTATCATGGCAAATCAATAAAATGGTGAACCAATTTATGTGACTTCTAATGAGTATTCCAAGGCGCTAGGGTTACTGACCCGGCGCATGGGTCGATTCCGAGTGAGGCCTTGGGCACCATCAGCTTCACTCAAAGTGTGACCTTTCGGATCTCAGGTGGGACCATTGGCTGCACGGGGAAACCAAACACCCACTCCCCATCCTTAATGTGTTCATTTCCCCCACCAAACATATTCGCAGTTGAGCTCTACCGTCAAATAAATCATTGATCACTCCAAGTTTGTTAGTTGATCATCTAATATCCGCTTCCTTTCAATTATTTAGATTGCATTATTATGCACCATTCTACTCATAATGGATTTTGTGTATTATTTTCTTTCAGAAGACATTAAATTGCTTATCATCATTGGCCTTATGAATGGCCCAGTCCTCTTGGGTCTACAAATAACTGTTAATTGGTTTCAGAAGTTCATTTAATTTGCGCAAAATCCCATCGCATGGACGAAAATGCACAAGGAAAGTGCGAAAAAAATAAGTTTCTTATTTAAGGAAAATAATTTTTTTAGAATTGTGTGAAAGTAAGTCGCAGCCAAGTGACCACTTTGCCGGTGTTTTCGACATAATGGTCCCACGGGATTTACTTTTTATTGGTTGGAAACGGTTATCTCCAAACGGCGCTTCATTGCCAGAAACTTCTCAAAGCGCCGCCGTAACTTCAAAACAACCGGCGACATGCAAACGATCCATCATCACCCACGCACACCAATGGCACGCAAGTCCCTGGGTGCGCCACCCGTGGTGCCAAAGCCGCCCTCTCCGGAATCCCTTACCTCGCCGACTTAAGACACCTCTCTATCCAGCCAGCCGGCCCTGGATAACCTTCCTCCCTCCCTCCGAAAGAGCGCGCGCCTTTCTTTTATCTGTCCCCTTTTCAATGGAGAGAAGTCGGGAGGGTGGTAGGGGGCAGCACGCGACAAAGACACCGCAACAATGAATCCATGGAAGAAAGGCGACGGCAATCAATCAATTGCCTTTCTCTCTCTCTCCCTCGCTCACTATTCCTCAATCCCTTCTCCTCGCGTGACGTCAGAGGTGGGAGAGGAGTTGAGGGTGGTTTCTCAGGAAATTGAGACCCCCAGGGGAGGAGGGGAGCAGTGGGAACAGGAGGGGGTTGACGAGGAGAGTTCTTTTCATCCCATTCTATGGGCCTATCTTCATTTATGCCTCTAATGGTGGGCCTTCCTACAACTTCACCCCACGCAGCCCCTCCCCCACCCAACCACCCACTGGCGGAGTCACGGCAGGAAAATGGGTGGGAACGCGACCCCCCCTCCAACCCGAGCCTTTTCCTCTCTCCTTATTTTTTTTAATCCCACGGCCGTCTTGTGGCTGCCTCCGGACGCCGAGGCGACGCCGCCGAACGAAGGGACCGAGTCACGCGGCGGAAGCGGAAATTAGTGCGACGTCTTATTTGATTGGCAGCGAAGGTGTTTTTGAAAAGGACGGGGGTCCATTGGGGGAGCGGGCGTTGAGGGCGGAACGCGGGGAGACTGTTTGAGCGAGTGGAATAGTCATGCGGGCGTTCGCGGTTTAATCCGTTTGAGTCCCAGAATGGGAAGAGGCCGATTATCGAAAGAGAACACTTTGATCAGTTGGATTGGAACTCATTGACCCACGACCAAAGGTATTTATTTAGATGTGGTTTCAACCAACTTGTGTGCAATATATGCGGTTCCATCAGTGAAATAACTATTTTTTTAATTTACGTAAAGGGCTCGCCCTAATTTTATTTCTTTTTTTGGAAAACCTTAGGTAAATGAATTTATTTTAATCGTTGAGGTGCTTGATAGACACTAGAAGATAGCGTGGTGGCTTCATAAGGTCTAATGAGAGGCCTATTGTGAAGGTTTTTATGGGGTCACCCATTAAATTAACCTTCGTGCGTCTTCTGCAAGGCATCGCTCATTCAAGTAAAGCGTTTTCGAGTTCATCATCATCTGATCTATACACTTATCAAAGCAAGGGGTTTACCGTCCACTTCAAAATACTCTCCAATCGTTGCTATGCACTTATTTTATCTTCATTTAGACTGTTTAAAACACACTTGGAAGTTTTCGGCTGCAAGGTTTTTTTTAGTTTTCTCGTCGTTTCTTGCTTTTTTATGTCTTTCAGATCTTCCCAGTGATGTCCCCTCCTCAAATTTATGCATTTTGGAAATAGGAAAAAGTCGCAGGGAGGGAAATCTGACGAATAAAGAGGATGATAAAGGATACTGATTGAATTTTTTGGCAGCAACTGGCGAACAATCAATGCTGAATGTAGAGGTGCATTGTCATGGTGAAGGATCCATCCATCATGCCCGGTTAAAAAGTGTGCACCGTTGATTTTCCTAAGTTCAGTTCATCAGCTATCATTCGGACGGTTTTTCAAAGATCGGTAAGGACAAGGGACCTCACACGATCAACGTTGTCGTCAACACATTTGGTTGAAGGTCGTCCCGGCCTTGTTTCATCCGTGGCGTCTTGTCAGCCATATTTAATACGCTTAATCCACTCAAAAACGGATTTTTTCTTCAGAGCATTATCACCGTAAATAGCTGTCAACATTTCAGTTATTTCTTCATAACTTTTACCGCACTTCAACAAAATACTTGCTGTTGATTCGTTGCTACGTGATTTCGTCAATTTCCATTTCCGACAAACTGTAAAAACAAGGACAACAGAAACTATATCCATATCAACTATATATTAACCTTGGACAGCAACGAACAATATAAGAACACACAAAAAGAACACTCATACGTTATTTATTAATAATTTAGATGGAATTATGCTCCGTCTTCCTTGGAAGATTAGTTAGGACTAACTGTTGAAAGGTATGTGGGAGAGAGAGAGAGAGAGAGAGGGACGGTGGAAGGGAAGAACGGGTGGTGGGGGAGGGGTGAAAAAAAGGGTTGTGGAAGGGGAAAGGGAGAAGGGAGGCCATATGGGTGCGGAGATGGGATAGGAATGAGAGGGAGGATGTGGAAATAATTCCCAAGCGGTACAGAAGACAAACAGTCAATCCGCAGGCATTGCAACATCTACGACCAAGGGGTCAACCTACCAAGTCATCATCAGGACTCAACAAGTCAAAACCCAGGCCAAGAAAAACACAATGCATACGGAAAAACAAAATATCTTACTATCCCGCATGAAACAAATCTACACTTGTCCACTTCAACCCTCTATAATTAGTGAACGACATTGAGATCAGGATGTTGATAGGCTTTCTACAGCTATATAAATGGCATTTCCATCGTTTTTAATTCTATAGGGTTATTGGATGGGGGAAGGGATGCTAGAACGGAAACACGGTAGCAGTGGTTGAAGGGGGTGTTGTGATGGGAGGCATGTTTTGGGATGGGAAGACCCGCGGACGGGGAAGAGGGATTTCATGAGGCGCGATGATTGTTCACCCTGAGGTTCAGGGGTGTAGAGCACTGGCCTATATAAAATGCCGAGCAGAGTTTTCATGTCAGGGGATATATTACATTCTGAGATGTACATGAGGAGTAGGGGAAGGGCGGGAGATAGTTAAAAGGTGGGATGGATAGGGGTGGAGTGGTGAAAATAGGACAAGTTTTGCATCTTGCTCGCAAGCAAGGAGTGGGTGTGACTCTGGGGGTGGGAGGGGATTTGGAAAGAGGCTTGGTGGATTTAAGGAGATCTGATAGGTTGGCGGGCAGTTTGAAGATAACAGAGGGGCATTTGGGAAGAAAGTTGAATGAAACGTTGCGGTTTTGGAGGATGGGGTACAGGTCTTTGAGAATGAATTTGAGGGAATGAATGCCAGGGAAGTAGGTGGTACACATTGAGAGAGGGTGGGAGTCTGTGGTTGAGGGAGGCTTGGGAATGTAGGAATGTTTTAGGATTTTTTTGTTTAGGAGAGAATCAATCAGAGTAAACAACTGTACCTTCATTTCAACAGTTGCCACCCCTACCACACCAAACACTCCCTCCCTTACTCTCTCTCTCTCTCCGCGGGAACCGCATTTGTAACCATCCCAAATCCCTGAACAAATAACTCAACATCCTTCATCTCTCCCTCCTCCAACGGGGATACCCAGATTCTCTCAAATGTCAATAAATGTGATCTTTTGGTAAAATGAATGACATATGATTTAAACTGTATCCAAAGAATAAACTACAAGTCACCGCAAAGGTGTGCGGCGGAGGGTTTACGACACGTATACGGAAATATTAGCTAACGCTTGGGTTAATAAGGTATATAGTATCTTTAGCTGACGGGTATCTCAAAAATCTCTTCCTACTTTGGTGACTCTACAGCAATTCTGCCCCTATAGTTTTTTCTTGAAAGAATGTTTCCGCTGCTTCTAAGGCTCATTGAATTTTATCCAATTTTTAAACTCGCCCTCCTGTGAAATATACTTGCCATTTATCCGAAATATAGCTAATTACATGAAATATAGTAACCCCTTTTTTACTTTCAATTCCAGTTCATTATGATCTATTTCATGAAGCACAGCATCTCCATAGTCATTATGTATTTACCCATAAGTTTTCTACTCGATGGAATTTCAGAAGCAAGAGTGAACTCAGAGTGTTCGATTCTTAGGAGCTTCTCGGCGTCCCCTTTTCAGAGAAAACCTTTTATTGCCAGAATTTAATTTTTATCTACGCACCTCCTCTGAAGCTTACTCTATAATAATTTTTTTAATGTCATTCGTTTTTCCGCTTGATTTTCTTCTTCCGTAAGTTTGAATTAAAAGTTATTTTGCTCGAAATGAAGGTAATCAAAGAAGGTACGTGGAAAGTAAGAGATGATGGGCGTGGTGGGAGAAGGGCGAGGCGAGGAGTAAATGACGAAGAGAATAGAGGGCCAGGAACAAAGTGGATTTTGGAGGTATTGAGTGGTGTCAATATTTTGAATGATGTTGTAAAAATGAGACTTAAAAGAGATAAGATCGGAAGATCGGGAAATAAATTGTTGAAGGAGGAAAAAAACAACGACAAGCTGCGGAAGTTAATATAATTATGTTTTTCCGGTTCGAAACTACTTCATTAAACCTCGGAAATATATGCATGTGAATTTTTAAACGTAAAATAGCAGGAGGATACGATATACCACATAAAATTATCAAAAATATTATTCTAGTGCTAATTATTGCTTTTGGTGGGCGCAGGACTAAATACTGATGCACAACTAAGCACCATATTTTAAAAGCAAACAATTTTGACCTCTTTTCACCATCCCGCCAAATGTACAGATCCTTTTCCTCCCCCAATTCTACAGCTAGAACATTCGAACCAAGCACAATAGCTACATGTCATAATGCATGCTGTACTTTTGACATTGATAAAGTGTATAGTTACAGATTTCCCAGATATTATAACAGTTTTAATTGAAAACCCACAAGTCTGTTGCTGGATTTTCCGTAAGTAATTAGAATGATGATTTCAAAAAGTTTAAATAATCGAAATGGCAAAAGGAGTAACGTTATAAGAAACTCAAGAAGCTACCCAGGATCGAATATTGCGACATTTCTTTATTCATACTACGAGATTATTAAGTCCATATTGTGATTTTCTTATGAAATCGCATGATTGATTGTTTTGAATGGTCGAAGTCATTCAAGCGAAGCTAATTTATTTCACATTTAACGTCCAGCCTACGCAAAATTTAAACGTGAAAAGGATTGACTCGATAACCTCAAGAGTAATATCTTTCCTCAAGGTGCACTTAAAAAAATTACGGCTCCACCAACAAGGAAGACCATCTTCAAGAGTAGTAACTACAGCGGCTCTCGTACTACGAAGGATGAACGATATTGCAAAACTCCGCAAACAGAAGAAAAAGCATTGAAAACACCGCGCCGTCGGAATGCTCACATAAATTAAGGAAGGGCATTTCAACGAAAGCTTTACTATTTGAAATAAAACGGATACATTCCATCCCATGCTTGAATAATGCTGAGTAGAACTTTAAGGCTTGTTGAAAAAGTCCAGAATGATATAAGCGTGCATGATAATGGCAACAGACGACCATTCCGAATTAAGATGGTAATTAGGGCCATATTTAGAGATACAGCGGCCAAAGCAAAAAAAATGCATACATATAAAGGAGGAAAGAACTGGGAACTTGCCAAAGGGGAGTTAGTGTGGAGGTACTCATTTAGTTTGGCACTGTGCCACCTCAAGATCCTGGCGCTGTGACGCAGTGAGTCATTCAGCCTTCAACACTCTCTCATCTGTGAACTTTGAATGTAGAAATAAAAAGCGTTTGCCTGGTTTTTCACATGGAACTTTAGGTTACACTTACGATAATTACCGCACCGGCTGCGTGAATCCTCTTGTGGTCCACCTAACCTTTATTAAGTCGTGAATACATATATACCCACTGATTACCCATTTTCATGGCCGCATTACCTTATGTCATTTAATGGAACAGTTCAAATAACTAATGCCATATTGCCATTTTTAGTAAACGTCATGACCAAAAAGCTTTTTTGCAGATGAAAATGGATTTACTAAAGGGAAATAGATTAAGTTTATTGATAGGCATTGGTCAGAGAATTAGGTGAGGATTCGTTTTGCTATCATGTCAAGACAATATTTTAATTTTTTTAAATACTTCTCAACGAAGCACCAATTTAACCTCTTTGGAGTCAAGGTACGAATCACCTTGCAGATTCTGCGGATCATTCCCCTGTTCAAATATTGGTTTTCTTCACGACTGAGTTTTGGCCTATTCAAAAAAGAATTGAAGCTGAAAAGAACACATTTATCCTATAGTCACCAGCGAATAAAACTTAGGAATCAACCGCCTCCATCTCGATCAAATCTGACATAAACTAATATTCAATATTAATGTATGCTTGGTTTGTAAATTTTTATTTGTTATTATAGAGAGAGCCTGTTTTTAACAACTCCACTGGATTTTGATCGAGTACACTCAATTTTTTATTGAAGCATTGCGTACGAGCGAAAAGTAAATATTTTAAATCCACTCTTCTTACAAATTAAATCACATAGTTTTGGGTAAATTTCTGGGAAGAGAAATTATTCTCTCATCTTAGATTCTTATTTTATATATTGTAATAATAAGCTTGTAATTTAGTTTAAATAAAGAAGTAGCGTTAACGAATCAATTTCCATCTAGTTAATACCAAAGAACAGCAGACTGAAGAAAATACTTTGTTCTTCCAAATATATTTTATTACGGACGACCTTGGTTTCGACTTAATAAGTTATCATTAGGTCCTTATTAATTATGTGCGGAAGAACAAAGTATTTTCTTCTCCGATATGAATCGCTTCCACAAAGTGACGCCTCGAATTATTCTACTTACTATGGTGTTTAAATACTAATTATCACTTTTAATTATTATTATTATATACCAGGGCATGCAGTTAACAAAAAATGTCTTCAAAACATTTTTATAACTAATAAGAAATTAGTGACTTTTATAGATTTCAAACTATGTCGTTCTAACTTACGAATGGGGACTGTCATCAATAAACGCTGAACTCATACTTTTGCCACTCACTTTTATACGGTGGGAAAAAAGAGATCGTGACTTGCTTATCCAAGGGATGTTTCGCAAATATTCAAGTGGAAATGTTAGGCCCTTTGAAACATTCTTAAATAAAATTAATAAAAGGCATTGAATCTCGCATATATATGCAAGTGAATCTGGGTGTTTCCCTGCATTTTTTATCTTTTACAGGGAAAACGACAACTTTTGAACATTGAAATGAATTAGAATTGAAATGAGTAGAATTCAAAATTCGGTTAATAGTTCAATGTTTTTTTTCTATAATTATGACTATAAATTTTCTGATCAAAGTCCTGCAAAAACCATCCATGAGACATATTTAATGCATGTACTTTGCTTCTCCGAAGCATTTTTTACTTGAAATGTAATTTTCAGACTTCACTACTTAACTACTCTAACTTCACTACTTTTGCTCATGGAAGACCCAACTCCAACCAACAGTTGCTACATCAAAATTGCTTTTAATTTGATACTTGGTGATGGGGCCTGAGTGACGAGAGTGCTAAGGAGACCTCCTCACCCTCTGGATACGTTCTTACCAAGAGTCTAACAGGTTCATCGTATTTTCAATTAATATGGAATAATAAAAGAGAACTCTGGACCAAATCTACCTTCATCATTGTTAGAGGATGCCCAATGGGCGCTGGGACGCCGGTTTATTTTACTTCGGATGAGAGCGAATATTTAACTGAGAATTTTAGCCCAAGGGTGGAAGAACATGGCGATTTTTCTCGCTTTGTATTCCCTGTCACCAAACCTTTAACTGATTGACTTTCTCTGTGACCCTCCTTGAAACGGCTCATTCTCAAAAGTCCCTTGATCCCTTGCGGAAATATCTGCCAATTAGGTTTCAAGGAAAATAAAATACTATTTAAATATTTTAAAGTGACTTTAGATAACATATTCAAAGAGTAAGAACCATGAACGACTTTGCATTGTGGCGAGAAGTCGTTGAGAAGGAATAGAAATAAAATAAACTGCCAGTTTTGGTTAATACACGTATGAATATTTTGCAGTTCAGAGAGATATTTTCTTTTCTATCACTTATTGAATTTTAGTTGGTGTGGCCTAATGAGTGACACAATTGATCATAAATTAATGAAAAATATTTTAGAAGAAACTCCAGCTAGGCTAAAAAAGGAAGCATTGCAGTTTGCAGTTAAATTGATTCTTATAATAAAAATGCGCCTCACATGAAACTAAATAACCTTTAAAAAGACCTTTCTTCCTTTCTCCACGGCCCTAGGACTATGGCACCGCTCCGAGGGACCAACGAGGCACCCACTCCATCCAGCCACGAGGTTTTCTCCGGACTTTTTTGTGTTCCCCACCCCTTTCTCCTCCCCCGCACCTCGTCACTCACGCGTCCTTCCACCTCCCCACCCTCTATCCTCCATTTTCCACTACACACCAACACCCCCCCCCTTACTAGCTTTTCAGCATGCATACTAGACACTGAGTTATGATTGTCAGCAGAAGATGATGTAGTTACATCGAAACCGGTCGTATTAAAAATTTTATTTTGTGGAAAATTGCCAATTTTTATGAAAAACAAATAACCTTTAGTGAGACTACTTGTCTCAGAAATGGCTTAGTTAATGCTATGATATAATTTTCTTTTTCGTTTATCGGACATGTTACATTCATTGAAAATCTAATCAATTATTATAATGGAGCCAGCTTGGAACATTGTTGAGGAGGTAGATGTGACGCCTTTTTGGATTTTAAATTTTGTACCAATTTGGGAAAAAAATAGGAAGAATAGTCGTCCCTTTCTTCACATGATACGTAAGGATTAGGAGGATGTTACACGTAGTTCCAGTCGGAGCAACTTTGGGTTTCCAACTAGCTACGGCCTCTGTTCTGATTTCCTTCCAACCCCGGTCGCAGATGTCCGGGTCAGATCTCTCTGACACTAGGGCTAAGAACTAGGTGTGCTCCCTCACGTTTGAACAAGCCTTGTGATGTTTAGTATAGTTTTAAGGGCGCTTATATTTAAACGTGAATATTTTTAAAAATCAGTTAGAAAAAAGAGATAAACACTGCATACGAGTTGTTTAGGAGATCCAATGTGGAAAGTACTCATAGAAGAAGTGATGCACACCTAGGACGGATAGAAGAATAATGGCGTTGTTAGACTGCCAGTCAAAAGTTTCCACAAGCTTAAATGTGGTTTTCCATTTTGATGGTGTAACAATTTTTATTTCATACATTTATAAACGTTAATGGATACCGTATACCTATTTAAAATCATGTGACAAAAATTCTAAATGGCCTTATATTTCAATTTTTTTAGTTTGTACGGTAGATTATTTAAAAAATATGAAATTCATTTTTAATATTCCGAATGTTTGTACAATTCCTAGGCTGGAGTAATTTCTAAGGCTCCAATTGAATTACGTACTTTCAATTAACCAAAATATGAAATGATGGTTTAGTTCACATCTCTATTTTGCTTTCACACCAAAAATATTTTATCAACCAAAATTTTATAACCAGAAACGTAAATATTTACTTTTAATTATTAGTTATTTACGTAATACATATGAAGAGAACTGACGATGATTCACTCAATTAAATTGTATTTCCACAGCACAGTCTGAACTTTATAATCTTACCTACCTTTGTATGTCAAAGATTGTGGCGTATAGATGACTTGGGCACAACTCATTCCTGATTAAATAGGGTGGATTACTCCGTGTTTCGTTAAACGTTTTCACAGAACTCTTGGTAGATAACTCTGAAAACATTTGACGTCTATAGTATCCTGTGAATAAATAATTCATTAAGCCTGAAGGGAGGGAAGTATAATGGAAGAAACTGCGGGAGAAAACAGAGATGGACCACGGTAACCTTAGTCGCAGTCCGGAAGGGCACGAGAATATTCGCGGAAGGATGATTGGGAACTCCAAGATCCCTCGCCGGTTTAAGCACATCGACCGCTCCAAGTTTCCCAATGACTACACTCAAAACGGGACGGTGTGAATCACAGAGACATCTCCCGCACGAATTAATCACCTTATGGTTGCTCAGAATTCCCAAAATGCTATTGACAAACGTTATCTTTATTTATTCCCACCCACCTATATAATAAGACGTTTGTAGCCAATAAAGCGATGAGTGGTCGACCTGATGACGAGAGGTTATTGGATTCGCCTCGCATAGACTGAACTCGGCTAAGTGAAATTTTGATCGAAGAACGTTTCAGCGAATGATGTTGCTTTGAGATGGCTTGGAATCTTTCAAATGTTCAATCTGCAGAGCGGCAGAAAGTTTGCGGAGAATAAAGACTCCCAAGGATTGAAACTTATGCGGTCACTTGCGCCAAAGTAGTAAACGGAGTGGGATGAATCTTAGTATTCTTTGGTTGCCTTACTTTTTAAGACTGCACGGATGTAAAGCTCAAAGTCTATAATCCAGGAGAAAAGTGAAAAAGGGAATGGCTTTAGCCATTCCCTTTTTTCACGCATGCTAAAACAATGACTGCATTAGACATTGGACGGGAGGGTTTTCCAGTTATTAATGCATTTCCAGAATTTCAAACAAATTCCTTCCAAGTTTCAAAAAAGTTTATCTTGGGTTTTTCAATCTTGCAAAAAAATAGGCAATATTATTTTAGCCAAATACAAATTACGATTCAATTTAATCTAATTACTCATGAATTGGGTCGTGGTGGTCCAGAAATAGAGCATCGATCGGCTAAACGGAGGGGCCGGGTTCAGTTCCCGAGCACGCCTCTCTGGGTACCCTCAGTTCCTCCCAAGCTGTGTTAACTTTCCGGTACCAGAATTTCCGAAAAAAAGCATAGGTGGTAGAAGGAAAGGATCTGTCCCCCCCCCCCCCCATTATTACCCTGCTAATGTGTGAATTTCACACGCCGAAGTGCTTAGTATTTGGTGAACTCTACCGACACCTACCAATTTGACCTTCGGGTTAACTATCCTTTTTTCATTTATGTCACAAATACTAATTTATTTGGATGGAGATGGCCATAACAGATATAAAAGCACTACTTTCAATGAGAACTGAGCCGTAAAAACTCAGCTGCAATGTTGAAGGGTGCAAGAATCTTTGAGGAAAGGTGATTAGGGGAATATTCCGTCTTAAATGAAGGAAAGAGCAAATATAAGAACTGGTGTACGGAAAATGCGTTCATAGTAGATTTATGAACAGGAAACCAGCATAATGCTTAGTTCTCATAATCTGGTACTAAATTACTGACAGCAATGAACTCATTTTCCGGTCTCTTGAGATTCGTGTTTACGAAACTCAGGTGCAGGTATATTTTGCTCGTAATAAGCGTGCATAAATTCAATTCATAACAGGAATGGGTCACTTCTGAAAGAGAACTTTAATTTAATCGAGCGTGAAATGCTCGGTAGTATCAACTTCAAATATTAATTACTTGAGAGACGTGTGAAAGTGAAGTGTTTTGACCATCTGCAGCATTTTTATTGACAAAAGTCTTGTCGTCCGATTTAATTCATAACAGCAGCACTCAAGATTTCATTGTTCCATGAATTTCTTCAATTAATTTAATGATCTCAGTCTTTCGCTCTCAGTGAGCGTGTTTTCTTTCGCCAGAGAGGAAAGCGGAGTAAGCATTGAATGCCATCCTCCCTTCCTATTACCCCCTCGGAACATCTTCCACCCACCCTGAGGCCCCTTTCCTTTCTTCTTAGCTCCGTCCCCACCTTCAAATGGCCCCAAGGGGGAAAGCGACCCCCTTGGACGATAGGTTGCTAATGCCAAGACCGACCCCCTCTCAATTCCCCCTCGGGCATCCCTCCAGAGTCACCGCCTGCCTCCGACCCCTCCCCCCTGTTCTGGTTTCGACCCCTCCCCGGCCATTCCGCCTGCCGCTCCCGCCTCTCACCCCCCTGGATCAATGCACGGCCCTGCTACACCACTCCTTTGACTCCCGCAAGGCGGTTCTCACCGGCCCTGCCTCCGCCATCCGAAAGCGGCTTCGTCCCCTCCCGCCCTCTCCGGTCCCCTTTCGCCGCCCCTCGGAGGGGGGCTTGTGGCAGGGGGTGCGAGCCCCGTCCCGAGGTCCTTTCGCTCCAAACGCTTGATTCCTTCCCTTGGCCACCCGCGCTCACTCTCGAGAGGGTAAAGAAATCTTTGAGTGAAAGACATCGGGCGGGAGGCGGGGACAAAGGGGAACTTTCGTTCCCTCCATTTCAATTGCATTAAGCTAATTGGATCCGTTGCGCGCGATTCTATTGTCCATCGTGTGCGTCCGTCAGTGTCCACCTGCTCCGGAATGTGCTCTACGGATGGGGTAAGCAACGCTGTGTTGTCCGCCCGGAAGACTTAATGCTCTCCTTGTGCAGCGGGAGTGGTTAGAAGAGCGTTCAAAGGCTGAGCGGAGAGCAAAGTAAGGACAAGGAGTCCACTCCTTTGGGTCATCTGCCGATGCATCCCGGTGAATGTTATTACACGATGAAGCTCAGTCAGATTTTTCTGCAAAACTAATGCTGCAAAAAATGTTACGATAGCGAACGAGACTGAAAGCGAACAAGTACCGTGAGAGAAAGTTGAAAAGCTATTTTGAACTAAAGTTTTAGAGTAGGTAGGTTGGAGCCGTTTCGGCTTCGTTGATAAAGAATACAAAACTTTGTAATTCCTGTTGATCAAACCTTATGACCCTGGTTTGACTGTGGCGTTCCATTTTGGTTTGGTTTACGAGTAATAAATGTTTACTCCGTAACATATGCCTGAATATTTCACTCAATTGTAAAATTTGTACATTTGGCCTGAGAATTAATTGTTTGAAATTAGTTAATTAAGTGTTGATGAATCAGCTTTTTAAAAGAGTTTTGTTTCTTCAATAGTTAAAAAATGGCAGTGTAGGAAGGTGAGAGAGATAATGTTATAATGAAAAACATTTGCTTTTTTCAGTCATATTTCTCATTTTCATACACATTAAATAGTGATAGTTATGTAGAAATGTTTATTGAACACCAAAGAAATGTAAATGAGGGAGATTAAAAAAATTTGCAATAATTCCTTTAATTCTTACAATATTTGAAAATAATAAGGGTTAGTTTTTTACACGTTTATGCTAAAATTAGGGGCAATTACTGTTCCAAATATTTTCAAGAATATGTTCCTCATTAGACATAGCATCATGTTGCATATTAATTTAACAAAAGATACATGAATTATGTTGTCAGAGTATGATTAATTATTGATGTTATCGTATTACCATGGTATGTGAATTAATAAAAATGTATCGCCATCGAAAAAATCGTCTAATACGAACATTTAATCTCTTTCGGATAAATCATACGATTTTAGAAAGAGCGCACACATTCCTCGAAATGAATCCTTATTTCCACGTCTTCAGTGCAGTCCCCGTGACGCAATCTCATTGTGTCACGTCAAGGCAAGGGATAGAATGAAACCATGACGCCAGGGGGAACGCAAATATTCTTAAGAACGGGAGCCAACCGAAAGAAGAGGCGTTTTTCCTCTCGAATGTTTCTATGATTACCATACCAAGATATATTCACTTTGAAGCTCGTTAAAGTTCGCAAAAGTTTTATAAAGCGTCAACAAGGAAAAGGAGGGTTATAAAACACAAAATTCATTTGAAGCCATAGTCACCTTTAATACACTTTTCGAGATTTTTTCATTTTAAATAAGAGAACAAAACACGAGAGACTTCCCGTTTTTCTGAGAGAGGAAAAGAATTTTAGTCATGAGGGACTTGCGTTGCGCGGGGGGTAAGTGTGACGAACTTTGAAAGCAAAGGAATTTTAATATTTGAGGTACTTCCCTTCTCTCGAGGTGACGACGGCAGGTGAGTGATGCTAAATGCCTTAGGCTCAGCCGCTGATGGAGGAAGGGGTGCACGAAGAGGATATATGGCGACGGAGAAAGGAGCACGCATTAAGAAGACCGAACGGAGACGAAAGTGATGAATCGGAAGGATAAAGAAGACTTGAATCTGATAACAGAGGGTGTGGCAGTTGGCAAAGAAATGATAAGAGCGATATGTGTGCGGAAAAGAACGCAGAGAAATCACCCACTTGTTTGGAAGACTGATATCTGCTTTCAATTGACGTTTTCACTTTTGATCAGGTTGGGAAAGCCATTTGTAATAATTGTGACCACGAGAAAAATTTACCAGCAAACACTCACTTCTACAATTCCAGACAGTTAAACTCTACCGCTATCTCAGAGAAATGAAATACATAGAAATAACGCACTCTAGTTCAACGCTGAGATATACTATGCGAGTGTGTGCACATTCACAATGGAAGCTTGAGTAACTCGGGTAGAGGAAGTTGAATTTAACTTTTTAAATATTATGAAGATAGCTAGAACTTAGGAAGATCATTGCAAGAAAATAATTAAAAAACACAAGAGGAACTTCACGCAATCAATACAAGATAACAGTCAAAGGTACTATTCATACGAATTAATAACCAACTTACACTAGGCATAATACGTTAAATGAAATTAAACGGATGTTTCAACACTTATTTGAGCAATACCGATGTAGGAAAGTAATAAGTTTCAATTTTACTACCCCCCAATTTGTAAAATGCGCTTATCATTCTTGCTGTACCGAGATACATCAATCCCAACGTAATACTGGTCCAAGAGTGTTCATCACTTCACACCGTGTTGTCATTTGAAAATGATAGAGACGCAAGCGAGAGAAGTTTCCCTCTCCTCTGGTTCGTTGAAGGCCAATAACTGAGTTTCATTGGGTGTCCGACAACGTCACATTGTCCAACCGAATACTTTGTCGACAAATATTTCATTCATTTTCCATACCTGACTCCCGTGCAGAGTAGATAGTTAAATACCCTGCGCGAACATGTCTGCCCAGCCCCTTGAAGCGACAATTCAACCCAGATTATGCGGCTTTCAGAACATTAGCTGGTGCAACTCTAAGGAACAACACAAGGAAGCACACTTCACGACTATTTGTCCACCCATACCTAGTGTGAGACAATATCAGATATTTTGGAAATAAGCATAAAAAGAATAGAGCAAATTAAAGAAGTTAGAATGCTTAGATTCGTACATGTCTTCGCAGTAACAGCAGAGATTCCAGAAGAACTTCTCCAAAAGGGAGGTAAATTCCAATACAGATAGATAAAATACTCATTCTTCCCCAGAACAATCAGAAATCATAATATTAAGAAACTGAAGTCCCTGTAGAAATATTAAAAACATTTAATTTACAATTCCAAACAAAATTAAAAATCGAAAAGCTATTAGGTTTAAATGTAGGTGCAGGTCTATTTTTTTTTGGTAGTTTGTGTTTGCATGTGTGTGGGGTGAAAGGGTTCTTGCATGAATGTATAGTATACCATGTTTTGTTTATGGACTATAAATTTGTGGCTTCTGCATGTAGTTTTTTTTCTTTCTAAATTACGGGTGGTGCCCTAACACCCCCCGCCACACGCCGTTGCGGGATATTGAGTAGATGTAGATGTGAAGAGCTTTAGATAACCATCAACAAAATTAGCTCACTCCAGGAAATGGCATGAAATCAATATAAAGAAATATAAATATTACCATTTGTAAAAAGGAACCTGAAGGAATATTTTTGTAAACTCAGAGAAATTATTATTTTATTATAGCGACTATTCGCACCAACAGATGGCCAGGGCGTCACTGGCGTACCGTTGACCAGCGCGGGGTTTTCCCATTGCCGGGCCGTCCTTTGAGTCGGCAGGGGATTTCCCCAGGGTCGCACCTCCGCAAAACAATGCACCTGTGGGGAAGGATTACAGGTCACTGCACTCCTCCTGCCCAAGGCCATGACGTCAAGAGCTCACGGGCAGTTCTGGTGAAAGACGTTGTGACGTCATGAGGAACTGAGAAAAGGGTTAGCGCCCGGTCCCGAGACCGGTTGGGGATAGCAGACGAGGTTGGCTGGCTGAGAGGAGACTGCGGACGGATCTAAGGGCTGTCACGAATCGCGACACCACCATTCCCTACTCCTGGCTCTGGACTTCCCTTCCCTTCCCGCACCGACCTCCGTCGTCAGAGTAAGTGTGAGTCCCAATAAACAACCTATCGGCCAATTCTGTGTTCCTTCTTGCCCCGTCGCGTCACGGCGACAAATGGAAAGAAAGAATTCTTAAGACGCAGGCAATTGTAGTTTTAATTAAGAAGTACGGCCAGTAGAGTTTCTTAGGTCAATCATAATCCGATACCGAAAGCATTAAACAGCTTCATGCGAGGGCTAAGAGACAATGAGAATGAGTTCATCTTCAGCAAACTAGTTTGGAGACTCATCAAAGTATGTTAATAAAGAGTTAAAATGGTATAGGTCAGATAAATAGATAGTCGTCTTTATTTTGGGGCGAGATTGAGACTATGAAATCTCTTCTACCACTTAACTCAAGAGTGGGAAAAGCTAATGAAGATATCGCGGATTTGAAGGAAATCATGGAGTTAACTGAATTGAATGGCTTTTTGTACAAAACTTGCACTTGAATCAGAGGACAAAGGTAAGGATAGCCAGGGGAAAATTGGTAAGGGCAGTGGTTGGCAAAGGATTTAGAGAGAATTTCTCGTTTCCGTCAGTACTTTTCGACGTAAATACTGAGGAGTAAGGGTGGCATGGGAAGTAACAATGGGTGGCATAGAGGTGAGCATAACATCATTAAAAATGGGATTCTTGTCAGAAGCACTGAGTGGAAAAGTGAATGAAAGACCGTTAAAGACTTTAAATATCTAACGAGGTATTTTATGGATGTATTACGGTTTTCAGTCGTGCATGTGGCAGAAATAGCGAAAATTACTTGAACAGGAAAAAAGGCAAAAACTAGGTTTAAAACAGAGTGGACGAAGAAAGGTTGTTACTTGGAGAAGTCCAAAAAAGAGAATGTGGACGAAGGAAATATCTATAGGCAGTGGTGGTATGCTGAGGTTATGGCAGAAGGGAGAACACCGAGAACTATTTCCACATCCTCCCGCTCATTCCTATGCCATCTCCGCTCCCTTCTGGCCTCCCTTCTCCCTTTCCCTCTCCACAATCCCTTCTTCCACCCCTCCACCACCACCTGTTCTCCACCTCCCTCGTCTCCTTCTCTCTCTGCCCCACATACCTCTGGCTAGTCAGTCCTAACTAATCTTCCGAAGAAGACGGAGTTCGAGTCCGTCGCAATTAACAAGATATAACGTGTGAGTGTTCCTTTAGATATATTAATGTATATTAATTATATACTTTTATTATATGCATTCCACTTTATTATTTATATTAATTATATACATTTTAATAATAAATTGAGACGGGCTACAAATAAAGCAAAAGAAACATGGTTGAAAACGCAGTGCGAGGATATGGAAAGTTTGCAGAGGAAGGGTGAAAAAGGGTGCGATGTTCAGCAAGGTTAAATAACTATCAGGAGGTAAGAAGGGAAAATATGTGCTAACAGTTAGAGATAAGTGGGGTAAGATAATAGTTGACACAGAAAGGTTCCAAGAAAAAAGAAAGGAAAATATAGAAGAACTGTATGGTAAAGAATTTAAGCAAAAAGGTTAAACATAGAAAAGGCAGGACGTAGAGGAAGATAGCTTAGGCCTAGACATACTATATTCGACGATGAGATAGAAAGGGCTTTAAGGGAGACGAAATTAAATAAGGCCGTGGGGGTAGACAATACTCTTGCGGAACTACTAAAAGGTTTAGAAAAATGTGGAAGGAAGAGTCTATTTTGGCTGATTCGTAATGCAGATGGAATGTTGCTGGAAGACTTTGTGAGATAAGTATGAGTTCCTATTCCGAAAAAGGTAAAGACAACATCATATGAGGGCTACGGAAAATAACAGTTTGATATCCCACGCTGCTAAAGTTGTTCTCAGAATCATCAACAAAAGGATAGAGAGTAGGGCACAAGATTACTTAGTGGATGATCAGTTTGGGTTTAGGAAGGGGAGAGGCACCCGCGATGCCATTGCAGTAATGAGATCACTAATCGAGAGGAATATAGAATACAATCAGTTCATGAACAGTATCTGGAATAATTCATGCTATCTGATACTGTGCATGAATAGGATAAGTACATTAAATAACGAATTCTCATATATAGACGTAAGAATAAAACCGCTGTGTAATCACGTAATGACTGTTGAAGTGAAGAATGACCTACAATTTTAATGAAAAAAATTTGCTCACAAGATAATAAAACTAAAAACCTGAGAATTGTTTTTATGCATGCAATTCAGAAATACTCTCTCACGCTAATCTCAGATTCTTGTTGCCGAATTACTTAGTTTGTGCTGAGTTGCAAATAACACTTTTCATTTAAGGGTTTTTTTAAATTATTTTTTTTTTATATTTCCACCATGGTGTATCAAGTCGGTATTACTTGAGCATTGGCAACGTAATTTCGCCCAAGGAGAGGGGTGCGACGAGAGGGTTGTTGAGAGGGAAGCGGCGGAGGTCAGAGTCCCTCTCGCACTGCCCGACGGCGACCGGCAGCGGCCACAAAGGGAGGGGGGGTTGAACGGGGGAGAGGCCCGGCGCAAATCCTAGCGGGACACTTCCGCCGAGGGACACTTCCCCCGGCGGCGTACGGAAGATGAGGCGACCCGGGTGCACACACACACACACACACACACACACGCCCTCAGACAGCATTTCCTTCCTCTGCCACTCCCCCGGATTCAAATTCGCCGCGGAGACGTGGCCACTTCACCGCCCAACTTTGGAATCGACCTCGCGACGTCTCCGTGGAAAGTTTCCGAGGAACGCCGTTGCCTTTGCTTGCATGCAAGTGGGATGGACGCCAGGGGGCGTCTGGGGTTTTTACGAGGCGAACGCGAGGGGGGGGGGGCTTGGACGAGTGCTTCCTTACTCGAGAGCATTCACCCGCACCTCCCCGCCATGAGGACGCGTAGGCTCGCGGCCTGGCGCATCTATGCCGTCATCCATATCGCCTGTCTGGCACAAGTCACTCCTTATTCTCTTCCACATTCCACAATGCGGAAGACGGTTGTTCCTAACTGGTAATTTGACGACTTGTAACTTTTGTCAGAGTATTCATTTTTTCAATTTCGACTTTCGTATGCTGACAATGACGCTGTGACGCTGAAATTGACGTAAAAATAAACACTCTGCATTGTCTAATTACAAACGTACGGAAAGGCGTCTCATTAATTCTTTAAGTAGTAACCCCGCGAGTTCAGTGCGCCGGAGAAACGTAAGGGCATGCTCCCAATGAGAAACCAGTCTCTGACCGGACGATTACACTGCCACACACCTCCATGGCTGCTCGCAGGATGTTAGGAAGTTTATATGAAATCCTATCCAAATACATAAATGGGTGAAAATCAATACTGAAATAGCAACTTTTGGCACTATAAAAACAGCACAAACATTTACACAATAGTCATCCTTATCCTCTGCAAACACATGCAATTTTTATCAGCTCAAAAATACAGCTAAATCTGGACTATAAAATACGCGCTGCTTTTTTAGGGTTCATTTTTAGATTACATAAAAGATTTAATTACCGTTTCTATACGTGCATCATTACTCTAGACAACAGGTAAATATTTTTATCTTTAGATAACACATGCATTAAGAACACCGAAATGGAATGTGTAGATTTAATCAAATACCTAGGCGTTACCCTCACTCACGATCACTCCTGGGTGAAACAAATACGTGTGATACATATAAAGATATATATATATATATATATATATATATATATACATGCATATGTATAACTACCTGCAGCTCCACCCAAACTTTGTTATTTTTCGGTTACCAGATCTTCCTGGGAAACCAAAGCCGACATAGAGAATGGAACTAGCTGCCCTACCCTGATGTGCGAATTTTCACACGCCGTCGGGGTTAGTACTGGGTAACATCACCTACCGAACCGACCTTCGGGTATATTACTGTGTTCATGGTTTATATATGTATCCGTATGAATGTTGAATGTTTTCTCCGGGCGGCGGGTTTTCGTCGGTCTTCCTCAACAGGAGTTTCGTGGCGATAGTCGTTCTCAGAAAAATCCTCGTCGCGAGGCAACCGTGACCACCTGGTTAGCTCCCTGAGGAACCCCCAGAAGGCTATCTAAACTAAACAACCCAAATATGGCGTTCTTCAATGTTACAGCGCCTGCCCCAAAAATAAGCAGAATGATTTCTTTTGCAAAAATGACTCCGTTAAACGTTACTGTTACGGCATCTCCCGCAGTTTCTTGAAATTTATCTGAGCAGAATGTTTTTTTCTCACCGAAGCAGATTGCTGTAGGGGGGCGTTTGTGGCGGGAAAGGTGGTAAAAGGTCTTGAAAATGCAACGCGACCCACGTCTGTTGTCTGTGGACCGCTGCGTTGTGAAGACTACTCCTGGCCCGGTTCGAGGGTTGTATCACAAATTCTCTATACTACGTTCTATAGAGCGACGATACACGTTAATATCTTGTATTAAGCTCAAAAACCAGAATCGGGGACGTGTGCACTTGTAGAGAATGTCCCCAAGGGTCCTCTGGCACATGATGTCCCGGGAGGGTAGAGGGGAGGTTGACGACGAGAAGCACCCTGGACGTCCGTCAACAACACGGTGTGACGAATGTGCAAATGGTGAGAGGTATGCTCGATTCCGATCAACACCCGAGCGTCACAATGTTTGCAGAAGAGTGCAATATTTTGAAAAACACAAAGTATTGCATTTGGATGTTTTCCCTTTGAGAAAGGGGTATCCCAAGATTTGTTCCCAAGGTGTTGTCGGAAGATGAAAAGGCTGCTAGTGTGAATATCTAGTGTTATATCTTGGACGTGGGTCCAGCCATCCTACAGCCCCGATGTGGCCCCACTGGATTCATTTTTGTTCTCGAGAATAAGTTAACAATTTTCAAGCTCTTTATAACGTCAACGAGGCCATGATGAGGTGCCTGAGGTTCCCTTCGACGCCTTACAGGAATCGCCACAATTGACAGAGGCTTTGTATTGATGGTATATGCAGATGTGCCACGGAACAGTTTTGAAGAGTTTCAGTAATTTGTACTTTGATCGATTTTCTCCCAGATGTATTCTACTTATTTACGCAACACACTCTGTATGTCCATCATGAATCGCTCGCCACCACACACAGATGCCTGGCTACACGAATACGCTTGCCAGAGGGTGAATCGATCGATTGAAATAGGATACTAGTGATTTTGGTAACAACAGAAACGTTTTCGGTTTAACGTCAAAGTAAGAGAGTATTTTTGAAAATATGGTGTTGCTTTCCTCTGAATATTTGCCTAAGTACGTATTAGTCAAGGTGTAAACAAAAAAATCACCAAAGCAATAAGATTTTGTTTAATTTATCATCGCATATGCGTGCTTACGGAACGCAAGAATTTGAATAAGCCGGGAAATAATAAACAATGAGATGAAGAATATTAAATAATCCTTTTAAATACATATAATATTCTTTCTCCAAACTCTTGAGAGATATTTGTTTACATTTCTAAATTTCTAGTCCCCGCTTTAAATAAAGCAATGCCTTTCGCGGGGCCATCGTCAATACCAGAGATGCCAAGCGGCATACATGAGCTGTATCTTGACTTCACTAAAATGATACGTTAATTTTGCCCACATTCGAGTGTGCTGCATCCAAATTTTACGTCAAAACGCACTTTTCTCGGCCACGATTGCCAAGCACTCGCTCGCTGCAAGAACACTTCCATATCTTGGTTTCGAAGTCAGCCTACGCCCGGTAAAGGGCACGGTGTGCTATTTAGGTATAGGAGTGGAACTATCAGCACAACTTAGTCAAAAAGGTGTACAAACTTCCTCGAGGTTTCAGTTACCTCTTCAAAAAAACGAACAAAATAGTATTTGTGCATTTTTGATGAAAATTGCTTCAAGATAAACTCAAGGGTGTGTTTATCGCAAAGCGGATTTTATGTCGCGTACACTCCAATGAATTTCGATGTCTTCGTATTTGCGGAGTCACGCGCGGGGAGAGAATGGGAGAGCAAGCGGGGTGAAAAGGAAGAGGAGTGAAGGGAAAAGGGGATTTCGGGAGTGATATTGTGAGAGATGGGTGGGGGAGAATGGGAATTGCGGGGGGAGGGATAAGGTTGCGAGGGGCAGAGAGAGAGAGAGAGAGAGAGAGGGAGGGAGATGGATGGCTCAATGCCACGGAAACGCGCTTGTTATGTTGAGTCCCCTCTCCATGCTCCAACCCCCACCGCTCTCCTCTCCCCCTTTCCTCCTCCAGCCAGAAGATGGATCGGGGTGGCTTTCTGAGTGGTTATGAAGACTTGTTTGAATATTTTATCTCCAGGAATAGCTCCCGGAGCCATTAGGGGAATCGAAGGGTGATTGAGCGAGGAGGGTTAGGAGGAATTGAGGGGGGGGAGGATTGGTGGGGTCCCCGGCGCCACCACCCCCCGTCCCCATCCCCCGAGAAGAGAGAGGGGGCGGGAGGGGGTTCTGACTGTGTGCGGGGGGACACACGAGGGAGGACGACTCCGCCCCCACGCACTCATCTGCCGGCCGAGGGGAAGGAGAGCGAAATAAGTGAATGCAAAGCGGAGGTGTTTAGGGCCTCCACGTGAGAGAGTGTACTGCCGTTTTCATCGATTCAAGTCCAGTGTGGATCGAGTAAAATATATGAATTAAAGAGTGGTAACGAACGTCAATGACGGCTCCCGTGAGCTCAATGCGAAATGCTCATGTGGGGAGTTATAAATTCTATTGGCGAAAGAGACATCTAAACTTACTTATGCATATTAAATTTTGGATGTACATGTATCGCAATATCAAATAATTGACAGAAAGAAAAAAAATATATAATGATAAAAGGCTATCTGACATGAATGTTCACTATTAAAAGACCACAGATTTCATTCCGCCACTTCCAATGTCTCTTATTCCGGATTCGGTAAGGATGACAAATTTAATCAAATGATAAATCAAGGTACGTTATTTATCAATTAAAACTTTCATTTATTCGGCACCTGATACGTTAAAAAGAGAATGATAGTGTGATGCTTACACTTGAAATTCATTTTGAAATTTATCGTGAAGACTTGCATTGATATTATCTTGAATGGCATAAAATCGAGTCAAACGCTATCAGACTGTTGAAATAAAATAAAATGTGCGTTAAAATATGGATTGTTATATCAGGTTAAATGATATTAATCCTTACGAAAGAGAAAAGCAAATATCCTTGTTATTTTTATGGAAAATTTAATTTTCTATGAATGATGAATACTTTTAAATTACAACCGGTATAAGAGTTGCAATACATGGATTATCAGTGTTGAATACTAATTTATCAGACAATGGGTTTAACTTTCATACCATTATAAATATCAAATTAACCTGTAAAAGGCATTGGAATATGAGTATTTCATAAAAATTGAGGCTGAAAGAACCTTAAAAATGCCATTTTCTAGGTCACTTTTATAAATAAAATGAAAATGTTAAATTGAGGGCGACTATAAAAAAATCATATCATAACCTGGGGGATGATAGTTCAATACATAGTGTGCTGAGTTTCCGACCGAAGGACCTGAGTTTGATTACGGGTGCTGCATCTATCAGGTGTGTGTGTGTGTGTGTGATTTTTCGGGCACCAAATATCTGTAATCACGAGCAACTAAGAAATGGGTATTGGTCCCCTTACCCTGATATGGAGATATCGGTATTATGTGGGCGCTAACCACACCACACCAAGTCAGCGCTGAAGTGGATAACAGTATTTATTTTCTAATCAGCAAATTTCTAGGTTTCAACCAAATTATTACATAGTAGAGATCATATTGAAAATTAATATTTTAGGAGAAAATTTATGGTGATGGGAGCCTGCACTGCGGTGGTAGGTGAAGGGAGAGACGGGAGTGAGATAGAAAACTGCGGCTAAGCACTCTGAAGGAGAACCTATGATCAGAAAGAATCTATATGTGAATGCAGGCGTTAAGAAATTTTGAAAATAATTAGTGCCCATAAATTGCATATCTTAATTAATTGACAGGTATATTAACTTAAAAAGTTAGCTATGGGTCAACGGCAGAGTAAATAACTCTTACGGGGTGAAATGAATTTACAAATTTATATTGGTGTTCGGTTTGTAGTCAATGTTTAGAGCATATACATTTTATAGATTATTCACTTTGTACGAGTAGTTGTGATAGCTAATTTAAAGTAAGTCCAGCTGATGAAATTCATGAATTTCTCTTTTTTAGATTTAGGGTTTTGAAAATTTTAGGTTAGCTAAAAACTAAGTTAATAAAAATAATTAAAAATTATTGCGTCTCTCAATTATGAAGTAAATATTGTGAATAGATGTTCATTAATTCTACTGTATTAATTTAAGGTAAATATTTATTAAAAAAATGCAACTAAAAGAAAATATTTTTACACAATACCATGCTTTTTTATAAGATTTAATAAAATGTAATTAGTTTAAGCATTTGTTTTGAAATATGTTGAATTTGCTAAAACTTAAACGGAAAACGACTACGTGATACTGCGGAGCTGCTTTAAATTAACTCAAAAGAGAGAAAATGAAAACACTTAAAAGATTCAAAGTAGAATAGTTGTGCTTCAGTCTTCCTGAGATTCATAAATAACTTAATAAGATTTTTGAGTACTATCTATTATCTAAATTAATTCAATAAAATAGAATATTATGGCTGTATTTTTTTCTAGTCTTCTCTCTATCCACCGCTTCCTCCGCAGTTAAAGGAATTATTACTGGTTTTCGAATTGATTCAGCAGCCCAGTCCATCTACAGGGTTCGTCCGGAAAATAAGTTTATGATGCTCATTGTCTTTTTTGACAAAAGGGGAGTCGTCCACTACGAATTTGTACCTAGTAGTAGTATTGTTGGGGAGGCGACCGACATCTCAGGTCATTTGCGCCATTAGGGAAGGATGGGAAAGGATGAAGGGTGGAGAGAAACCCGGTGTCGGCATTAGCCTGCTCTTAACGAAAGGCGCCAAGGGGTCCGCAGCTTAACGTCCCATCCGACGGACGGCGTACTCACTCAAAGTGCCCTCCACAAAGCACCTCAAGTAGGGATCGGGACACCACTGAAAAATATCTGTCGCCGCCGGGATTCGAACCCGGACCCTCTCGGTGGGAAGCCCGAATTTGTACCTGAACGACAAACTGTAAATGCTGCATTTTACGTCCAAGTGCTCGACAGGCTTCGAAAACGAGTCACCCGCGTCCGGCCAGCGATCAAAAACATCTGGCGGCTGCATCATGGCAATGCGCCGTCTCACACCGCGCTTGTCGTGTCGGACTTTCCTGGCCAAGCACGGCGTGGCAACGCTGCCGCACCCGCCCTACAGCCCGGACTTGGCACCACAGGACTTCTTTCTGTTCCCGAAGATAAAGAGGAGTTTGAAAGGAACGCGATACGGGACTTTGGACGCCGTCAAAGAGGCCGTGACAACGTGTCTTCGAGAGGTTCCCGATGATGCCTTCGCGGGAGCGTTCCAGGAATGGGAACGCCGCTGGAACAAGTGTATCGACTCACAAGGGTCCTATTTTGAGGAATATTAGCTTAAGATATGTAAAAAAAAATAATAAATTTTTTTTCCTGAGCTCAGTGCACTTATTTTCCGGACGAACCCTGTATGTTCTCTACTTCTGTATCTCTACTTCAATTACAGCGGTTTTGAGAAAGATTTGACCAGAGAAATACTTATTAGTTCTAATTTCAACTAAAGCATAGGGTACTAGAGAGTATGTTGATATCTCCCAATGCATATGGTTGAGGCAAAAAGTGTAATTATCATTATCAAAGTGTGTGAAAAAATGTATAACTATAGTGGATGGTATTTCTGATAGGTACCTACACCCTTTTAAATACTACATTCTGGTCATTAATAAAGCCAGAGTACTTTTCATGCAAGTAGAAATGATTTATACAAAGTTTTGCTTATATTGGGATTATTTTGAACCACAGTACAAATTAAGTAGAAGCAGCCGATAGCATGCCTTCGGTAAACTGCTGGTATTTAAAGTGGGGCGAAAAATTATAACTGCCTCTTCATACAGAAACAGAGATGCTCACCTTTCGAAATTCTCTAAAATCATACGAGATATCTCTTTTAGTTGTATGCCATGCGCTGTAAAGGGCAAATCAAAAATCGCCAGTCAAAATTAACACAACATACCCACAGCCAATTATCACGATTTATAAAAGCCGTTCCATAATATTTCGATGAATGGCATGTCATAATTTTGAACACTCAAACGAAAGAAGGAAAACTTTATTTTAATAACTCTCTAAATGTCTTGTACTAAATATATTATTCAATTAAACTGTTGAGATTTATTTACAATATTCACGGGAACTTATAGCTACCATTGTTCGTTGGTAAGCTTCTAACAGAAATCTCTTCAACATATAGTATCCACTCCCAGCACCAGGCCATAACATTTACCGTTTATTCCTGTTGGATTTCTTAGTGGAGAAATTAGGCAAACATATCATGGCCCACGGGAAAAGGTCTCATTATGATCGGCGCTTAAGCACGTCTTTACATCATAATATAACTCACAAAATTGTGCTTTTGGCTGCAATAATGTATCGTACCTTTAGGGCCAATCGGACGCTCACCGATTGAGAAAAAAATACTATTAAAAACAAAGAGCTCATCTGTTCGCCAGTGTTTATAGGACAGTTTACCTGCTTATACAGGCCTTTAATATATCAAAGCATTTGAATTATTCAATTAATATTTAGGTCGCCCCTCCCCATGAACTACAAACTTGGTGTGGTGGAGAACTTGTGCATTCTGGTGATCCCTATAGCTGTATTGGAAGCAATAGTATTGGCACTTGGAAATACCACCCATTCCAGTTAGGTTTACCGGTTTATATCGGCCTATAACTTATCAGAGCATTTGAATTAGTAGGCCAGGAGAAATTTAACTCGTTTCCGGAAGCTTGGATCTTGAGAATTGTAGATTAGCTTTAATTTGTTTGGGCTAAAAAGTACTGATAATAAGGCTAAGTTATAGGCATGGTGTGTATCTCTTGTGACTTTACTAAAAGTGCTGTAAAATTAGCGGCTCTTAGGATCCGCGTCGCCGCGTTGTAGAGGTTAGTGTATGCTCTCGGATACAGGCCTCTCCCAAGGGTGATAGGGCTCGGGGCGGAAATTCGAAAGCCCGCTATGCCAACAGGGCTGCACGGCTTCGCTTGAATGCAAGAAGTGACTGGCGGGTCGCAAACATATCTCGGGTACCGTCCCACAATGAAGGAGTGTCGCCCCTCCGTAGATCAGACGACTGGAGGGTCGTCTCTCGGCATAAATGGAAGGTTACGCTGCCTCGGGGATTAGAATCACCGCAGGCAAATCCCTACCCCGTCTTCGAATCGTAGCCAGAGCCGTCCCATGAGAGCATCACCTTATGTGCAGTTCCTACCCATACTCCGAGGTCTCTGCCTGGGCAAAGCCGTCGCTAAGGAAGGGGGTCAAACGATGCATGGTCTAGCGGTAGGAGGAGAAACGTGCTCCTCTTAGTTCCTCAGATGACGCGAGGGGTAAAGCCAGCTGCTGGGGTTGTAGATTGCCCCAAGCTATGAAGTGTTGCACAGGAAGGGACTAAGGAGACCTCGCACCGTGGGTCCGAAGAAATTGTTCGTTCTTTCGAAAATCTGAAATTGTAGGTGAAACGGATCGAAGCTCATAAAAATCCTAGTATGTTTGATCATTTGTAGTATCGTCCCGAGAGTTGCCGAGAGAGCGCTATAGAAGAGTTAGGCAGGAAATAGCGAAATTTTTATCAGGATTTTGGAGCATTTTTTTGATCTGCGGCCTGTGCATTCATATTTAAGGAGCCTCTCAATCGTTTGAGAGCTCTATTTACATACAAGCAACACAAACACACGACTAGGATTTAGCGTAGTTGGTAGATTGGAGCGTCGAATTTTCTCTGGATAATTAAATATCAATAAAAGTTTCGTAAGGCCAATCAAAGTATGTACATGTCTTTGAAAAAAAACACAATAAGGGTATACAAAATGCATTCAATATGATTTCCACTTCCATAATACAAGGCATTAGTCATTATTCATATTACCGCATTAAATTAACGAAGCATAAGAAATAAAAGATAGGATATGGACCACTTCTTTTAAGTGAAAGCTAAAATTCATCATAGGAAAGTTGGCTAACAGAGCATACGAATTTTCGGCAGGGAGGTTTTTCGAAATTGTTTCAACATATACAGAAAAAACAGGAATACAGTGTCTGCCCTAAAAAGGAAGTAAAACGATTATTCCTGGCGAGACAGACGTCTACAGTGAGGCGATATGTAGAGAGAAAAATGGTGATAGTTCTTGGGAAAACAACTCTACCCGCGCCAGTCGTCTGCGGGCCATTTCAGCCTGTGTAACGCTAGAGGACTGAACCCCTGTTCAAGGGTCGCGTCCCAAATTCACGATGCCACCTAGGCTAGATTATATTCTGGTTAGGCACAGATTAAGAAAGAGTGTGATAAATTGGCACAGGTTCTCGGGGACGGATACGGACACTGACCACAATTAAGTTTTATGAAGTGTAGCGTCCGTTTCAAAAAGATAAGGCTGGGGCGACGAGTCAGGAAATGGAATGTAGAAGCATTAAATGGATTAACGAGGAAAGAGTATCTGCAGGCTGTAGAAAAAATTATGGATGACGGTAAAGAGCTGAGTACTATAGAAGAAAAACAGGAATGTATCAAGACAGTGATATCGAAAAAAGACCACTATAGAAACCGTTTACGGGAAAAGAATAAGGAAACCATGGGTAACGGATGAGAAGAATGCAAGGATGAATGAGAGAAAGATGGAAGAATTTAAATACAGATTCAGGCAAAATGAAGTACAAATAGTTAAACAATAAATTGAGAAGGGCCACAAATAAAGCAAAAGAATAATGGTGGAAAACGCAATGCGAGGATATGGAAAGTTTACAGAAGAAGGGTGAAATTTGTGCGCGATACAGCAAGGTTAAGTTATTATCCGGAAGTAAGAAGGCAAGATCTGTGCTAACAGTTAACGATAAGTGGGGTAAGATAATAGTTGAATCAGGAAAAATCCAAGAGAGATGGAAGGAATATATAGAAACACTTTATGGTAGAGAACCTAGACCGACAAGGTTAGACATAGAAAAGGTACATGACGTTGAAGAAGATAGCCTAGGTTCAGGCATACTCGACAATGAAATAGAAAGGACATTAAAGGAGATGAAAGCAAATAAAGCCGTGGGGGTAGACAACATTCCTGTGGAACTGTTGAAATGTTAAGGAAAATTTGGGAAGGAAACTCTATATGGACTTATTTATAGTATCTATGAGGAAGGAAACTGGGCGGAAGATTTTGTGAGATCAGTGCTAGTTCCTATTCCGAAAAAGGTAAAGGCTACGTAATGTGAGGACTAGAAAACAATAAGTTTGATATCCCACGCAGCTAAAGTTACTCTCAGGATCATCAACAAAAGGATAGAGAGTAAGGAAAATGATTACTTAGGGGATGATCAGTTTGGGTTTAGGAAAGAAAGAGGTACACGTAACGCCTTTGCCTCCCCAACGTTGGCACTTCGCGAAGGAAGTGAGCATATTACGGGAAAATGCGGCCTAACTATAAATTCCATTTTCGGGAGGAGCCTTGAGAATTTCCATGCTCATTTTGGAATGCTTCACAAAAATGAGAATACGAAACACATCATTTAAATGTAAATCCAGAGTTAGGTAGAAGGAAGTATCAAGAGTTAAATAATTCATTGAGACGGGTAACAAATAGAGTAAAAATAGATTGGTGGCAGACACAGAGCGAGGATATGGAAAGTTTGCAGAGGAAGGGTGAAATTGGTGCGCTATATAAAGAGTTTGAAATACTTTTGGGAAATAAGAAGGGAAGATCTATCTCAACAGTTAGAGATGAGTCGGGTAAGATAATAGTTGAAACAGAAGAGATATGAGAGATAGAAGGAATACGTAGACCTTAGACCAACAAAATATGGGAGGAAGAGTTTTTGTGGTCTAACTCGTAGCATTTATGAGAGTAATTTAACCGGGAGACTGTGAGATCAGTGTCAGTTCCTAAAGGTAATTGCTATATCATGTGAGGACTGCAGAAAAATAAACTTGATTTCACGCCCAGATAAAGTGGTTCCCAGATTTGTCAATAGAAGAGTAGAGAGAAGGGCAACTGATTACTTAGGGGATGATCAGTTTGGGTTTAGAAAAGGCAGAGGTACGCTGAGGTCACTAATCGAGAGGAATATAGAATTCAATCAGGACGTATTTGCCTGTTTCGTAGATTTCGAAAAAGCGTTTGATAGAGTAAATTGGGAAAAAATAATGCATATATTGCAGAAAATAGGAATAGATTGGAGGGACAGGAGACTGATCCGAAACCTACACATGCCTCAGACTGCTCAGATGCGAGTGGGGAACGGAGAGTCCGGATGGGCAGTGTTAGGAAAAGGGGTAAGGCAGGGTTGCCCATTGTCACCGGTACTGTTCAACGTATATGTAGAGGAAATGATTAAAGAAGCATGGGAAGAACTGGAGGTAGGAATGAAAGTCGGAGGGGAATTCGTAAAATCGGTTAGGTTTGCTGTTGACCAAGCATTAGTTGCTCAGTCAGCCAAGAGGTTACAAGTATTGCTGAGTGAATTGGAGGTTCAGTACGATAAATATGGAATGAGAATCAATATTATTAAAACAAAGGTTATGCGATTTTTCAGAAAGAGAAAGGCTAGGCAAAATATTAAAATAGATGGGGAAAAAATAGAGCAGGTAGAACAGTTTACATATCTCAGAAGTTTTTTGCACCAATACGGTCAAAGTGGTACGTAAGGGACGTAAGGAGAAGAATTTCGCTAGGCTAGGAGGTTTTCTCAAGGAGGAGGGAGTTGATGACGGGGACGTTGAGTAGGGAGATTAAGAAAAGACTCGTCAAAACTTTGATATGAAGCGGGTTTATGTACGGCGCGGAAACATGGTCACTGAAGCGGGAGGATAGACGTAGAATGGAGGCCTTTGAAATGTGGATGTGGAAAAGAATGGAGGTGAAAAGGACCGAAAGGAAAACAAATGAGGAAGTACTGGAGATGGTGGGTGAGGAGAGGGGTTTGTTGAGAGAAATCCTATGGAGGCAGGAAAAATGGATGAAAGGCGTATTGAGTGGTAGTGGGATGTTGAAGAAGGTAATAGAGGGGAGAATGTTAGAAAAACGAGTAAAGGGCAGGGACAGGAAAGGGAAAGGGACGGAAGGAAGTGCACAGAGATGAAGAGGGACGTGATGTAGAGTAGGATACTGGATTGTGTTTTATTAGGCGTCACGGAATATTTATTTGGTAAATGTGTCCATCCAAAACACACCTTAACCGGTAGATTACTTTATAATAACACAGGCCAACAGTGGTTTTGGTGCCGGAGCTTTTAATGTTGATTTAAAGATTGGGGTGCTGAATCCAATTATGACACTAGTTTTTTTCCTATCAGCTATAGTTTTCAAGGTATAGATATGTTGTTACTTACGTAAAAAAATCTTCTACATGATGATATGGGAATATTATATTAATAATAAAACCCACTAAATATAAAGACTTAATTTATTTCTAAGGCTGTTAAATCACCCACAAACACAAAAGAATTTTACAATACAATTGAACACAAATACTAAAATTTTTTACTGTAATACAACAAATTGAAGAGAAAAAAATACATAAAAACATCACTCATCACATCGGAAGCTTCTTTTGCGCGATTTTCTTGAGTGCACTTTGTTCAAACAGTCTCGTTTTAAGCACCAGCAGTAATCTGCCATCATATGGTTATCCCAACTTCCTTGGTAGCGAGCTTCCATTGTTTTTACGTGTATATAGTATCCTGGTGAAATCTTTCACCTTGTTCTTCACTTGTGTCTCCTAAATTTCCAAGAAAATTATCTAAGTGGCTGTGTAGGTAGTGAACTTTTGTGCTCATATTACATCCAAGTGATTTGAAGTTACTGAGCATAATGTTTACCAGCTCAATATAATTTTCACTTTTGTGATTTCCTAGAAATTTTTTATGACCTCAGCATATGACATCCAACTAATTTTTTCAATCTCATTCATTGACTCGACAAAAGCAGGATCCTTTGTAAGTTTTCTGATTTGTGGCCCCTCAAAAATACCAGCTTTAAGTTTTTCAATATTTATATGGGGCATCTTTAGTCTTAAGTAGCCGAAGCATGGCCCATCCTTGTCAAGAGCCTTTACAAATTGCTTCATTAGGCCTAGTTAAATATGTAGAGGCGGTAAGATGATTTTCTCTCTTTCAAATGAAGATTCAGCAATGATGTTTTCTTTCCTAACAACCAAGTTTTCTCTCTTAGGCCACTCCTTCTTAATCCAGTGGTTTTGTCTGTCCCTGCTATCCCAGAGGCACAAGAAACAAGGATATTTTGTGTAGCCACTTTCCTGCCCAAGAAGAAAGTTCACCATTTTTAAATCTACACAAATCACCCAGCGATATTCCTGGTATTTTATCTTCTGTAAGACCAATGCTATTGTATCGTATTCTTCTTTCATTTTAGTTGAATGAGCGATTGTTATTGCGCCAAACCTGTTACCATTGTGAAGAAGTGCACATTTTAAACTACGCTTGGATCTATCAATAAACAAACGCCAATCACTAGCATCATATTGTGATAGTATTCCCATTTTTTCCAAAAGACCCTTAACATCCAAACAAAATGTAAGATTGTCTTCTTGAGTAAAGAAGGGTAGCATATCCTTTTCCCTTGTTCGATAAGAACTTAGTTTTGTACCGGGTTGCAGTAAATTCTTTTCATGCAGTCTTGATGCTAGTAGTTCGGATGCTTCCTTCGATAAGTTCAGTTCTCTAGCAAGATCGCTGAGTTCATCTTGATTGAATAGTTAATGAATTGTTGATACCTCCTCGTAGTCATTGCAACTATCGTCAATAGATTGAGAAATGTTTTCAAATAACTCAAATTCTTCCTTAGATATATCTGGTAACGTCTGAAATATTGGGATCGGTATTTCTTCTGAATGGGGTACCGGGCGTCTAGCTGAAGGCAAATCTGGATATGTCCACTTGTGGCGATTTTTTCGATTAATTCCCGAAACATTTACTATGCAAAAATAACAGTCGTCAATATGGTTCACAGATTCCCTCCACACCATTGGCACACCAAATTTTAGACTTTTCCTTTGTCCTGTTGTCCATTGCCGCAGATGTTCAGTACATGTTTTACACACAAAATGCGGTGCTCATGTTTTATCTTGGTCACCAAGCTTAACACCAAAATATCCCAAGTATGCACGTTTCACAAAGTCTGTAATATTTTTCCTAATTTCTTTTACCATATATTCCCATGTATACTTATAGATTTATTTAACTTTGAAAATTATTTTTCGGAATATATCAAATATTAAAACAACTAATCGTAAGTTGTGCCATATCTAAAAAAGTAGAGCTGTTAAATAAAAACGGATTTCATATTTGGATTTAGCTCTACAAATATAGTTAAAATCAACACAAAGATTCCTACAAAAAAACTATAAAACGAGGCCTACAAAAAAAATTTTTTGTAGGCCTGTGTAATAAATGCACCAACACCCTCTATTCTCTTCATCCTTTCTTCGTTAGCTAGAAACATCTTACCACTGCCGCATTACTAACGTATCCCTTCCGGACCAAATAACTCTGCCCGTAATAATTTTGTACCCCAACGGGTATCCGCTTCACAGTGTACGTAAAAGTGGTCTCCGGAGACCTACCAATGAAATGGTAAAACAAAACCTGGTCAGTGATCGAACCAGGGCAGACGGGATGGCCAAAACACGCCAGCCGGAATTTTGACAGATCTGTTGTCTATTCAAGCCGATAAACACGGTGAAAACCAGAAAAATATGCAGAGGTAGAAGCTAGACTATGAGGAAATTCTTTTAAAGACGTGCTCATTGTAATCCTGTGGTGTAAGAGTTTTTCACATACATAACTTCGGCTCTTTCGTCCTTTAAGAACGTGCGCTATTCTTATTACCGATATTCAAAAAACTTTATATTTCATTCCTCCCCAACTGTTTTCTTTTTAATAATTTTTTTGTACATTCTGATGAACCTCGATGGATGTACCTGAGGGTATGGTGGTGATAGAATATATTTAGTCGGAAGGTAAGTCTTCCATAAATTTTCATTTTGGGGAGATACGTGTTTCAATAGGAGTGGGATTTTAAGGATGTTAGGGGATGATTTTGGAAGAAACGAAATAAAAAAATCGAAAGGCATATTTGGAAGGGTTAAATACATATTTCTTAAGTTCTAGTAGAAAATGTCTTTATGGTATGCTTTTCGCCTGAAGACGTGAGTTGGATTGCCCGCGTGCATTGAGGGAAGAAACTTATCGTGATTCTCCCTCTCTCCTTCTCCGCTCGCCTAACTTTCCCCCGCCACCCTTCACTCGGAGGGACTTCCTCCACAACGGCCCTTACACTGCGAAACTACGTCCAACTCCTCCCACCCTCCTTCGGAGACAACCGGGAAGGGAGGGCGGTGTGCGAGGATCAAGAGGAGCAGGAAGACTTTGCCAAAGACAGAGTGGAGTGCGAGGGGTGGCGTGACCTCTGCCTCTCCCCGCTCCTTCGACCCTCTCCCCGCGATGTAAGGGGAGGGAGGTGGGTGGGAGCGGATGGCGGTAACGAGGGTCAGTGAGGGCGCGGTGTCGCCTCTTCTTGCGGGGGTCGTTAGGAGGGGAGGCACCTCTGCGGAGAGGAGTTTATAAGGGTTCGTTCCCATTGACCCTCTTGGAGAGGAGGGGCGCAACTGGTATTAAAGGGGAAGTCGCGACTCTGTGACGCAATTCATGGAAAGTTTCGCGCCGCTTCGCAAATCTCCCTCCCACTCGTCCCAGCCAGAACAACGACGAGACGGCGACGGCTGAGGTCATTTCAGTTTCATAATTGTTTCCTCTGTCGCGGCGTGTGTGACGGAGTACGAGGGCGGGAGGTTCCATGCAGGGAGTTGGAGTGAGGTCTCCTTCCAGGGCCTTTGGAAGCCCCTAACTCCGCTGCCTCTGGCTCCACCGTCCCACCCCCACCACCCCCTTGGGGCCACTTGCGGTGCTGTTGCCTCGCATTACGGGGAAACTTTTCCGGGTGGTGAGGGGTTGACCGGGAGAATGCCGGCAGGGGTAAGTGCTTCCCCCTCTGGAAAAAGCGCGCGCGTCCGCCCACCAACGCAGCTGTCTTGCCTTCTTCTTCTCGCTGCGTGGTGGCCGCGATGGGGCCTACTGCTGGGACGCCCAAGACGGCCAAAGAGAACTTCCAGTTGCCTACACCTCCAACATCGCCCAGAGGTCTTCACTTTGCGCTGGCTTTCACCCGGCCGCAGAATCATATCTGCCCATGCTAATGGCCATCGATGAGCGAGCACCGAGCGAATGACCAAACAGAATTCGGAAAGCATTGCTGCCGCTCTGGAAAACTGTTTCAGTAATCGGTAGAAATGAGGAGACCGATAGATTGTCTTTAGAGCCCATGAATTTGGGAATCTGAGCCGGGATCAAGTTTAAGGTGCGATACTTGGCAATTACATTTAAAATTAAAAAAGTGCGAAGAGGTAAATTTTTGTAAACACAGCAATTCCCTGCCGAACGCCCACAGCATTGGAAACACCAAAATGGAACGTGTATACTTACTTAAAAATCTAGGCGTTACGCTCACACACGATCTCTCCTGGGTGAAGCACATACGGGGAATATTTGTACAAGGTAACAAAACATAGGATTGTTCAGCAGAGTGCTCGGCAAATGTGATGAAAAGGTCAAAGGGAAATGTTATCACAAAAAATAGGATTTTTTAGAAGACTACTGGGTAAATGTGATGAAAAAGTCAAAGAGAAATGTTATCTCTCGGTGGTTAGGTCTCATTTAGGATAAACTGCAAGTATATGGAATCCTCGCGAAGTTGAAAGAAATGCCGAATTTAATCGAGTGCAGCTTAGAGGAGCTAGATTTATAAAACGTTGTTATGATAAACTTAGCAGCGTATCCAAAATATTAGAGTAGCTAGGCTAGGAATCACTGACGGAGCGAAGTTTAAATTACAGATTGAAGCTCTTGCATAAACTGGAAGGAGGTCTCTTTAGCAGTGATGTTGAAAACGTATTATTAGTCCCATCGTACAACGGTAGGAGAGATCATGTTAATAAAATTAAAGAGAATAAGTGTAGAAGAGATAGATTCAACACGTCATTTTTTCCGCGAACGATAAAGGTTCATAATAAAATTGTTCGGCCGCGAAAGGGTCATGTCGGTTAACAATTATTCTGGTGTGTATTCGCCCCTTGCCGCACATCCTAGCTTTGGTGGCTTTCAGGGTACATAAATAAATAAATAAAAATGATGGTTCTTTAAACCAATACTCAAAAGCGCCTATGCCTAAAGATGCAATGTAAAGTGCATTCGAGTAAACTTCAATGCTTTTCTTAATGAAATAATAGATATGAAAATTTAATTTGTGTACTTAGGAAAGTAGAAATGGTTTTGCATGATTTTGTGCTGATTACGTATCATTCGGTGTAAAAATGAATACTTGAAATAGACAGTGATAATATTTAACTCTCTTATTTACTCCTGAGTTTTCTATCAACAAATATATGATGAAGATCGAGTACTAGTGTCATCTATGTCAAACGTCAACATGGGTCTTCTATACCTTTCTGAGAGTGTTTGAAAGAAGCTCTCTAGTAAGAGTATGGCTTGAGTTGATTTTTCCCATAATACTCTCTTGTTCTTTTCGTGAGTCTTAGGACTCCAAATTCAATTCCCTCAGCATACACGTCATAACAACCCTTTTTTCGTAAAAATTGTAATTAACCTATTGTATTTAATCTGATATTCTCCAATTAAAATTCCCTAATTCTTTTAGCGGCGTGTCATGACAGTCATTAATTTTAAAAAAATAGGATTAGTTTTAATCTTGCAAAGAATTTGGGGCGTTAGCTCTATCCTCAACTATCCAAAGCAGCTTGAAGGTCGATTATTGTGGTGGTTGGTGATTTAATTATCTATTCATTATTTAGACATTGCGGACAGCACTAGAGTTTCCTCGCATTATTTTTTCCAGCACCCAAAGCTCGGAAGTGTCATCATCACTCAATGTTGTCAAGCCCCGTCAGACACAGACTACGTCTGTGGTAAATGTGGACGGGGAGCGAACGTTCTCGGTCTTAACCTGCCTCTGAATAAAATACATTAGCTCAGTAAGCTATCTGTCGAATGCGCGTCAAACCCGCCTACACAATACATCTCGCTTAGACCATGTAAACTATATACATCTCCTCCTCCTACTCAGAAATATAACTGCAACACTTGCGGCCAGTTTAATGTTTGAGCTATCTTGGTATCGTTTTATCCTGAATGAAGTACTCGGGAATCGTACTCGGGCCCACCTTTCAGTATCCCAGTGCTCTACCCATTGAATTACTTAATGCCCCTTTTACATTGTCGAAGTAATATCTATACTTAGCCTTTATATTTGAACTTGTATTCTTTTCTGAGGAACGTTACGGGTTGATAACATGATTTGACGATCCTAGTAAACTCTCCAGGCAATCAAAGTGTGCGGGATGTTATTTGCTCCACAGAAATCCACTAAGTCATTTTTTGGATTGGACATTGAAATGTGGACCCTTGGCGCCTTTCAAAAAGTGCCGTCTAATGCAAAGCCTGGCTTCTCTCCGCCCTCCTTCGCCACTTCCCCGAAAATCCTACCTTGATCAAATCATTCGCTTATGCCCAGTTGTACAAAAATACTGCAGCTGACCCATCGGTCACCTACAACACTACCGGAGAAAGGAGAGAGAGTTCTAATTGCATTCTTAAATTTTCGTTTGCGCGCCAAGACATTGCTTCACCGCATTCTTGACGGACACTAAATACGATTCGAGTGGCTCGGGCGAGCTGAGCATTATTCGTAATTCACGCAATTGATACGAGCCGCCATGAGGTATCGTTCTCTCGCCAATCAAGTGTGACTTAGAATACGAGAATTGCGAGAATCTGCCGCGTCCGAGAAGCGGGAAGGGAGGAGGGAGCGGATAGGGGGCGCCAAGAGGAGGCACCTCGTTCTCAGAGCAAGTGAACTCGCCCTCCATCCATCGGAGAAGGAAGAGCATCGCCTCTCTTCACGGGGACAGGCACACAATGTGCCATGCGCTGGCATATATTCGTTGTAAAAGGCCTTCGGTCGGAAGGGAGGGTGAGCTCCACGCCGGCCCCTATTCTTCCTAATCACCCCTGAAATTTCCTCTCATCTCCATCCCCGCCGTGCATACTCTATACGCACGCCCCTTCACAAACGACATACGATGACCGCCCCCCTTGCCCCTCCCCCACAACCATCCCCTTCTTTCATCAGTGTACGGGACCAACAGGCAGAGAAACTTTTCGTCGACCGTGATGCTAGTGGGGGGGATGGTGGCATGAGATGCAGGGGCATGTATATATATGAGATATGATTTGAGGGGGTGGACGAATGGATGAAAAGGGAGAAGGGAAAGAAGAATTAATAAATACTCATGACAGGCGAGGGATTCTAGGAGTCTAATTTCATCATCACTAACATTTCATTTCCACGATTTGTTACCCTATTTTTTACTTACTGTTTTTCCTTATCGTCCCAATCAATATCTATCAGACTAATGGTTCAATAAAAACAAAATGAATTACTTCATTTATGCATATATACAATGTACGAGCATGCATGTATTTTCTATATACATACTCGTATATATAAATAAACAATATAAGAACACATAAAAAGGACACTCATACGTTATTTCTTGATAATTTCGATGGAATTGAGCTCCGTCTTTATCAGTAGATGCAGTAGAACTAACTGCTGGTACAGGGGAGGTGAAATATGTGAGAGAGAGAGAGAAGGGGACGGGGGAAGGAGAGAACGGGTGGTGGGGGAGGGGTGAAAGAAAGGGTTGTGGAAGGCGAAAGGGAGAAGGGAGGCCAGATGGGTGCGGAGATGGGATAGGAATGAGAGAGGGAGGGTGTGGAAATAATTCCCAAGCAATGCAGAAGACAAACAGCCAATCCGCAGACATTGCAACATCTACGACCCAGGGGTCAACCTACAAAATCATCATCATGACTCAACAAGTCAAAACCCAGGCCAAGAATAACTCAATGTATGCGGACAAACAAAATATCTTACTATCCCGCGTGAAACAAATCTACACCTGTCCACTTCAACCCTCAATAATTAATGAACGACATTGAGACCCGGATGATGATAGGCTTTGTACAGTCATATAAATGTCATTTCCATCATGTTTAATTTTATAGGATTATCGGATAGGGGAAGGGATGCTAGAACGGAAACATTGTACCCTGGTCTTCTACCACCTACCTACCACCATTCTACCACCACTGATAGAAGGGGGTGCTGTGGTTGGAGACATGTTTTGGGATGGGAATACTCGCAGACGGGGAAGAGGGATTACATGAGGCACGATGATTGTTTATCCTGAGGTCCAGGGGTGTGGAGCACTGGCCTATGTAAAATACCGGGAAGAGTTTTCATGTCAGAGGATAGATTACATTCTGAGATGTACATGAGGAGTAGGGGAAGGGCGGGAGATAGTTAAAAGGTGGGATGGATAGGGGTGGAGTGGTGAAAATAGGACAAGTTTTGCATCCTGCTCGCAAGCAAGGAGTGGGTTTGATTCTGGGGGTGGGAGGGGATTTGGAAAGAGGCTTGGTGGATTTAAGGAGATCTGATAGGTTGGCGGGCCGTTTGAAGGTGACAGAGGGGCACACATGTACACACAAATACAAGCATGTATATTCCTAACTGGATCATAAAAAATTAGTGTGTTCAAACGCATCAATAAATATTTCTTTTTATACAAAAATATTCAGATGCTTGGGTTGAGGAATGACTGCTTAAACTGCTACTGAGTGACGGTTTCTTTTTTCTGTTCCAGTGTAAAATATATATGAATATAAGATGCCCAGACAATTCCCTCGGTGTCACTAATTTAATAATATAAATAAAAATATAATTCATTAGCGGATTCAAAGGGCAGTCTTTAAGATATTTCCTAGTTCAGAAGCATTAGTTTTTTGATAATCTCCTGTAAATGGATCTTATTTAGTTGCATTATATTCTGCCAGATGCGCAATGTGTATTAAACAGCGATATACGGCACAAGTAATTTTGGTATCAGACGCGGGAATGTATAGGGAGTTAAGGTGAACTCCATTAAGACCATTACTGTATTGCTTTGTAGAGAGAGCTGGAGACTGCGGAGTCTCTTTAGTGAGTGGTGTGCGCCGCAGGAGGGAAGTGAGGAGACAGAGTGTTTGAGTTGGAAATGATCCCCTCCGTCGGGTATTTTGGACACCCAAACACCAGCCTGCCTCCTCCTACTCCAGTTCATCGTCAACTGAATTGCCCTGGAACTATTCCTAATTCTCCTCACCCATCACTTGACATTTGTTTCGGCATCCACCGGAGGCGACTTCAAAAACACGAGATTTGGGTAATGACGAGCATTCACTCTGCCTGTCACCAGTCGCTCAAATGCGTGATTCTATCTATTTCGTAATGCGAAATCTCTTTTAATCTTCTTTTATTGATGTCATTTAGTTATTACTGTAAACAATTGATGCGGCAAACATTCCGCTTTCCTCTGGCGAGTAAACTGAGGTCTTACGTGATAAAGTATGAAGAAACAGCTTCGTTCATTTTGACCATTTTCTCTCCCAGCTCAAATGTCCAAAGCAAACGCCTTACTACTATATCATTAGTAACAAAATCACCCTGAACGGCCGTCATACCTACAGTGAGTTCCCATTGAAAGAATGTTATCATCACCCAGAAAATAAACAACAAAACACCCACGACTTGTTACTTTTTATTGCCATGCAAAAAAATGCGTGAATAGTTAATATATTATGTTATCAAATTACAAGGAATACTCGCGCTATTAAAAGGGTAACTCATTCACCGAATTACACCCATTCGCTTTTACACCAAGGTACCTGTTGAAACACATGAAAATGTGTGATGCATTCCTCAATCGGAATTGAATCGGATGGATTCATTAGTTACTTTAACAAAGATATTAAGCCACATACACATTGAAAATGTTAATTATTATTGATATACGCCACTGAAGGCAGGTGTTCTATGAACGCTAACTGAACAGCGGTACAATTATCTCACTCTCTCAGCAAAACACTAACTGGCATCTGATATAGCATCACATTCTCTCTTCAATTCTGAATACTCATGGTCTACGTACCTTCTTTCCGTTCAACATGCCTATCACTTTCCTACCCATTCCTTGCTTCCCCATTCTGTCACAACCATCGATACAAGTCTTTAGTCGTCCTTCAAAAAGCATTCCGTTCATTATTCCTACCTTTTTTCTCCCCACAATCGCTTATATTCCCCCAGCCTCGCCATTCCTCTTTTATTTTCCTTTCTTATTTGTCTACTTTTATTTCTCCTTTTCCAATCTTCTCCATAGAACATTTGAAATTACTCCAACTTACAACATTCACCTTGCTAGAAGAAACCACGCTCCTTACCATTGTCTTAAAAAGCCTTTCATAACATCCTTATTGAACGCCCTTGTCATCAATTCTCTCCTCCTTGCGAATGGGTCTTTCCGTAACGCATTAAAAGATCGTATGCCCTCCTTACTTTGACCATTTTGGTCCAAAATTTTGGTTCCTATATGGATAAACTACCCTTTGCTTTAGTTTATGAAGTTCTATTGTGACATGTAACCTTTTTTTCTCTGTTTAAAAAATCTTTGTATCACTTTAATTGATACGTATTCCACACCTACCGTAATGACTTTTCAATTCACTCAGCAACTCTTGCAACCCCTCAATGAAAAACTAAACTGGACTGATTTTACGAATTCCCCGCTGACTTTAATTCTCACCTCCAGTTCTTCCCATGCCTCAAAAATCATTTCCTCCACATTTACGTTGAAAACCACCAATGGACAACCCTACCTTACACCTCTTCCCAACACTGGCCATCCAGACTCTCGGTTCCCCACTCGCACCCGAGCAGTCTGAGACCTTTACAGGTTGCGGATCAGCCTCCTATCCATCCAATCTCGTATATTCTGCAATATACTCATTAGTGTTTTCCATTTCACTGTAGCCTACTTCCTATAAAAGGTATCAAAATAATAGAGCACAAATAACAATTACATCTGACACGTCCAAGTTAAGCTGTCATTAAGTACAACTCAAATTCTAGTGCACGAATGCAATGGTAAAAGCCTTCATTTGCAAATACCACAGCGAAACAAATTCTTCCTCCTTTATGGAGTCCTTACATTTCCCACGACGTTTGGTGTCAATTGAAAAATTTACTGTAGTTGAGGATGCCTCGAAGCAAAGGAAAGCATTGTGGAGACAAAATACCGAGATTCATCGCTATAGACGATAAACTTTCGAACAAATCGGGATTCTGGAGTGCCAAGGAGTATCGACTCCTTTAACGTGCCAAAATTATTCCGCTTCATTTGCTCCAAGGCCATACTCCCATTTTTCCTCTTTGAAATTTTTATGAGGGTGACAAATCAGTAAAACTTGGGATCAATTGTGCGTAAAAACCAAGAATTCCAAGAAGCGGGATCTATTCTTGGGAAGCTATGAATCACTTCAGCTCTTTATGGATTAATCCAGATTCCTTTGAACAACACAACATGAATCTCAAAAATGACTTATTTCTGGTGAAATGGATTACTTTTTTCCGGAATTTACTGTGAACTTTTGTCTTTCTCATCCGCGATAATACATTTAATAGAGGTGCAATGTATTTTCTAAGTTTTCAGTTATCATTACGTTTTCTAAGTAGTTAATTGGCAGAGTAGCTAATTAAATATACAATGCGTAGTTTTCTACGGGATTTGGTGGAATACGAACGTATTAATAGCCAAATGGTTGGAATATTTCATTTGTAAAAAAATTGACTATCAACTAGGTTTAATGTGCTACACCAACTTCAATTGCTTAGCGAGTAGAGTCTCTTATGCTCTTTTTTGTCATTTTATTTGCTTTTGAGTGTATATTACATTGATTTTGTTCTTTTTCTGCACCTTACGATGGTGTTGAATTTTATTTGCATTTGAGTGCATATTACATTGATTTTGTTCATTTTCTGCACCTTAAGATGGTGTAGAGCATCTAAAACAGATTAAGTAAAATTTAAAAATATTTGAAAATGACCTAAATAACCATTAATAACTAAATTTAACTTCTTCAAATGCTGGCTAACAGTTGAGGATGTAATTTTTCCATAAAGGATCTGAACTCGTATATAACCTGATTTTTTAAAAGTAATTCTTTCTCCCAGGATCTCTTCGTGCCCTAAGGAAATTATGAACGGTAGTTCTTTCATTACGAGGTGGAATTTTGTACAAGACTGCCAGTAAATCTCTTAAGTGAAATAAATATTCAATTTGCATGATATAAATAAAATAAATTAATCCCCGCTAACAGTAATAGTAATAAATTCAGAGTAATATTTTAATTCTCATGTCAAAAGTCCAACTACTCAAAATATTCTTTTTCCGGGTAGTGCTACCAGCAAACTAGTGTAAATTCTCCGTTCATCACCAGTTACTTGTTCTTGTTTGTACATTAATTTTCTAAAATAGTCTTATTAAAAAACATTTCAACGTGGGTGTATTCTTAATCTTTCGGGATGGATGGTGTTCCATGCGTTCCTTAATTAAATATTAAATACTTTTTCAACAATTCAATTAATGATATCAATAATCATTATTGTTAATTGTCGATCTCTTAAAAATCGGTTGGTAATAACTGCTAGGAAGCGTTGGGTACTATCTGTTGAGTAAATACTCACCGACAAAGAATTGCCAAAGAATATGCCTGGCCTGGCTGAACCCGATCCAAATGATTCTTAATCTATTTGGAATGGAAAATATTTCCAACAGCACGAAACTGCTGTTATCAGATCATCATTCTTTCCAGTGGGAGTCAACATAGAAAAATGTTGGAACAGAAGACCATAGAGACAGATCCGAAGAAACCTTCCATCTAGTTATGTTGGTATATAATATTATAGATAGATATCATCATTTTGTCGCATGGTAGCTAGGAGCTTGGAATGAATATTCCTCAAAAATCTCAACAAAACCACAAAGACATTAATATGGAAACGGAAGTGGCAGGTCGTTTACCATTTCTGAATATAATAATTATTTTTATTAATACAATAGTTCATTGCTGACTATTTGGCCGGACAGTAACATGTGGTGGCAAAAAAGAAGTGAAACAAATGCTACAGTATATATAAAAATGTACTGTGGTATAAATAAGATACTCTTACAGAAACAAAATGTATCAATCATTTCTTAGCCTAATCCTTAACGGGATAAGGTTACTTGGGAAAGGTTCTAGGATACTCTTAAGGGATAGGATACGCAAGAGTATATCAATTTTCTATCCCGCAATACTGTCTAAGGAAAGCGTAGTAAATTTGAGAGAATCGATAAGATTTGAATCGAATCTGGGGGAATCGATGATTCATACACTGAAGATATTATAGGGAAAAGGGTGTTATAATTCACAGAAGGAAAAAGCACGCGTGGAGTCTTGGAAGAAGGAGCGTGCAAAGGAAGGGCAGTCTTTAACTATGTGTATATTAGAGAGCCTTCGCCGCTCTACTTTGAGACTATGGTCTTATCTCCCCAAATAAAGGGCTATTCCAAAGCTTCTGAAGTTCCAATCCACGCAGTATCCCCATGGTGAGCAGTCTAGCAGATGGAAGTCTGGGCCGCGCCGTTCACCACCAAGAAACTTATGCGGACCGATATTGGGGCAGACTTTCCGTCGCCATTTGCCAAGAAGACCTCATTAATTAATCATTAATGAATTGGCTCTTACAGTATTTTAGAAGTGGAATGACTTCACTTTGAGAAACAGCAACGTGCATTCGTCCTTCAGAAAAACGGATATCCGAAACACTAAATAAAAGTGCCGCAGAGGAAGAAAAGTTGACGGAGACCCATAAACAGACCGTTGAGGCAACAGGGAAAGAAAAATCAGAGGAAGGATGCCCTTAATTTTGAGTTATTATCCTCCAAGTAAGCGGGAAAAAGGGCAACTCCAACGGAAACACAACGTGACTATTAGACTCTCCGGATACCCAGTCCGAAGCACTGTGATTCGGATCTCAAACACGAGCGTGTGTGTTTGAGTGTTGCAGATAACGTTGAATTGTGTGCAAAATGAGGAATGAAAGACCTTCGAAGGACCATCGAAAAGAGAGAAACCTTTACCTGTCAACCAGACACATCGTGTCAGCCGTCAGGGTCACCGGATGTACATATTCGCGACCTCAAGACCGAATTCATTTCCAAGACTATCACTATATGCGAAATCAAGAATAAATAGTTCGGATACGATGATAAAATCTTCACCATACTCATCGGAGGAGCCGAAAAAATATCAATAAAACAAATGCAACTTCAACTGGAAAGATGATACCAACTTGTCTCTGAAAAATGAATCATACAGCTGTCAGTTTATCAGGACGTCCGGAAAGGGCCGTTACGCCGAAAAGGCAATCAGATTACCCAAAGTCAGCCAAGTATGGGCACCAACCAAATTCTATGAAAACCACTTATACCTGAAAAAGCTTCCACGAGAGTGAGCGAGACTATTGCCACTTGAAACAACCTATTTCACGGCAATCTTGGAAAAAGGAAATTCTCAAAAGGCATTAATATCCTAATAATGTTTCAAATCTGCGCCTATTTCTCTCAAGAATTCCGGTCAAATAATTGCTCTCTTCCACCTGATAAAACCTCCGACTTCAATGATTTACTTTAGCTTTTGAACTTATAGATAATTTAATTGTATTCCTTTTTATCTGAAACATCTTTCAGAGAAACTCCTATCAAATATACAACGAGTGGTTTTTGGCCAAGCTGCTTACGTTACAGGAGTGTACTTGATAACCCGTAGTTGTCTCAATCTTTTTTTACTAAAAGTAATGTTCGGAAATAGAGCCAATGGAAGAGTTTATTGTTTGAGTCCTTGCAGCTCAAAGAACTCCACGTCCACGTTTTGTGATTTTTAACGAGTATCTACCTTAACCAGAGCCATAAAAAGAATATACGAACCACTAATTCATATGAAATTATTATACACAAGTCATGATGCGTTTAAAGTCTAATAACTTATTTCATAAGAGGAGAGGAGGAGTTATTTCATGACAAAATTTCTGCCGTGTATTCCGGATTCTCACATTGACACTTAGCGACAAGTAGCTCTAATCGGGACTGTCCATCACTTCTTTACGCCACGGGTTTCTTTTTGCTAAACTCATATCTTAGATTTTATCCTTCAAAAAGCCTTAACTAACTTCCCCATTTTCTTTTCTTGAAGAAGTGATATTTTCCTTAGGCGAAATATTGAAAAGTGTTTAGTGTTTCTTTTTATTTATGGAATATCTCACGTAGTTATGGTTCACATAAGCCGGTGTCATAATCAAATAAATCCTGCCAACAAAATTTTGTGGTCTAGAAATTATTATAAATCAATATATTTTTATATCAGTGTGTGTTATCAGCTGACATGGAGTTATATCACATTGTTCAAAGTAACTTTGCTGCGTCATTGCCAGGTAATACGACTATTGCTTTTAAAACATTGCTAGTTTTGCTTTGATAAAACATTGTTGCCAATATTTCTCAATGAATTATTTTTATGTTTCTTCTTTGGCATAATTTTCAAGCTAATCAAATTGGGCGTATGATTTGTATCGAAGAAACCAACGGATGCACCTCAATCTCATTTGCTCATCCATTACTATTTTTCCGTTAAATTATATTCATACCGCAAAGAATCGTCCATATAATTCCTAACACGTTTTTAAACAATTGTTTCTTCATCTTCAAACAGGTTTCGTATACAAAGAAGTAATTTATACATGATACATACAAAGAAGTAATTTTACGCTTCAGTATTTCGGTATCAAGGAAATAAGAGTGCATTAAGTTCGGGTTGCCATTGGAGACGGATGAAGATGAAGTTGACTGATGACGTTTTGCAGTGACAAAATTGATTTGATCAATATCTTAACCTTTTCCAAACCTTAACCAATATATGTTACGAACACAATTTGTAGTACTATATGTTCGCGGTAGCTTGAAAAAATAGGAATGTTTCCACTCCTCGTGAGCATTTTGGAGCACGATAGCTTGGTGAAGGCAATTGCGGAAGGCTGACTGAACGGGAAGAACTGCAGAGGAAGGCTCGTCGGATAAGATACATGAAAGAGATAAGGGCCGACGTGGGAAGAAATATGAAGGCATGATAACGAAATTGAGGAGATAGGTACGTTCATCCAATCTCAAGATAGGTGATTGTTAATAATTGTAAGAACCTGCAGAACATTTAATAACTATCTGTAAATAAATTATGGTACGGAGAGTAGTTAGTTTCCTTTGCTATGGAATATTTTAGAAATAAAATTCACTTCTCCTAATACACCATCCAAATGTTTATCTCTAAGGAACCTAAATGGTTTTAGATGCTTTAAAAGATAGAAATAATGGTAAATCATAGGGATGAATTTTGCAAAAACTCTTGGAGTCACTTCATAGTATGGTTTATTTACGGATTATATATTAAAATAGTGCGTAATGGTACCGATATGAAAATAGTGCGTAAGTCAAGAGTGGAGTGCTCACCAGAACATTGGATGTTTGAAGTTGGCGACGAATATAAGTGATATAAAACTACAAGTACTAATATTTTTGTCTATTTCTACCATATTTGTATTAATTCTTGACATGCTAATCCCTTTGGAAGCGAAATTCCCACCAATATCTTTCCTGCCGGATAATTTTACCCCCGAAATTACACTCGGGTATCTTCGTAGTTGCAACCCACTGCCGTGATCCTCGGTTGTAACTTAGTCAAAAACCTTTCTTCACATTTTCGTGAATCCTTTGTTTTACGAAACAGAGGAATAGTTAAAAATCAAATGATAACTGTACATAGAGCTCCCAACAGAGAATAAAGTTTAATTTTCATCATTATCACTTAATAAATTTCTTTTGATCTTAAAAAAATATCAGATAGTTGAAGATACAAATGTTCTATCACATTCGGTTTTTTATATAAAATTTGAAAATCATAACGGCTAATTGTTATTTCTAATTTATTTAATAATAATGTGCACGTTTAGAGAATGAAGACAAGTTGAAATATTTTTAATGGATGATAAAGGTATTGATATTTTTAAATGTGATACTTTTGTGAATTATTTGGAAATATTAAAAAATCATGTATGATCATTTAGCTGACTACATTTTGTACTTAAGTTTTTTCCAAAAATACCTGAAAAAATCACACAATATCCTTTATATGACATGATAATGTCTCTCCTATGACTAGGGTTTGCACGAAATTGTTTACTTTTTTTACTTCATAATAATTACGCGCCGAAATCCATTAACTCATTTACACTTAATCGAAGACTTTTAGATGAGCTATTGGATAAAAACCAAACTTAATGAGTGATCTTTGATGATAATTTGTCTTAAAAGTTGTAACCAATGGCAGGTGTCTTTGATGACCTCTTTGACTTCTAATAAGCATCAAACACTTTTGTACAGCCATTTTTTAATTATGACGCACACGAAATTCACTCTTGCTTATTAACTTTATGAGAAAGGATGTATATAATTTTAAGGAAGCATCTGGATACGATTACAAAAATAACAATTATAGCCCATAGCCTATATTTCCGCCAAAACTGTTTTTGGTAAATGTTTCAGAAAGAGGACGGCATAGTATAACCTATGCTGTATTGATAATTTCTAATAGTTGTGTTTATATCTAGTAGGACATATTTCGTTAGAACTATGAGATAGAAATACAATACATATAATGTCACAGACATTCATAGTCGTGCGCGACGCGCAATAGTCCACGAGGTTAAAGCCAACTTTAAACACTTGGGCTGTGTTTACCTTTGACAAATTCGAAAAAATTGCGGGAGATGTCGCAACAGGATCTTCAAACAGAGACATCCGCTTGTATGCATTTCAATGCAACAATTTCAGAGTGTTAAAATAATTCGCCTTGACCGGGATTCGAACCTGGATCCCTCGTGTTCATCCTCGGATCCCGATGTTCCTGTAAAGCCCCTAAAATTCCATAGCTTAAGAGGACGCCTCGATAGCTTAACTGGCTAAATCACTCGACCGGACGCGAAGGCAAATGATTTTTGCACTCTGAAATTGTTGCATTGAAATACATATTAGCGGATTACTCCGTTAAAAGTTACTGATGTGGCATCTTCCACAGTTTCTTGGAATTCGACATATGTACGCGCCCAAGGGAAGGAATAGTAGGTAATGTGAGTGAATGAATCTTAACTTCTGCAAGAGTATTCGGAAGAGATAAATTTTGCGAAATAAATCGTCCGATGAATGAATTAGTCAAAACAATGACCCCCATGTCTGAAATATAACGCGTCGACAGATGTACGAATATTACTGCCACATCTTTCACGAGTATGGTTCATACATAGTTTTCGTGCAACGGTATTTTGCAAGGGAACCCTGTGCGTCTTACTACGGAACTTAGTCCAATAAATATCGATCAAGCAGCACATACTCTTGTCGCATACCTACCTGCACGTTAATACGCTCCTTAAGTCAAAGGCCGCGAGTTTCACAACACCGAATTCCTTTTCCCCCGTGACGCACATCGGAAGGCTCCGTAATGAAGAGCCTCGAAAAGTAGAGCACGCGTGTTCAGTTCTTCGGAGCGACATCATTTTTAGCGCTCAATTTCTCGAGGCGATAGCTCCAACATATTCATCCTACCCCGGGAATCCACACGGCCTCGATCGAGACACCTGGGAAGGGAAGTCCGGAAAGGTTGGGGGCGCGGAGGGAGTGGATAGGACAGCCCAACGGGGGCCGAGGGCAAGAAAGGGGCGAGGAACACCCTGGCCGTGTTCGCGAGCAGAGGGAACGATCCTTTCTTGTTAAGACGCACGGCGCACAGAAAGACAAAGGCGCGCTCAATCGAAGTAGGGGCGATTTGGGGGGTGGGGGGAGGGTGGCAGGGGGTGTCGCTTGTTGTTAGGAGGATGCTGCCGTCTTCTCCTCGCGGAGGTAGGGAGCGCTTTTATATCTGGGAGCCTTTATCGGGGACAAGAGGACGGAACGACCTCGCTTATAATGCGACGAGGAGTCGTTGGGATTCCCCGTGGAGCACAGGGGACGTGTTTCCGGGGCTGTTGATTCCTCCTCTACCCCCCTCCTTGCCCCGCCTTCTCTCCTCCTCGCACCCAATGGGAGGCCGGGCATATTTTGGCCCCGTGCTATCCTTCCCACCCCTCTCCCATCCCCCTTGTTCTTTTCCTCCCCCCGTGTTCTTCATTTGGCATTTCCTCGTGGGTTTTATTTGACTTGTCGGTAATCTTCTAGGAGGTTAATAGAAACAGCTGATTTGATTACAGACAGTTGAAACAAGATTGTAAATCTATTCAGGCATGACGCAAAATGAAAAGAGAAGACTGATAATGTCATCAATACTGAAAATCAAAACAAGTAAAACATAGTAAGAAATATACTCTAGGTAAATAGGGCATGGATAGAAAAAATGTTATTCCAGTCGTGCTGAATGCCTAAACTTTCGCTCGCATATGCACCACTACCAGTGGAGCAAACGCTATCTATCGGGGGATCTCAACAACACTCATCCGTTACGCGTAAGTCGCAGTGCGGGGATTGTTGTTATCGAAGATATATAAGGCTTGCGCCGGGAGGGGAGAATAACTGATAAAACCAACTCATTTTCCCTGTTTTATTCTGCTGCAAGATTTCCAATTCCTCCAGGACATTGAGTTTTTGATCTTAAGATTCATAATGAAGGATGTCGGGAGCAAATTTAGCTGAATGTGACGAATCTGTCAGACGCCTGGCTAAAACGGATGAAGGTATATCTCACCCCGCTCCCCATGAACGTTTCAGATCACTGCAATATTGGATGTATACAGTTAAAACAGAGAGAAGTTTTAATAATCGAGTCAAAGAACATCTACACAAGAAGGTATACAAATCAAATAAGTATAGGAGGTCGAATAAATGAAAAGCTATTTTTAGCACCTTTATACCCCCTGTCGGTATTTTTAAGAAAAATATGCGATTCTACGGACGAATTATTTCTTTTGAATATATAAAAAGAGGTGCGGAAGGTGACCCCTCAGTTTTACATGTAAGAGCCGTAAGCAGTGAAAGATTTATGCAGAATGTGCTCATAAATTAATATAGAATTTTAATATTCATATTATTTTTCATCGCAAACTTGGAAAAGGAAAATCGAGAATAGTGGCCAAGATGACAAAGAAGAGGACCGTAACGGTCGAAATAAGGACGAGGTTTTGTGGAAGAAAATTGATAGATTTATTGAAAGCGTTGCAGGAAATAGGAGTAGATTGGAGACACAGGTGACTTATCTACAACCTCTACATGCCCCTGTATACCTAGGTTCAATTGGCAGATTGAGAGTCATGATGAGCAGCGCTAGCGCGATAGATGTAAGAAAAGTAAAAGCGTCCATAATCATCTGTCCTGTATAACGTTGATGTGGACGAAACGGTGAAAGAGGCATGAAAAGAACTTGAGATAAAAATGAAAGACATTGGAAAATACAAAATGTGCATAAAATTATTTATATTTTTAGATGACTAAGCTTTATTTTATCAGTAAGTGAAGAGGTTGGAAGCAATGCTTAGCGCATTGGAAAGTCGGCACGATACACGAGAAGATAATGTCCCTATAATAATGATATATGACAAGAGAAGATAATGTATACCATGAAAAGGTCGTGCGGTTTTTTAAATTGAGATAAACTAATTTAAATGTTACAATAGGAAACCATAAACTAAAGGCAGACTGAAGTGTTTATTTATGTCTAATCCAAAGTTTTGGACGAAAATTGTCAACGCAAGAGAAGTATAAGAAAAAACAGTTAGGTTACGTCACGTCTGGTAAAGAATCATTTGCAAGGAGAAGACAATTTATGACAAGGACACTGAATAAGGAAGCTATGAAATTGTTCGTCAAAATTTTGATGTACGGCAAGGAAACATGTTCATTAAATCAGAATGAAAGACGTAGATTTGAGGCTTTTGAAAAGTGGATTTGGAGAAGGATGGAGGAGATGAAGTGGACAGAAAGGAAAGAAAACGAGGAAGTAGTAGGCAGGGTGGGGGAGGAGACGAGTTATCTGGGAGAAATTAAAAAAAGGCAAGAAAGATGGGTGCAGAGCGTTTTGATTGGTGATGTATGCCGAAGACTTTGTGAAAGGGGAGAACATTGGGAAGGTGAAGAAAGGGAAGGAATAAAACAGAAAAATTATAAGGAATGAAGAGAGGAAGCAATTAGTTGAAACTGATAGTATCTTTCTGGTATTATTCTGGAAAATATATTTTCAAAATAGTAGCACAAGAATACTCTAAATGGGACCAAAGATTAACTTTGAAAAATTCCTATTCAACGTGTGCTAAAATTAGTGATTCTTAGGTCGATAAAAATATATTTATTTTTTCAAAATAAAGTTATTCTACTCTATAAAATAAAAATGAAAAAAACACAAACTCTTGGTTTCTTGGTTTTGCACACACGTTTTGTGTTTCTTGAAGTTTAGTCGAATTTTGTTCAAAAGGAAGCCAGAAAGAGATAAACCGAGATAAAATAACTTTTATCATAGCAGTGAAAATTCGTGAAGTACGTGTATATTTATGAAATACGTATGTATTTTGAAAACATTTCATTTATTTTTTTATTTGGTACTGTCAAGACCATTTCTGATACCATCTGAGGTTATTGTGAATGTTGGCCTATTATTACCCTAGTCGTCATTAAGACTGGTCGGGGACGGTTAGAGCAAAAATGGAGGAGATCCTTAAATGAGAGATATGCTCTATTATATTTGTGTTTCCTTATGTTTGCGCTATTTTAGGGTATTGAGCGAGGGTAGGTGGAGTCCTTAAATCATCCCGTTTGGATTCTATCTCTCTTATTTTGTCAATATTGTCTGGCCTGCCGATGTATATTATGGAGCTTGGACTATTCCCACGACACAGTTAGGCAAACTCGTCGAATGGACACAGTTTCAATACGTTTATCCTAGCATGCCATCTTCCTCTCTCCAGGGGCTCCCATGCCAGATTTTCCAATAACTTGGAGACATTCTTTTTCCACATATAGCCATTTTTCACAAACTCAGCACTTTTTCCGATTTTTATTCAGTTAAGTGTATTATATCACAGTTTTCCGATATGGAACTCTGCTGATTGTAAAATATTTTCAGGAGTTTGAAAGGAGAAATGTTATTCTTCATTTATAATTTCAACGCTATCTCTTTTAGCTAAATGCGAATTACTACGATACAACGATTATGACATATTGGTTTGAATCTTGTGATGCACCCACTATTTTGTCTGCAATGGTCGTTTAAGGACCTTCCAATATCCAGGCTACATTATCTTTCGTACCGGATAAATCGCCAAAAAAAAGGGTTAAATCTTCGTCATTTTAAAGTGTTCATTGAGTATACGCCTCATTCCTGTTGCATTTTGCAAAATCTGACCAATATTTGTACACAAACACACCCATAAACACACAAACACATCCACACACATATACGCCCATTATATAACTTATGTGAAATTCTAATGCATGTGAATAATAACGTATGTGAAGTTAGCACTAGCGAACAAAGACAAAACACAAAAGCATGAAAAAAAGAAAAGAAGCTCAATCGTTTTGGAATTTTCGGAGGTACAAGCCCATTCCTCAAGGAAGAGAAGGAAATAACTGAGGAAAAGGTGCAGAAGGTCACAGAAGGGACTAGAAACGCTGGATGGAAGGGGACGGTGGGAAAATGCTTGCGAGGGGAAGAGTTGTGAGGGAATAACAATGAAGGTTTTGGGAGCGAAGGGGGGATTAACAATGATGATATACGTGTGTGTTTATATGGTTTATATGTATGTGTATATATATATATATATATATATATAATTCACTAAATAGTCATAGCAAACAGAAACTAAAACATATAAAAGAGGGACTCACTAGTTCTCGAATTTTCGGTGGTGTAACCACCTTTGCCAAGAGGAATTAGGAACAGAACTGAGGGAGAGGACAGCCCGAAAGCAGTGGTAGGAAGGAGAAGGGGGAAAATGGGGGAAAAAAGAGGGGAAAAGATATATTCGAAAATTCGAAAACGTGTGATTTTCTTTTCTTTTTTTGGATTTCTGTATTTTTGTCTTTGTTCGCTCTTGGCAATTTCAAAAACGAATATATATATATATATATATATATATATATATATATATATATATATATATATATGTATATATATATATATATATAAAGATTGGACATCTATCCGGAGCACTTTGGCGCTTTATAAGATCGCAGATCTCAATGTAAATCAGGTTTCCTTATTAGCTCAACTGGTAGAGCATCCGCCAGAAGTGGAAGGTCCGTGGTTCAAATCCTGGTTAAGGAAATATTTTTACTTTCGTGGTCTGCTCAAAAACCGCCTTCCCACCTTTCCTGTGTTCGCCTTTTATGTGTTTTCCTATCCCCTTTCCTTATAACTATTTCTATGTTTGAATGAATATATATATATATATATATATATATATATATATATTATATGTATACACACGGAGACTATATCCCGTGTTTTCCATAGTATTTGAAAATATATTTTCCCTCGATAATGCAAAGGCAGGAAATTCAAATCCAGATTCAGACATCGATAATTAAATGAGAGAAATCAAAATATAATTAATAATCTGGAATAAATAAAAATTGTACTTTTTAAAGCTTATTCTATTTAACTCTTTGAGCTAATATTGTACAGTTGTTGATACTCCCAAGTAGATATTCTGGCATTGGAGCTGTGAATAAATCTTCAAGTAATAGGGTTAATGAAGCAAGTATTTAGTCAAATAAAGTTCATGTTTCGTGATTTTGAGTGAAATACAGTGGTTATTATATTTATATTTCTATGAGATGATTAAGAGATTTAAAATAAATAGAAAAATGTATTTTAAAAAGGTATTTAATAAAATTGAAACATTTTCCACAAAGTAAAGCAAAGTCAGGAGTAAGTTTTAACCAATTTTGTAAATCATTTCTATTGTGATATACTTTGAGAACATTTATCAATAGGAAATACTTCTTATTAGAAAATTCAAAATGTTTATGACCATTTATTTTTCTTCATTTCCATAAATATGCATTAAAATAATATTCTATATATTTACACCATCATAATAAATGGTGTTCTCATGATAGGACTACTATTGGCGATATAGAAGCAGCGTTTTAGATTGAATTACAAATGCCATTATTATTATCTAGGGTCCGGAAGCACTTTCAGAAGGCCTAGTAAACGGTTCATTATTATTATTAGGTAATCTACCGGTTAAGGTAGGTTTTTTTATGGACACAACTATCAAATAAACATTTTGTAACTCCAAACAAAACCCAATCTAGCAACCTCATCTACATCAGGTCCCTCTTCACCTCTGTGTACTTACTTCCTCCCTTCATCCCGTCCAACATCCCTATCCTGTTCCTGCCTTTTCCTCGCTTGCCCAACATTCTCCCCTCTATTACCTTTTTCAACATTCCACTACCGCTCAATACGCCTTTCATCCATTTTCCCTGCCTCCATAGGATTTCTCTCAACAAATCCCTCTCCTCACCCACCATCTCCAGTACTTCCTCATTTAGTTAACGGTTACGTCACGAAAAATATTTGTACATTTTTCTATGGAATTATAGTTGGCTGCTATGATATGCTCATCCTAATAACTTTTTATAGTAATATATTAATGTGGAAAATAGCTAAATATGGAAGAAATAAACGAGGAAAAACGTTCACTTGCTTTCACTCTCTCAGTACACGCTAAATTATTTTCGGAAAACATTTATCCTTCCACTTCGAATAAATTCAAATGTTTATTTTAGACTAATATCTATGCTCTTGCACTAGTTGATTTTTCGGGTTCCAGATCTTCCTGGGAAAACCATAACCGGCACAGGGAAAGGAACTGGCCCCCCTACCCTGATGTGTGAATATGCACACGCCGTCGTGCTTAGTACATGGGTGAGCTCTACCATCACCTACTAAACCGACCGACCGAATACTGTGTTTATGGTTTTTTTATACGTGTGGGTACGAACTTCAATTAAACGTCATAGAAATATGTATAAAAAGACGAATGGGGGCGTAATACAAATTTTAAAAAGAAAATTCAGAGTCAATGTAATCCTTCATCTTAAAATACAGCTTCCTAACGTATAATGACACGGACACAATGACAGAAGACAAAAGCTATTGCAGACTTATTAATTAGTATTTTGTTTTTTTAATTCATGATTTAACTTTTTTAAGACTACTATTCAAGTTCTAAAAAATTAAATTTATAAACCTTGCATCGTTTTTCGTAATAATTTTAAATAAACTATAAGTTTTGATTCAGGACAATATGGTGGATTTCAACAACTCTTCGTAAAAGATCACTTTGGCTGGGATATGAATACGATAAATTCTGCGGAGAAAGCTCGACGACGCCAGCAAAACAAACATAAATATTTGACAAAAATATTTCGTGGCATGAAAAGGAAACGCTTTAGCTGCGGTCTAAGGTCGCTAAATCACCTCTTTAAAATTGTGACCGAGAAAATAAATTCACACTTATGAAGCTACTAGAATAAAAAAGTGAAAGCGCTTGATCAAACTTCAGTTTAAAAATCCAATATTTTTCTACAACAGAAATAACTAAGCTAATATATATTTATTACCGATTTTGCATTAGTATTATCATCCAAAAAATAATGATTTTTATTTGTATAAGGGTATTAAAATTTTGAAAGGATGTCTTGTGTAGTTTTATCACAAAACTTTACTGGAAAAAATTTTCTGAAATTAATTGGAAATAATCGCCATGTTAAACTTTGCCGAGGCAAATCATTCGTATGTCCATTACAACCCCAGTGTCAATTTAATAGGGAATAAGAAATAATTGAACCTAGGTGATTTATACTATTTGAAGGTTGAACATTGCCCTCAAAAATTTAGCAATTAACTGAATCGCTGATTGTGAGGAAGCATATTCCCTGAATCTTTAGATTTTGTTTTGTACTACTTCATTTGCTAAACCACAAATGTGATATTTGGCGAATATGACCGGGGCTTGTCTCTCTAACTAGGAAATTTCTAACTAATAATATTCGGTGTGATTATCAAGAGGATATAATTTTTTACTCATATCAAAAAATGCATGAGACCTAAGCGGCTGAAGCGTAGTGTACCGCACAAGGCACGTGGAATCGAGTCTTATGGCATTTCGGTAGCAGTTTTATCCAGAGAGGACCAAAGATCGCCTGGAAAAGTGGGGAATGCACACATACGGAAGAGAAGAGGCGTGAGGATCGGTGCGGCCACCAAACCGTCCTCCCGAGAGTCGTCTCCCACCTTGTGACTTTCCCCCGCGACGACCACGCCCCTTACTTCCGACGCCCCACAATGCACCGCTCTCGAGTCCCGTCCCGGCGCTATTAAAAACCCCGGCGCCCTCGTTGGAATCCCAATGAGATCTTTCGAGGCCAATCGATGGCAACGATTGCACCCCCACCCAATTCCCCCCCCCCCAACTCTCCCCTACCCTTTATTACACTCTCTCCTCTCTTTTCCCACCTCAGCCCCGTTTTTTCCCCTTCCATCTTCATAAGATTTTCAAATCCGAAAAAATGCTGCTTTTTTTTTTGATATTGCACGCGCTCGCTCAAAAACGCTGACGCTATATGACTTTCGGTCGGTCGTCTCACAGATTTTCTTTTATTATCCAAAGGCGTAATATTCTCCCTCCCCCCTTTCGCCCCCTCCATCCTCCACCCCTCCCTTTCCCCCCACCCTTGCCCCTCAAGGAAATGGGATCCCCCTTACTATTTCGAATCTTAAAGAAATCTCATCCATGGAATAACGTGGTTTATGTTTATCATCGAGACGAAACGGCCCGAGATCTTGGTCAGCTATATCCTCGAAGTCTTCACAGAGAAAGAGAGTGAAAGGGGGTGGTAGGGACCACCTTTTAACGAGGCACCCACTCTTAGGCGGGCCTTAGTGGGGAGTCGGACTAACCCCTCCTCGAACTCTTTCGAATAATAACAGCGGCGGTCGAGGATTTCCCCCGAACCTCCTCGATCGACTTTCTTTCCAGATAAATGCGCCAGGCACGCACGCAAAAGGAGAGCAATTAAACTGTCAGGACTCAATCTTCTCCAAGCCATTCGCCTTGCGCGCAATTTCGGCATTCCGGGCCGAGAAGAAAATAAATAATTCAGCGCGCAGTGAGAAGCTGGCTGCAAAAGTCAGAAAGTGTGGAAAGATTTCATGTTCGATTCCATCAACGACAACCATCGCGCCATTCTTAATTCGAACTCCCGTTTGCTAACGGACGTGAACAGTAATATTCCGTGATGTGTTTGCCAAACGCATATCGAACAAGATTCCCCTTAATTTAAAACCCTTTTCTAAGAGCTCAACACGAATTCAAAGTCATTTTCGATTAATCGTACGGAAAATTCTGTTTGGAAATACAATTATTAAGATTCTGATATCCTCATTCCGCGTTATTTGACTCACTCTTACAGATTTGCGTTCAGTTTCCCTATATTTCTAGTGAATTAAGACGAAATCGCACCTTGCAGTAATAGTTTTTGAACCAAAATTATCCCGATAGTTAGAATTATTACCGTGAGCAAAAATTTTTGCAAAATTATTTTTAAATATGCTTTAGAAAAACGGAAAGTTATTGTACCAACTGAAAAACGCACATAAGGAACAAGCTGATCAATATCATTGAATCCTAAAATCCATAAATTAATCATTTAGGAATAAACATACATTAAAAAAAATGTAAATGCAATTTTTTGGATTGTTTTTCAAAATATATTCAATGTTTCCTGAGTAATCACACTATCATTACTCTTAAACCTGGGCCCTTGTGAGCCTTAGTGTATCTTAGCAGATGAATTTAAGCTTCAAGATTGTAATTACGTTACTTCTTGTTTTATCGTTGAAGAATATTTTCGTATAATTTAATTGTTGATTAAATTACCAAATTGCAAAATATTCATTCGAATTGTGGGCGGTTTCCGAAACAATATCCCAGGAAACAATTGCTCTTGTTTGCGAAAACATATTATCCCACCGGAAGTATGTCAGCATCATGAATAAAACTAGTGAAAAAAAGGATATCTCATTTTTATGGGACATTTAGCAACAGTGTTGTGATTCAAGAAGGGAATTTCCATGGAGAATAGGAACTAAAACTGATCTGCCAAAGTCTTACGCCCAAATTTCTCTTCTACAAATGAGACGAATCAGTTCATAATACTGACTCAACGAGTCTCAATGTCTTATCACTGAAGACTCAAAACACATTGCTACGGTTTAAAAAAGTTCAATTAAGTAATAATAACGACATACATTGCCCAATGCGCCAAGGCGTTGACTTCCATCAGTTAATTAATTAATAAAGGACCAGCGGATGTTGGAAGACGCAGGGCGATTATTTGGAAAGTTTGTACCTTGAGGGTGACATCAGTACCCTATGCTGGAAAGTAAAAACAATGCCAGGAGATAAGAAGGGAAAATCTATGATAACAATCGAAGAAGTGTAATTCAGGAAAAATATTAGATGAACCATTGACGAACCAAGAGAGATGGAATAAACGTGTATTAAAACTGTATGGGAAAGAAATTGTGATAAAGGAAGGACATTAAAAGTATTGTAATTAATTAAGGATGTGGGAATGGAAAACATTCCTACAAAAGCACTTACGAGTTGAAGAAAAAAGTGAGAGGAATGTTTTATGGACTATTTCGTAGCATTCACGAGAGAGGAATCTGGCCGGAAGACTTTGTCAGAGCAGTGAAAGTTTCTATTCCAAAAAAAGGTAAATGCTACATTATGTGAGGATTACTGATTCAATAAGTTTGATTTCCCACGCAGTTAAAGATGTTCTTAGGATTACACAGGCCTACAAAAAAAATTTTTTTTGGTGCCGGGAATCTTTGTGCTGATTTTAACTATATTTGTAGAGCTGAATCCAAATATGAAATCCGTTTTTATTTAACAGCTCTACTTTTTTAGATATTAAAACAACTAATCGTAAGATGTCCCATAATTGATATATTCCGGAAAATAATTTTCAAAGTTAAATCTATAAGTATACTAATTTATAACCACTCTGCGGTGTTCCTTTTATTTTCAATAAACTGTCAATAAGTTTTATGTATATTTCTATATTATAGGCCAATGAGATTAAAAAACAAAAATACGGTACCGGTACAAAAATATGGTACGGTACCGGTACAAAAATATGGTACCGTACCGGAACCGGTACAAAAATAAGTTTTTATCGCACAAGGGAAAAGGATATGCTACGCTTCTTTACTCAAGAAGACAATCTTACATTTTGTTTAGACGTTAACGCTCTTTTGGGAAAAATGGGACTACTATCACAATATGATGCTAGTGATTGGCGTTTGTTTATTGATAGCTCCAAGCGTAGTTTAAAATGTGTACTTCTTCACAATGGTAACAGGTTTGGCGCAATAACAATCGCTCATTCAACTAAAATGAAAGAAGAATGCGATACAATAGCATTGGCCTTACAGATGATAAAATACCAGGAACATCGTTGGGTGATTTGTGTAGATTGAAAAATGGTGAACTTTCTTCTTGGGCAGGAAAGTGGCTACACAAAATATCCTTGTTTCTTGTGCCTCTGGGATAGCAGGGACAGACAAAACCACTGGATTAAGAAGGAGTGGCCTAAGAGAGAAAACTTGGTTGTTGGGAAAGAAGAAATCATTGCTGAATGTACTCTTTCAGTTGAAAGAGAGAAAATCATCTTACCGCCTCTACATATTAAACTAGGCCTAATGAAGCAATTTGTAAAGGTTCTTGACAAGGATGGACCATGCTTCGGCTACTTAAGACTAAAGATGCCCCATATAAATATTGAAAAACTTAAAGCTGGTATTTTTGAGGGGCCACAAATCAGACAACTTACAAAGAATCCTGCTTTTATCGAGTCAATGAATGAGATTGAAAAAACTAGTTTGATGTCATTTGTTGAGGTCATAAAAAATTTTCTAGGAAATCACAAAAGTGAGCAAAACCACAAAATCACAAAAATATTGAGCTGGTAAACATTATGCTCAGTAACTTCAAATCACTTTGATGTAATATGAGCACAAAAGTTCACTACCTACACAGCCACTTAGACAATTTTCTTGGAAATTTAGGAGACACAAGTGAAGAACAAGGTGAAAGATTTCACCAGGATACTATATACACGTAAAAACAATGGAAGCTCGCTACCAAGGAAGTTGGGATAACCATATGATGGCAGATTACTGCTGGTGCTTAAAACGAGACTGTTTGAACAAAGTGCACTCAAGAAAATCGCGCAAAAGAAGCTTCCGATGTGTTGAGCGATGTTTTTATGTATTTTTTTCTTTTCAATTTGTTGTATTACAGTAAAAAATTTTAGTATTTGTGTTCAATTGTATTGTAAAATTCTGTTGTGTTTGTGGGTGATTTAACAGCCCTAGAAATAAATTAAGTCTTTATATTTAGTGGGTTTTATTATTAATATAATATTCCCATATCATCATGTAGAAGATTTTTTTACGTAAGTAACAACATATCTATATCTTGAAAACTATAGCTGATAGGAAAAAAACTACTGTCATGATTGGATTCAGCACCCCAATTCTTCTTTAAATCAACATTAAAAGTTCCGGCACCAAAACCACTGTTGGCCAGTTTTATCAATAAAAGGATGGAGAGCAAGGCAAATGATTACTTACGAGATGACCAGTTTGGGTTTAGGAAGGAGAGAGGCATATTTCATATCATTGCAGTCATGAGGTCACTGATAGGGAGGAGCGTAGGTTTTTTTGAAAGAGAAACGCCACGTTAAATATGAGAAACTAGACCAGGTGGAACGGTTTACCTCTCTTTAAGTAAAAAAATTGCCTAAATAGTGCACGGAGAATTGCGTTTGGCAATGAGTTGCGTTTGGCTTTCACAAGGAAGAATGAATTGATGACAGGAACATTGAGTTAGGATGATAAGAAAAGGGTTATTAAAACTTTGACATGGAGAATGGTTTTGTGCGGTGCAGAAACATGGTCATTGAAGCAGGATGATAGGCGTGGATTGGAGGCTTTTGAAATCCGGGTGTGGAGAAAGATGTAGATGGTGAAATGGACCGAAAGGAAAACAAATGAGAGAGTGCTAGGCAGGGTGGGGGAGGAGAGAGGATTGCTGTAAGAGGTTGACAAGAGGAGAAAAGATGGATGAAGGGCATTTTGATTGGCAGTGGGATGTTGAAAACTGATAAAAAGAAGGAGGGAGAACTATAGATAAACGAGGAAGGGGCAGGAAAAGGATGATGGACGAAATGGAGGGAGGAGGCAAGTGTACAGAGATGAAGAGAGACTTAATAGACAGTTTGGTTGCTAGTGTTCAAAATTTACCTTAATGGGTAGATTATCAATAGTAATAACTATACTAATTTTAATTTAAATTTAATGAGTTGTAATAATTGAAAGTAGAAATCAAGCGCAGTTATCATCAAGTAGAGGTGATGATTAGAATAAGAGTTTATGCAAGTAAAAGTGTCTTTTAAGCGTTAATGTAGTTCCGTGTCGCAATCAGACCCTGGAGATGTTTTACCGAAACGATGATAATGAAAAATAATTGGTATTAATTTAAATGTTAACAAGAGTACGAAATATTAAAAGACGCTTTGATTCCTTTTCAGTTCTTATTTGGTAAATTTAGTGTTTAAACTCATTCAGAAGTACTGCTACAGGTATAAGATGCTCACGGACCTTATAATGCCATCTAAAGGAAAAAATTATTGATTAATAACAAATGATGTAGGTGTGAAACAAGAGATAGCAAGTACGGAAGCTGGAAAGCGAAAATGAGGCAATCCTAGGTCATAATTTGATAATTCAAATATTCAATGAATGCCTTGAGCTACTAAGTGACACGCACACATGTGCTTTAAATGATTAATTGGAAAATGAGAAACGGAGTCTCGTAAAATTGAGAGTGAATAAGAGCCAAAATTGAGCATCACTGTAGATAATCTCATTTCAGTTAATCGCCCGTACCTCTAAGCCGATTTTGACGTTCCTCACTCGAAAAAAGCCTTCGATCTTTGTTTGCACTGCAATTTCGTAATGTTGAAATCACATAAACAAATGAATCTGCCAAGCCAAAGAGCACGTGAATCCATGGCTCCTGAAATGAGCTGGCAGTTCAGTGAATGGATTATTCAGCGAGCCTCGGCCACTATGAAACAGAAAAGGAGTGCGCAGGGGTGGTGGCGGAAAAACACAAGTTTTCAACTGGTTTTAATATACGATGGGAAAAATAACACCAATTTTTCATGACCACCCTATTTTCACAGTATTTGGACGAGTTCTCCCTACCTGAAAACCTTTTACTTTACCTGAAAAATTGGAGCAGTTTCTTCACGTCTTCACAGCATCTCTTCTGATATCTTTTTTTTTCAATAAATACATGTCAATTTCCAGGTAGTTCTCTATCAACAATATCAGTATGTAACCCTAGTTAATTTGAAGTAATATTTTAGAAAATCTAACATTTTACCAAAGCACTGGTACAAGGTTACTGGTTTCTAGGATTCATATCATTGCCAATAGTCACGAGGAAACAACATCTGCACTTTTATCTCGGGTAAAACAACCGGATAAGGATATAATTAAAAAATCAAGAATTTTTCATTCACTGAGTCCGCTAAATATGTGAGTTAATGACCAGGATTATTTATTCCTAAAATTGAAAAAGGGGGAATTGGTTCTCGTGAGCGGTCTGGGTTTCATCGAGTGGATGGGTATTGAGCGGCTCTTGGTATCTTCTCCACCATTGGTAGAACAATCAGTAAAGTCTTGCTGTAAAAGCCCTCTGCTGGAAAACATAACTCTATATTTAAGTGGAAAACTGAGATATTCTTTTTACTCTTTTCTCTTTATTCCAGTTTCGAAAAACAAATGACAACATGAATGCTGAATGCGTTACAAATGCCTGTGCCATTAACATTATTTCCTTACCTCCCCTGGAATTTTGATTTCTTTAATACGGGTATATTTATTCCCACGATGGAAAATCAAATGATTAAATTTCTACTGAGCAAATTATCGAGTTGTACAACTATATGCTACTGTATGTAAATAGAATATACAAATGTAATTTCTAAATATCCGAATTATTTCCGTTTCATTTAGGATTCACAAAGCAAACCTCTGCGCTGCTGTATTATATGTCAGTGTCTTGCGAGACGGTTTACTTTCAAATAAATGTTTTTTGCCTCAAAACAACATCTAACAGTATCAAATATTGAATAAACTTTATAAATGGGTGATAATTCTAAGATCTCGAAGAGAAGTTGAACACGTTTCTTAAGCTGAATCCGCCTTCATCTTCAGCTAAAGTGATTTTTGACACGAAGACAAGACCTATCAATACGTCATTTTTCGACTACTCAACTCGGTTTAAGACGCAAAAATTTTTCGTACCAGAAATAAACTGAGAAAAGCTTAGTAAATTTTATCCATCAAACTCATGCACTCATTTTTCTCGGATTTTTCAGAGATTTTAAAAACACATTCCCAACCATCAAGCAAAGCTGTCTTTCAGACTATTTTGTATTTGTATGGATCACATTTTACCCTTTATATTTCCCCCTGTTTTTTCACATAAGTAAATAAATAATGACAACGTCTGGAGAAGTTTGGAGCATAGTTCTTTCCGAAATGGATCAATACGAGAATCGTCGAAACGAATTCGGATTGTCGGAAGAGATGAGTAGGGCACTGTCATATTTTATGGCGGTTTTTCCACTATAAGATTTGAATGACGACGCTCAAAATACCATTTCACTAATGCGTGCAGGGAAGAATATATGTCAAGAATACCTAGGGTACTGAGGTTTGCTGTAATAAAAAAGATTTCTATAATAAGTAGGATTAAATTTGTTAGTGTTGCTTTCAATGCGGTGTTTTCTCTATTAGATTTAAGATAAAGCTGAACATGGTGGTTACATACGCACTTACTGCTGGTAATTAATATGAGAGTTGATTAATGTCTGCGGCATATCGTTGAATACACCACAAGGGTGTGCGTGCGTATTGCTTGTTACTCGTGTATTACACTTGATATATCAGGGCGCACAAAATATATATTATATATAATTATTACATGTTATGCACCGAAAATAATTTACCCAGTCTTAAGTTGAAATATAATAAGAAAATCTTACGAGGCTAAGAAAATTGATGACAGGGAGTAGAGCAAGACTTTTGAGAAAAAAATAGTCAAAACTTTGATAGATATCATGAATATTAACGCCACATTTACGTAGTCATGAAATGAGACGTTATACTAAGATAAAAGGTTTTTGAGCCATGGGTGTGGAGAAGGGAGGCAAATGTGAAATGGCAGAAGGATAAACAACCTAAGTATGAGTATTGTGGGAGGAGGGGATGGCTTTTATTTGAAAAATCCAAAGAAAAAAGGAATGGTTGATATAGCATTATTAACCTTTTACAAGAGATGTAATGTAGATGACTGTGATAGAAGAGGTATAGAAAATATTCTTGATTGAAGAAAGGTCTATTGTAGTAAAGGGTGTCAGTCTGTCTACTATTAGGGGAGATTTAGAACTGTACGTAGATGCACTCAGCCTGTGATCATTCAAAATATTCCTTAAACGGCAAGCTTTATAGTTTCAAGATTATCAGTTCAAAATTTATTTCCTCAAATGAGACTGACAATACTTCGATAATGCCTACGGCTGGGATGTGGTTCACGACTATGTTGAAGGCTAATATGTAGACTATATTCGAAGATTATTTGGCACATTAATGTCGTTAATCTTACACCAGCGCATTATAAATCCTTATAATAATTTCTATTTCGTGCAATAGCTCTTATAATAAACGGGTTGCATACATAGAAGCGAATATTTTGTTTTTTTATCAACAATTTAATGATTATAATGGGCTCGCGTAAGTTTTTACCTTCCCCAAACAGCAAAATTCGGCGTTAATAGACGCGCGCGCCTACCATCGTTGAGTGCGCGAACCCCAGGTGCAACCAAAAGCCCCGTAGAGTGAGCAGAGAGGATCGTGGAAAACAATAAGCACAAACACGCATTGAATGTGTGAGGGAGGGAGGAGATAGGAGGGGAGGTCAGGGGTTCGGGGCACTTGGGCAAATTTCCGTCGGGCAACAATGCTGCGGCAACAATGGTCGCCACCGTTCGTTATGAGGTGTCGCGGCACGGGGCAAACACGTTCGACGGCAAACAGATGAAGGGATTATGAGCGCGTTTATCACACGTGCCTACGTGTTCCAATCCATCCACTCCCACCGAAATCCAACCCCCTTCACTCCTCCTCTTGCCGCGCGTCTCATCGCACAGAGGATGGGGAGCGAGGGGCGCGTGTTTTCTCCCGGAGATCTCGCACTGAAAGGCGTGACTTTCGCCGTCGACATTGACACAAAAGGACACACAACAGCGCGGCGGTCGAGGAAGCAGATTTAAAGCCGCCCACCAAACACGATGCGCTCGTTCGCCTTCATTCATTAGCGCCGGCGCCGTATCTAAGTCTGCCCCCCCCTCTCACCTTGTATGCGCCATCTGTGGAATGGCGCAGTCACGCGCTCCGCCGAACTCATGAAAATCCCGTGACGCACCGCTAAGAATTAAAAACACCGGACAACGTAAATGAAAGGGGAGGGATTCAATTGCCAGAGAAATTTTTGTGTCGGCACGTGAATTCAAAGAGGGGCAAATTTAATCAAAACCTCACGCACGATTTGTGCTCACGCACGCACTTTTACTCGGTTACGCACACTCGCTATTCATTTTGGATGAAATAAATGATGTTTAAACTGAATCGAGTTCCCTGAATACAATTTTCAAACCGCATTCCAAAAGTTTAAGTAGTTCTAAAAATTGTGATTCTCCGAAAATAAAACTTATTTTACGTTCTAAAAACCTGTTATATTCTCATTATTACAAGATTTAACTGTCATAATTGTATTCCTTGACCAATCTGAGGCAGAACAATTTCATTATAAATAAATAAAACTGGAAGAAATTATATGGAAGAGGGAAATTATATGCACATGAATTCAACTACTGGGCAATTTTTTATGAGAAATTCACGTAGGAATAAATGTGAAAGGCACATTAAAAGAGTATGTCATTGCCATCCTGTTTGTAAGCGCACTGCTGTTTAATTAAATATTTTATTTAAATTATTCATCAAAAACGCTATTCACCGCCAAAAACTGTTATACCAAAAAGCTTTGCTATTTGTTCTAACAGTTTTTAAAGTAACAGTGTAGCAGTTGAAAAGACAAGTGGTGGAAAACACCTGTCTTTTCAAATTATAGCGTAAAAATACTAGCGAAATTTTTAAAATAATCTAGAATGACATTTTCACATTTGGAAAGCGAAAAAGCTTTAATAAAGACGCCATGTAGTACTGCTGTGTCTTAGTTATAAATATAACATAAAATCAGTCGATGGAGAAACATTGAGGGTAACGTGAAATGAGTTGAGCCAGGATCTAAATTGCGTGGAAAGATGATTAGGTGAGTTTTGCAGATGACCAAGCCATAGTGAGTCAGAAAGCCAAGGGATTGAAGCCAATATTGAATGCTTTGCAGGAACAGTGCGAGAGTTTTGAGATGAATGTTAATCAAAAGGAATAAAGTTAATGCGGTTCTTGAGAAGTAAGCTAAATAGATGATTCAATCAGGAATGAATAGACTGGATGAGGTGAAGCAGTGCAGTTATATAATCAGTAATTGTTTTATGGGGTGTTTGGGGGTAGTAGTAAGGACATTAGGTGAAGACGCGTCAGCATGCAAGCCAAAATCACCACACCGGTGATCCCCCAGCAAGTCTACTTCCCAGATCATGCTCCAGTAGATTTTTCCCTCTTTTCTAGGTAAAATCCACCTTGACATGATCACAATTTGATCCTTTGGAAGATTTTAATTGTGCCACAAAATTAAAGTGTGTTCCAGGTGCCATTCGAAAGTTGGAGAAAATGCTGGGAGCGTTGTATTGGTAGACAAGGGATGTATTTGGAAGGCAGATAGCGTGATTAAAGGGTAACTAATAAAATTAAGTATATATTCAAACAGTCTAATCTTTTTTGAGCAGACCTTGTATGACGTATTTACAAGGGGAAGAGAATTGATGACAGGTACGCTATGTAAAGATGCGAAGAAAAATTTCATAAATAATTCAAAATGGAGGGTACTGTTTTCCGGATGTGAAACTTGGTTGTTGGGGTAAGAGGATGAGAGTCGATTAGATGCTTTTGAGGTAGGGGTTGGCGGAAAAAGAGAAAATTACATGGATAGAGAGGAGGTTTCATGGAAAGGAAGTTAGTGGAGAAATCAAAAAAATGCAGGGACAGCGGTAGGGGGAAATACCAAAAGTTGGTGGGATACTGTTTGCCATAATAGAAGGGAAAACGTTGGGTAAGATAGGAATGTAAACTGAAGAGAGCGTGCTCTTTAGTTGATAAGAAGGCAGGGATATAAATAAAAAAGTGTAGGCAAAACAGGAAGACGTTCTCGTGTTGAGTAGAAATAAATAGCTGTTCAATGCTAACTTTTAAATAGGCAGTCTAACTTAAATTAATTAATGGTTGTAAAATCGGGGGAAAATAGGAAAATTTCATGTACATATGTAATCATTATGATAGTTAAGGCCTTTAAATGTATTTTCTCGGGCCAAAATAACGTTTACATCAATGGGGCACAAATTTAAAGGTGAACTATTTTCGAGTCTTCCTTTCCTCATGTATTTTCCGTTGAATGGCGAAAAAATCCTAGTTTTGTACAGTATGTGTGCTAATTACGGACAAATAAGCTCCCTCGTCTATCTTGAAGGTATAAATTAAAATTAATAATGGGAATAAACGACCCTGTGCTTCCCCAGTGGTTCCTTATTCTCAGAGAGTCATGGCTTCAAATCTGTGTCGCGTCTCTAGGCAACTAGAGCCTAAGCCGTGAGGTATTTTGGGCCACAGATTTTACTGAGGAACATCGGACCCACAAGTAAATAACTGGACTCCTCATCCACTGAAGATGAGGAACATTTCATTTATGAAGATTTATGAAGCTTAGTATGAGGTAAGCCCTCACTTGTCAATTTAAGCTACAGGTTGATAGCAATGTTTCCCTTTCCTCAATTTTCCGTTTTCCCTACATCTCTCTTGACCTCCTTTATCACTTTCCCGTACCACCTAGTGCTTGCACCCCATACCACACGCCTTATTGATACATCTCGGAGTATTTATGTCGATGTCGATGCTCAGCATACTGTGCATCAATTATGTACATGTATGTAAGGAATTAGTGTTGTTACACCCACCACTTTAAATTGGCAAATTACTGCTGTATTTGGTTCTGTTGTTGAATTAATAAAATAAAAAAAACCTCGGAAAGCAGAATAAGAAAAATCATCACGTTTTTAAACTAATAATGCTTTCTGTACATATTAGCTTATACGCATTGCTGCAGGTGTAAAACATCAGGGGAAGTTGGGAGGTACTTGTGAGAATATATGGCTACTGGAGTGGCAATTGTGTTTAAATATTATTTAATTAAGGACACTAAGTTTTATACTCGTGGTTCAATGATGTCAGAAATTTAAGTAGTGTCACAATTCCTTTTTCGTTATTAGTAGTACCTGGAAGAATATGACACTCGTAGCGCGTTGTAAATATATACAAGGGTGGTCTGAAAAGTTTCCGACCTAACAAAGATACAAGACATTTTTTTCTGAAATTTTTTTAGGTCGGAAACTTTTCAGACTACCCACGTATATGACAATCAATTTCGTTGATCAATTTCCCGTAATTGGGTCTTGACAAAAACTGGTGAAGCAAAGGAAAAAAATTGAATCGCCTTTTCCCGTAGATTCTCTGTCATTCAAATTTGATGTGATTACGTCCATTTAATAATAATATTTATAAAGGGACATCAATATTGTTGGAAAGACACTAAATAATTCCCACCGTATATGACGGTATAAATAATTGAAGCCGCTTGCGGAGCTTCTTAACTATGATTATGCAATTAGGGCTCACGGCTAAGTCCAAATCGATAGTACACGTGGGATCGTTTCATGGATATCTAACTATTCTTAATGACTAAGAGAGGCGGGCAGAAATTGAATAGACTAATCTTATATGATAACATCTCTCTTTTTAAACCTACAGGGTTTACCAGATAAACGTAAGGGAATCTAGCCAAAGTGGTTGGAAAACATTAGTAAAATTTCTGAAGACTAGTTTTTATTTTTCATTTTGTTATTTTGCTTTTATTATCCATGCCAACCCGCCACTGAAAATGTAGGACGAGTTAGATAACAAGACAGATTGTTTACTGAACGTTTATAGATACAAATATATGTACACATTGAATAAAAAATATTTTTTGTGAACTATGATATTTCCTTCGCTCTGGACAGTTAATTACTCTTCCCGAGCAGCCAGGAAATTCTGTTATTTGGGTCTGAATTGAGAACATTATTTTTAGTTTCTATTTCAACCTTTAAACATTTGGTACATTTTAAAATATTAAATCAAGTCAATAATTTTAACAAAGAAATTATAAAACATGAATTGACTGACAAGCCTAGTAATGGCGTTATTGGAAATAGACCCTTTCCTCTTAAACCGACCTTAGGGGTAAATCAGGCGGTATTTATGTTCTTCTAGAACTCAACGCTAGAGTAATTGGAAATAATAAATGTTCACAAAAAATGTCAATAAATTTTTCCTGAAAATAGGAAAGTTATGTCGAACGTTAAAGTTGGAGAACATCATATAGATTCGGTGAGAACTTTTAACCAGCTCGGTATTGTTTTCATCCAAGTAGGTCAAAGTTGAAGGAAATGGCGGAAGAAGAAAAACGTTGGGCAAAGATGATTTTGTAAAGATGAGAGAATCGATAACAGGAAAGTTAAATAAGGAAGAATAGAAGAGATTAGTGCACACTTTCCTAGGAAGCGTAGCGTTGTAGGTTGGGTAAACATGGCCGATGATGCCGAACAATAGGCGTAGACTGAAATCCTTTGAGATGTGGGTGTGGAGAAAAAGTATAAAAAATGGACAGAAAGGATCACTGTGAACAAACGAATCACTGTGTAGGGGAGGAGAAAGGCCCATGGGGTGAATTTCAAAGGGGGAGGGGTTAATAGTGGACACAGAACATTTGGATTGGAGAAGCTAGGCATAGGACTGTGGAAGGGGGAGGAAGAGAGAGAGGCAGGAGAGAATGGGTATCCCAAGCGGAGCAAAGCGACGGAGATTTTGGACTGAATTGAGGAAGGATACATTCCTATGCAGGCTGTAACTTCGCATCCCGTCAGATCAGGCGTAGAAATTTAGCAGTGTTAAGACCATCCAAAATATTTCTCAATCGCTAAATAACCATTACCAATTCATAACGTGACTCATAGTATAAAGAGCAAATATGGTCCAACTGAGGAATTAAAAAGACACTGAACGATGCTTTAATTCTTGTTCACTCTTCACTCTATCATCTTTGGAAGTATTTACCATGGCCTTTCTAACGCTTAGCATTTTACTGCCTATAAATAATCTCAGAGGCACTATATAATTTGGAAAGAAAACACAGCACAGATTTAAAACTGAACAATGTTTCAGTGTTCAATAAATATGTATGAGTATTACGTTTTCACATGCTACTCCTTCCGGAGGAATTGATTACTCTGATATAGAACGCTTCAGCTTTCCAGTTCAAAGGTCAATGGCTCGATTCATTACTCCTCAATAGAAGATGTTTAACGTCTAGTCGAGCAGATTAACTCGATATCGAGAGTTTAATTCGATAATTCTGTATTGTTTAAGACCTAAAATGAGAGGTATAAGAGGTTTATCTAAAATGAGAAAAATGAGCGGTTTAATTAGCACGTTTACCTGGACTGTTATATACACGGATCAAAATCCCAGGAGAGAATGGTTCGCAATCAGGTCATAGGCGGTTGCGCAGGTCTCCTGAGAGATGAATACTTGAGGAATACGTATGAGCCCTGAATAATTGTATAAAAGGAACCACGAATAAATTAATGCTGTTAAAATGATGGAAAATGTATCGAATTGAAGTAAATAGTTGATAATGTTATACAGGCTATAAAGTACGATCAGACATACTCAAAGATGGATATTCCTGCAAAGTGAATAAGATTTGATGTAAAAATTATGGAACAAGTATTCTTTTGAGTACAATGGTGAATGTTTTTGGGAAAAGTGTTGATCAAAATAATATAAAGTAAAATTGAAACAAAAGCGAAAAACGTTTATGGCTTATTTTCTGAATTCGTAAATGGGTACTATAGGGGAAGCAAAGATATGTTTTAAGTTTTCGAGAGATGATTGAAACAGTAGTTATTAATTCTATAAATATATGAGATCTTTGGGGATGACGAGATTGACCGCGACACTGCTAAATGGCCATTTAAGCTCCACCTTGCGGCTATTTGTCGAGTTGCCTCCCCACGATTTAACCATTGTATTGGCAAAAATACGAGGATCAAACAAAGTTTTTCTATCACTTTAAGTTGGTCATTTTTTTCGAAAACCTGGATACGCCAACCAAATCGGTATATTCGCCATGTTAGTGTGAGGCTTGACATCAGATACAGTGAATAAGATTGCAGTGTCTCTCTTGTTTGCGACACAAGTTCCTTATTTTTTAATCAGTTTATGATCAAGACGACCAAGCTTCCCTGTCAGTCCAGAGTAGTTAAACTAAGATGGGTTTAACGACGGAACATCTGCACATAATTCGTCCCACCAGGAGATAATTCGTAATTGGGCAAGAGTTGATGTGTTAATGCTTTCTCGTCGTGATGTACTGTAACCATCTGACACTAGTGAATTGAGATTAACTACTTTTTCACCGACCTTCGATTTCCTAACACTGAAACCCTGACCTTCTATTAACCATGCCATATGTATCAAACCAAAATATCTCTATAAAAAATTTTTAGATTCTCTATCAAATCTTAATTATGATTCTTATCCAAAAACACTACAGAGGGGGGATTAATTGCAGCATTGCCACATTGGAAGGGGTTTCGCAGGGAAACGGTTTTGAGGAAGAGGATAACTGCAAAAAATGATGTTTTAGATTTGTAAATTAAGTTTTGATATTTCTGGAGGGACAGATACGGTTTTATGAGAAGTTTTCGAAAGATTAACGTAGAAATACACTTGTAAGGAGTATTTTTATGGTAAAGACCCGTAGGAGTAAATGATGCGGAGATTCGAGTTGGTGAGGAGAGTCGAGTGAGAGGGGTATGACCTCGTGATTATGGTACTCGTTTAGTTAGTTGGCAGTCTATGCGAGAGTGGTCGCGTCCAAAATCAACGCAATGCGGAAGATTTTCACCTTTTCCACGTCCGAACCGTTGACTACAAATACGGCGAGGGAGACCGTGATCTGACTTTTATCTGATTTCTGTTTGATTTGGAAGTGAAGGAGAAGGATATTTCCTTAAAGACTTTTGCAAAAGGACCGGAGGGAAGTTCAGTTCTGAAGGGGAGCGGGGGCCTCCCTGGGAACGTTGGTCAGCGTGAAGATGGTTGCCATGATCGGCAAAAAAGGCCGGTAGTTTCGTATAGAGGGCTCTTCTTGTTTCAATTTAACTTACCGAATGTGAATTTTCAGTTCTAAGATAAACTTCTGCAACTTTTTGGTCCGCAAAACTTGAACCTACGGGAAGTTTGCTTCGTGCATTCCCTGGAGAGGTAATCAGTGAATCAAGGCAAGTTGTTTGAAAGACGGTTTCTAAAATATAAAAAAATTGAGTGAAAGAATAAACGAAACGAAATAAAAGACCGCATAAAATATATGCTATTAGCACAATTTCTCATAAACCCAACTTTATATTTCACCCCGAAAGCATCTACAGGGGATTATTATAAGGGATCCGGGGTCAGCAGATAGGAGAGGCATCGGGATAGTTACTATCAGACATTAGGAGTGAGGAGGGGCGATTTGGAGGGTTTATTTCCCTTTCCTGTTGGCTTTGGTTGTTATGGAGGTTGTGAGGGAAATTGGTCAGGAGCTTGCCGGGGGAGAAGCGACGCATTTCGAAATCAACTTAGGTTTTTACGGCAACTGCGCGGAGGGGTGGTAGGAAGTGGTAACCCTGATTTCCCGAGACACTCAAAATAAGTGCAAATTTAAGCCATAATAATAGCCATAGAGTCTTTATATGGTGACATAGGTAGCGTTAAGTTACCGGAGATGAACACATAAATATATACAAAGTAGCGACGCAGTCTTCCTGGAGGTGTATCTAATAATGACAGTTGTTAATGCATCGACGCATTCCAATTACTCCGAAAATTTAAAGTATCTGAAATTCTATTAGTCCAATATAATGTGATTTGTATTTCCTTAATTTATTCATTCTCTAAAAGAAGCGTAGCGTATGCACCAGGAGGGCGATGGCACTCATTCTGAACATTTTATATTAAGTAAAAAAGTGTGAATAAGATTTGTGAATTTGTGCTTATATTAACTAAATTATTTGTTTATTTTTTGTTTTCAACTCCATTGTGCAAGTCTTTAATGTACCGTTTCATATATGATTTTGTCGTGTGATCATTTTTCATTTGAACCTTAAAGAGATAAAAATATAATTTAATTGATTGCAAATTTTCAAACTCGTTATGATTGATTTTATGCTGTTTTCATAATAACATTTTACGATATATTAACCTTATACCTGAATCATTTCGGCTTGCTATAATTACTCATTACTTATAATCAAAATTTTATTTAAGATTTAATACTTCATTTTCTATCCAATGTTTTATTTTTAGCTTCATGCGGTGAGTTTTAATTCCTCTCTATAATAGATTTTTCTACCTATTAATTACTCTAATTATTCCATGAGAACTTTCAATAAAATTTCATTCATATGGTTATAGATAACTTTGACTTCACCATGAATAATCTGTTTTTGTTAATACAGATTTTATGCCGAAAAATGTTATTGGAGACTGTTATCGAATGTAAATTTTGAAGTTAAAAAATTGGTAACCAGGTTTCCTAATGATTTTTGTTGGATCACATGCAAAGGCACATTATCTCTTTGGGAAATGTACTGGTTTGCCAATGTGGCTTTTATATTAATGCAGAATATACCGAGTATTACCTTTTAAGGTCATCAATATGAACGAATTTGTTATTTCATAGAGAAACAAATTGGTGGTCTGCATGAATATTAAATGAGCGTTGAAGTCCATCAATATTTGTGGCTCCGACCTAACAGATCAGCAATATGATATTGGAATAATATAATATTACCCCATGAACCATATCGGTAACAATTGTGATTAATATATGAAGTTTGATTTATCATGTTTTTATTATAAAAACGTAGCATTAACATTTTAATAAACACGACCGACTATCATAAACCATTTGACGGAAAACACTTATAAATGCAAAAGAGAACAACTATTTGATTTGGCCAATAATTACATGAAGTTAACATTTTTCAACTTGTTTTTAGTGTCACCTAAGGTCCCTCATGTTTAAATATAATTGTTTTAGGTACACTTTAGTAATTCTCTGTTACATTGCCTTTATAAACATTTACAAAATCAGAATTTTGATTTAATCATGAGATCTAAATGGTGAAGCATTGAGATTACTGAGTTGAAAATGTCAAGCTAAGAACTATAGAAACCTCACACCACAATCGAATACATTAACAAATACAAAAGCATCATGTAGGAAATACTCTTCATGTACAAGAAATTCGGACAAGCTCACAAGAGTGGTGTTTTTAGTTTTCCAACGAGTAAGGAATTACATATAAAGAAGAATGGGGTATATGCATTTACTTTCATATGAGCCAAGGTACATTCTCATAGATTTTATGCTCACCATCCATCCACTGCTGTCAATGGAAATGCGACCTAATGACTGTGGCACAAAAATTATTATGTAGACAAGAGTCTAAAATGTTCATATCGTCACTGAACAACATTTTTATTTTTTTACTTATTCAAGAAAAAATAAAACAATAGCGGTTATTAAACCGAGAAAACAAGAAAAGAAAGCCCATATAATCAGGAAAAGAAAAAAATGTTGATGCATTAATCATATTAGAATTTCGGGAAGATGCTGCTGTCCAACTTCCCTGAAGACGAATGACGGAAGCAGACGGAGACAAATGACCCATCACGCCGTGTTCATGGCATAGTGGCGATACTAGAGGAACAGAATTTGGAGAGCGCAGATTATCAACAAAAAAGCGAACGGATGGAATGAAAAAGAATTTTAGGATGCGAAAAAATAGCACGATGGATTGTTGACAGTGCCACACATAGCACGCTTAGAGGTTTTAGCGATTCGAGTGGATTCGCTGGCAATTGTGAATGGGAAGCGAACGACCAATGAGGACACTGAGAGGAAGTGTCATGCCTGAAATGGAAGTGCCACGGCATAGCGAGGGGATGTAGGGATAGAAATGGCGACGCCGCAGAAGAAGAGCAGCTGCGAAGAGAATAAATGCGGCGAGCCAAGCGAAGGTAAAGATCAGTTGAAAGTTCAAGAAATTCACATTTGTTGAGGATGAAAAAAACCAAATCATTGCTTTGAAATTGCAAATTCCCAAGCATGAAAGGTCAGAGGGCAGAGGGATATTTTATAAACAGTAAAAGACCTAGTATGGTCAGGACTTGGTAGTCGTCCGTTTTGCTTGGTGAAAGCAGAGAAAGTTCGTGTCATTACAATTGCAATTTTAATTAGGTATAACTATAAAAACAAAGACGATCGAACGAATTGGGAATAAATCGATTGGAAAGACACGTCCAGCAAATGTTTGAGTCGCATTAATTGCTGATAATGATGGGGACGAAATTGGACGAATTTTACCCATTTTCCAGTCCTCGCCGCCCCTGCACATTTACAAGGCGTCCTCTTACCACGTGAACGTGGGAGTCTCGGGTATTAGAGGTGTTCCTTCGGCCGCAACCCTCCCCCACTCCATTACGGAACCCTCGCACTTCACGGGGCCCCCTTACCCCACCCCGCCGACCCGTCTCCTCCACGAACTGAATGAAGATCCTTCTTTCCCCGGCGGCCCCATTCAAAGAGCCACCCCCCTCGGCCGAAGAAAGGGATTCAATCGCAAAAGAAGATTTCGATCCTCCCCTCTCCCCCACCCCCGTCTACACTCCCTCCAACCCCCTTCAAACCGAATCAAACTCGCTTCCCCCCTCGTTCCCCCCACCCTCCGCCATCACCCCCTTTCATTCCCTTTTCAAACCTTTTTTCTCATTTTCGACTTAGGTGCGCTCTCCTTCCCGTCCTCTCCCGGGGAATAAAAAGCGGAAATGAAATCCTTTAAAAAAAATCGCGATGACACCCATTCCCCTTTCCGCAGGCGAAGAAATCACACGCCCTCCCCCCCGGAACAGAAAAAGTGCCAATAACTACCCATCTCCCCTTCTGCTGGCCCCTTTCTCCGATGAAAAACACCCCCAGCCCACCGCAACCCCCCCCTTCATTTGAAATCACCCTCGCCCCCCGCCTTCGATGAGATGAGATTGGAATCCAATTATAAAAGAAGGTCTCTTAAAATCCTCACGCCCCCCTCACTCTCCCTGCAAAGGACCCTTAACCCACATGAGATCACTCCGAGGGCCCTCCTTTCTCTCGCCGTTGGCGGGGGGGCCCTCCTGACCCCGACCTCCCCCCGTACGCATTCTGCCCGAGAACGATTATAATTCCCACTGTCGCCGCTGCTCCAGAGAAATCCCCTTGTAAAATATACTTTTCTTCACTCCAATACCCAACCCTACTCTCTGAACCGCGCCACATCCCGCGTCACCCGCGCGTCTTGGTGCCTCATCCATCGTCAGCCAAATAGCGGAGAGTTAGGATAACGTTTCGCAGCCATGAAATCTATTGGATACGAAAATATGAATCCGAAGGTAGGGAATAGGGGAGGGAACACTTCCATTACGGTAAGGATTCTCAGAGCAGTGAGGAAATTCAAAAACTACAAAAGTTCGGTTCGTCGTGTAGGTCGCTTTCCAATACAAATTCAACATCACCATACACATAATAACTGATGAATCGGTGAATTGAAGGCAGTTGATTGCTGTGTAAAATTTCATCTTTCTTATTATTCTGTAATATTTTCTATGAAATGATAGAGTGAGAATTTTCATTCCCACCAATTAGGACCTACCACTACTGCTTATTCTAGATACATTTTCAATGGAGGGTATATTAGTAATCCCATACATGAAACTTTAACCAATGTCTGAAATGTAAACCTGAATTAGTTAGCTCCTGTAAAAATTACGGCAGATTTTTAAAAATATACAGCAGTTAACATTTTAACTAACGTCATTCAATTAGTTCATATTTAATTGTCAACAGAGATGAAAAATTAATTTTCATTCATGAAGTTAACACGAATATCTTACGTCAATACCTTGAGTCAATATATTTTAATATTGTCCTTAAAATATCACTGCTAGAAGTATTATATTCAGAAAGTAAATCATAGACAGGGTCCTCTATAAAAGTAATGCACCTACTCTGGGAAAAAAAGATTTGTTGATCGAATTTCTACAAATGATTTTAACTCTTCAAAATACTCTCTCCCTGTATCAATACACTTGCAGAGACGTGTCTGCCATGCCTGGAAGGTACCCTGAAAGTCCTCTCTACGGAAATGTCTCTCAGGAACGTTGTAACATGCTTTTAGATGTTTTCCGGTCTCCCTTTAAGTTCTCTCTTCAGAAGGGGAAACAAAACAAAGCCTACCGGAGTCAAGTCGGGATTGTAATGGGATTAGGTCAGGAATCTAGTAACTATGAAGGACGTGTGGCTGGGGACATTATCATGGCGGAGTTGGACCGTGTCTTTGATGTCAGCCTTCACGCGCACGACCAGGCGTTTCAATCTCTTGAGCACCTTCAGGTAAGTAAGGCTGAGTTAACAATTTCTCCCTGAGGTCAAAACTCAAAATGGACGATTCCTCGGACGTCAATGAAGACAATGGGCATCTTTATGATGCGAGACTTGCTCATTCGCGCTTTTTTGGAGCGGAGGGATGATTTTGTGTGCCATTCGCCGCACTACCTTTTCAATTCTGGGTCGTACTCGAGGTACATCTTTCCGCTTAGACTGCTCGGAGCAAACTAGCGATCGGTTACGTTGGAAGGGCAGACCCCGACCATTTCCCGACCAGTTTTACCGCGCTGCTATGGATAATCGCGCACTAACAAAATCATGCGCATAAGGTTCATAATGGACCATGTATTTCACCATCATCATAATAATTCTGAACCCAAAGGTTGGTGGGTGGTTGCTGACAACCTGGATCATTAGTGCGGTTCCACTCATTTCGACTGCATGATAGCTTCCTTTTGGCAACGCTCCACCTAGGCTTCATCAGCTTGTATTGTTTTGACTAATTGGGTTTCTTTTCAAATTTTTCAGTGTTTGAATTCCTATGCAGTTTAATTTTATAACAAACCGCCATTTTGCTGAGTTTTATATTCAATTAAAATAATATAAAAATGTTATACAATTTTTTTATTTATCATTGAGTATGATTATATGCATTTTTACGAGTTAAATGGAAGATGGGACTGTCTAGTCTCAATCTTACCCCAGAAATGATGTTTCGTTATAATTTTTTATAAGGTTACAGTAAGGAAAAATTCCAATTCTATGCATTAATTTCGTACAATTACTCGTAATGCCTAGAATTGTGCGTTTAAGAAGGAATCGTTCCTAGCAAAATACCGATAGAAACCTTTCAAACGTCCATGGGCATTTAATCAAAGGTACTATAACTTTAGGGAATACAAACGTCACGAAAGGCTATATTTACCAAGCTGGAATCATCAAATTCATCGTTTCAGGACTTGCAGTTGGAGCATTTCGAATTCCATTCCACACTTCTATTTTGTCCGTTTCCCTGAGATCCGCTTTTCTCCGCCAAGCGGACGAACAAAGGAATTGATGGATTTAAACCAATACGCGCTTTTTATGAAGTAGAAAAACACATAAACCTCAGCATCAAGGGATTAGACGATCCGGCCTGAAGGAAGTATCCAACATGGGATCAACGAGATATCCCAAATGCGCAAATAATACCCCGCCTGCTTTGCTCTGTCTTCTCCTCTTCTAGGGATTCGCTGCTCGAGAATATAGAAGAAACTAGCATAACACGTGATTCACAAGAGACACATATGAAAATGCACTGAAAAGCGGAAGCATAAAGAAATAGTTCATCAATCGGAGTACGAAAACAAAATGATTTCCATTTATTTAAATGAGAATTGAAAACTTTTCTCTTCCATCTCTTGTACATTGAGACACAAAAAATGAAGGTGTCTCGACCCCTCAAGGAGATAAGCAAGGAAAGACACTGCGAATAGGATGGCTCGGTATTCTTGGAAAAAAAGGAAGTGTTTACGGCGAGAAGAGGCTTTCTTCCTCTAAGAAGATCAAGACGAGGGTCTGAGCGGTTGGGGAAGGGGGGTGGTGAGGAGTTTGGAGAGAGAAGGGGTGACGAGGAGGTGCATAGGGCGACCGGGAAGGGGAGGGAGTCGGGAATCGTTTTATTTCGACGCTTGGGAAGGAGATTGGGACGAGACGGACTTCGGTTGAAATATTGAATCTCCATCTCGTTGAATGATATTGGAAATGCCGCGATGGGATTGATTCAAGATCGGCGGAGAAGGAAATCTCAGCGGACCAACGGAAGGAGAGGAAGTTTACTCGCTGCAATTGACCTACATATATTGAAACCGATATTCTTTTTTTTTGTTGAAAAGTACGAGCAAATACTGGCATTAATGTTGCAATTAGATAGGTTAACAAAATATTCCATGAAAAGGAATTCCTCATCAATAGGCTTTAACTATGAAATATACTGTGCTTCCACAAGCATATGAGCTTGGAAAATTTTGGAAACTCGCAGAACAATCGCCATCAATTAATTTCGTACCGACTTCCGAATGAAAGGGCGGATTAAATTTTAAATAAACCAACAACCTCAAATAAAACGTATTTTTAGATTATTTTTTAAGCTACAATCATTTTAAATAATGTGATAAATATTTCAACCAGAGAAAAAATCTATGACTATTTTCTTTTCTCCTTATAAAAATTCAATGAAATATTTTATTTATTTTTTATGAAAGTTGATCTAGATATTTAAAAAAGACAGAAGAATAAAAACTGATAGACTGCACTGTTCTGAGGAGAATATATGGCACAGAGAATGCGGAATTAATTATCACTTAAGTGAGATAAAAGGTTTCAAAAGATTTCACGCACGAACGCAGGATAAAAAGTTCAGAAGAAAGCGTTTCAGGCGGCACTGAATGGCGACAAGGCCCGTCGTCTATGTGGCGTTTGAATTAATTAACGAAGGAGAAATGTGGGTCAGAAAAGTAATGATATTATTTAAGGAACGAAAGAGGATAAGATTACTCACGAACTGATCTACATTTTGATAAATTGGTCCCATTTCGGTATTAAAACAAAATTCTATAGTAGATTTATACAATCTAAATTTTAAAATCCTATTTATCTGTAGATATTGTAAAAACAGAAGGTAATATCGTGTGGCTACTAAATGGCAGATCGCGGACTTAAATCTAAATGCTGACTCTTGACCTCTCCAACTTAGCTGAAGACGTGATTTTCTGGAAGTAACTCTGTAGTAAATACTTTAAATACATTGGTAATAAGTAAATTTAAATCGCCTTAGAACTGAGTGAACCCTCACCGCCCAGGGTATTTTCTATGGAGGAAATTGTGAAATAAAATTAATTAATATGACTCAGAAAATTACCTACGAAGGTGATTGGACATTACCAATTACTGGACTTTGAAAAGACCGTAAAATAATGAATGGTAGACTGAATGGTGTCAAAAGAATTATTTTATTTAAATTTTATAATTTCATTCAGTTCTTCAACTCATACCTCAAAGGAATTTTGAATTTTCGAATAGTACGTGTGTTTTCATGTTGGCTATTTTGATCTGTATTTGACAGCATCAAGTTGCAAGGTGACCATTTTGCAAATTTGGAAATATGTGCTATCAGGGAAGACGTACACAGAAATTATATTAATCATGAAAGGAAAAAAGAAAAATTAATTTTCATAAAAATAGGATAATTCATAAGTGTGAAGATATCCGTCAATTTGAATAAGCAGATGAGCGTGAAATATACCTAAAGAAAAGTAGGACAAAATTTTAGATCAATTCGAAGAAACAAGTATCTTATTTTATATGAGGAAGTTTAATCATTTCAATGGATTTCAAAAGCGTCTAATTGTGTTGATATTATCGGGAATTAACGTGGAAAAAGAATTCCTCTGTATTGTTGTTCTGATCAGATAACCCCCAATTTTCTCACTTCAGTGCAATTTGGATATGATATTATTTGCATTACGTTATGCTAGTGATATAAATATTTGTGTTACGCCAGAATTCAAGTGGTACGTTTTTAAACTCAATATGATGTTAAAATAAACGAAAATGGTACTTCAGGTTAACTGTATCTGCAAAAATGGTTTCACTACTTTTTCTGAGTTCAGTTTCATAAATGAAGATTTGCATATGATTTCATTCAATTTCCTTTGGATAGAGTGCAATGTTAGAACTGATGTTATGCCTTTCACTGTCACTAAACTACCTAATGTAGATGTTTTTTATGATTAGATATACCCATATATTTCAAAACAAGAAAAAATCAATATATATACACTATATTTTTAAAACTGCTTTAAAAATATTGCTCATCAAAAGGTTGGTATGTTTGTCATATCGATATTTAATTTTCGGAATCCAGCAAAGGTCCGATGTTATTGATGTTATAATTGATGTTATGATTGATGTTATAATTCTATTTCCTAGGTCTGCAAGATTTTAATTTTATTAAGGACATGTTAAGTATATTTTCTTGAGTTTAATAACTGCGGTGGCTGAATAAGTAGGTAATCACACTATCATTACTCTTAAACCTGGGCCCTTGTGAGCCTTAGTGTATCTTAGCAGATGAATTTAAGCTTCACGATGTGTAATTATGTTACTTCTTGTTTTATCGTTGAAGAATATTTTCGTATAATTTAATTGTTGATTAGATTACCGAATTGCAAAATATTCATTCGAATTGTGGGAGGTTTCCGAAACAATCTTCCAGGAAACAATTGCTCTTGTTTGCGAAAACATATTATCCCACCGGAAGTATGTCAGCATCATGTTTCTGAAAGTGAAACTATTCCTCTATCCCCTAACCCGTTACTCATCACAAGGGCCGGAGTTTACTCTAATAAAATGGGGATATTTTACTCCGGGAAAGGATCGAAAAGACTAAACTAAAAATTTTCCTCCTCCTCTTTGTATCAATGTTGATGTTCTACCGGTTATTGTAGGTTTAAGAGAGACAAAGATTTCAAACGAACAAGAGCATATATCCTTGCCTCTCCTAACAGGTAAACCCTGTCATTCGCCATTAATATAAGCCCTTCTTCAGTTCCGAATACTTCCTTTACTAATTATTCCTTCCATCACACTCTTCCACCTTCCTCAAACGTCTAAATTTCTCTCCTCTGTCACAATCTTTGACATCCCATTTCCAATCAAAGGCTCTGCATTCATTGTTCCTGTCTCTATATGATTTCTCCTTACAATTCTTTATCTTCCCTCACCATACTTCCTCGTTTGATATACTTTCTCTCCACTTAAACTTATCCATCATCCTTTACACCTACAGTACCTAAACCTCAAATCTACGCCTAATATTTCCCGTCAGTGACCATGTACACATATATACGCTCCATATCAAAGTTTTGACGAGCTGTTACAAAACATTCACGCTCAACGTTCCCGCCATCTATTTCTAATACCTTGTTAGTTTCTCTTCCCAACGCAGATATTTTTTATTCCCCTACTACCTTAAACCATTTACGTCCAAAACAATTATAAGATAAGTGGACTACTCTACTTTATGCTCCCATATTTTAATATGTTACTTAAATTTCTTTTTACTGGGAAACAGCTTTTTTTGCATGCAGTTATTCTCATCCAAGACCTCTTCTATTTTCTCTTGCTTACAAACCACATAAGTTTTATCATGCTTTCGTTCTCATCTCATACCAATGAAATTGATTTTCTAATACGCTCTGTAATACTTTGAACCCCTTGGCTGACCGGCAAACTTAAGTTTGTTCATCCCAAAATCTAACTGATTTTAAGGTTTTCCGCAGACTTTCATTCATATCTCCTCTTTCACCATGAACTGTTTACCTTTGACTCCACGATTTCCTTAAGCGAAAGGGCAAAAATAGGTACTCCTAATGTGCACAATCTAGCATAGCATCCTTCGCTCCATTGGTCACTGGCATCTGAGCAGTCTGAGATATGCGCAGGTTGAGGATAAGCTTGGAATACTTACAATCTACTCCTTTTTCTATATTAAGTCATTATTTCTACCCTTTTCACTCGATCAGAAACCATTTCTAAATCTACGAAACGAAACAAATGCTTCTCGGTTTTATTCTATCTCCCTTTCTTGTAGTGACCTCGTCAAGGTATCACGTATGTCTCTCACATTTTTGACCTCAAAATGAACATCTCCTGATTAAATTTGTCCATTGTCTTCTTATCGATGATCTTGAGGAACACATAAGCTGCCTTTGAAATCTTATTTATCTTTCATTAATTCGTATATACACGGCTGTCTTGCCCTCGCTTAGGAAGAGTTAACAAAAGTTAGTTATGAATAGTTAAGAGTTATGAGACCTAACACTCATTTGAGGAAACCTTCTGGCCAAATGTCTCCCTCATAAATGCAACAACAACAACAACAATTTTTGTCCACAAAAATCTTTATTTCATTTTTCTTAAACCAATAAGAAGGTTTATGAGAATGATATCCATTCCCATGGCATAAGTTGGTTTCAATTCCACTTATGCCCTCTCTATCTTGCAATCAAGTATGCCCGAACCAAAGTGATCTCTTCTATGTCATAATCACTTTCCATGTTTAAAATTGCTGACTGAATTTCTTTTATGCATATTTATTCTACATATTCAATGTCTTCAATATTTTCTGGTGAGTTAATAATTTTGCTGATTTATTTTTTTGTTTGCAGAAAATTTGTTTTTTTTTACTCTCTGATAATGTTTTCACCTTTTTTTACAGTCCACCAATTTTATCCTCCCTCAGTCAATTTTCCACATCCTTTGTCTTTCACCACCCTTCCTTTCATTTTATATTTTTTCCTGCTTCGGTTTATTATTATTCAAGGATTCGGTAGCCAGTACATTTACCATCGGACCAGTTTCATAGATCCCCTTGAATGCACATGTCGATATTCTGCTAAACTCGCGTGATCGAATCACCGATCTAAGAGTTAAAATCCACCATTTTGATTTCGGATCCAAAGACCTTGCAACGATTTCCATTTGAAAAAATTAGCTAAATACAATTCTTCCGAGAGAAAAACAAAATGGGACGGAAATACTTAGAACGGAGTACTGGAGTAACCCTTTGATGCGAAAGAGTAGCAAACGAGTGAATTTTCTCCTAATTCATAATTAACAATAGATTCAGTTACAACTGCTTCAATTGACATGTCCTAATCAACTCTTGTTAAATATTAACTTTACACTTATACGGAACATTAATTTTCTCGGTTGAAAGAAAAAGTCTTTATGCCAAGTAGCTATATTCTAGGAACTTAGGTAATGGAATACTAGACAACAAAAAGACGGTATGGAATATTCGCATGCCGTCTATTTGGTCTAGTACACCTGGTTACAGCAAAGTTTACGGTAAGATTACTGTTGTATTAGTCAAAGCGCTTAAAAAACTCCTTGTCTGCTATATCATTACGATTTTTGAAAGAAAATAAGGTGCTGGAGTGGAAGTAAAAGTCAGAGTGATGAAGGGAAGAGAGTGAGTTAAGGTTTGACATAAAGAATGGACATTGAAGAGTTCAACAAACTAACGATTAGGAGAGAAGATGGTTTGCGGCCGAATATCATTGGAGAACATCCATTCAACGTCCTTCGTGAGCACCACTCCCTACCAGTGATCCTATAAATAGGAACTGATGTTGAATAATTGGTATATTAATTTAATTACGGATGCAATTCTATTAAAGAGAAGATTTCGTTGGGATTTTAATTCTTGACGAGATGGGAGGAGTTCGGGAAGAGGGGGTTGGCGTAAGGGCCACCTGAAAAGAGTGAGGGGGGGCTAAGAGGTGCAGATAAATCAGCCTATTCGGCTCAGTAATTTATGGACGGGCCCTTAATTCTAATTAAATGCGATAAATGCTGCCGTGCTGGTGGAAGAGTGAGAGAAGGAGGGCGAAGGGGCGAGAGGAGGGAGGGGGCGCCCCACCGCGGGTTGAGGGCTACCTTGGCCCGCCGCCCTCCCCTCTCCCCCTCTCCAACCCCCTCCCTCCCCTTCCAGCCAATCCTCCCCCTCATGCTCACCCTCTCCCACCCGCAAAGCTCTATGCTAACCAACCAATCGTCGACTACACTTTCTCCTTCCTTTCTCCCATGTGGCCTAAGCCTTACTAATCCCGCTGTCTTACACCATTACGTCACATCCGCTTTCGAACTGAATTTGCAACTTGAAGATTGATATATAGGTGCTTTTAGAGCATTTGTTTGCCTGAATCATGGCTGGAATTCCAGTCCACAGACATAAACATCGTTGCAACGTAGACGGCATTCCATTTTATGAAGTTTTAGTTTCCGCCGCCGGAGGAGGACAATTGATGCTACATCTACGTGCCCTTCCCCTCCGAGATGCAGTTGGGGAACTTGGAGTACTTGGACTACATGCCGGTCATGTACTCCACGATTTCATCTCCAAAGAGTCACATCATTTTTTTAAGCTTTAGTATTAGGGAAAGCATGTTGACAACTGGGCTTGTTCCTTGAGCCTTCTAACTTCGTTATCTTCAAATCTAAATATGCATCTACATAAATAACCCGGAACTTACCAAAAGGTATGTGGCAGGAGGTGAAAGCACCCGTTGGAATGGTTAAGAGATAAGGGAGGATAGGGACCGGAAGGGAAAAGGAAAAAACAACATTGTCTATAAAACATCGAAAAACGTGCAAATTTATTCACACGCTCGCAAAAGACTTAGTTCAAAACAAGTAATAGTTTCACTTAGTAAAATAGTTCCTTGTTTAACATAAAAGAATAGGGAAAAAATGGGCCACGACCATTTATAGATATTCACCATAGAAAGACCGGCCATGTTGAACTGAAAAGTATGAAGGGGAAAATTCTATCCATTCATGGCTATGCAACTTGTTGGAGAAGACGGACTTGTAACTTTAATTTACTCTCATTAACTTTAAATTATTTTACCTCCATGTCTTAATCAGTACCAATTAGAGAAAAAGAGAATAGGAAATAGGGGCACTGGATAACTGCATTAGTGTATACAAACCACTTATTTGCCCTTTCCATCGTTTAATGGTTTCGTAAAATCTTAAGGGCAAGTAAGTAATCAGTACCATTCTTAATTGTATGTAAGTATCAAGGATGAATTTTAATATCCGTTAGTCATTACCTTCTGTCGTATACTATATGTACTTTCATTTTACGGAATTTGTAGCATGCACATCAACCCAAAATGCATAGAATTTTAGCATTGTAGGCGATGATGTATAGCAGAACATTCCAATTTAACTATATTTGATCAGTCAATCAAAGAACCTAAGTTTCAACGTAAGCTACTGAAATGAAATGAGATGATTGGCTTTGTTATTCCACACACTTCATTCAAAAACACGACCCTGATTTCGACGTTGAACGTGATAATGGCGATGATGACGTTCAACGTCGAAACTTTTAGTCGTAGTTTTAAAATAAAGTGTGTGGAATTAAAAAGTCAATAATTTCATTTAATTTCATATGCTATGCAAATTCCATTGAGTTACGTCGGAGACAAAAATTAACAACAACATAAGCGTACATAAGAGATGCTTCATGTAATAAATGATTTCGGCGAGACAAAAATTTGGCTTACAGTTTTCTTGCTCAAGGCCTAGGTCAATAATATTTATATTTTACTCATAGAAATGATTTCCGAGGTTTCAACCCGCATAAATTCTCCATCTGCATGACTTGGAGGCGTTATTTGTTCTTTTGCCAACAATGTGTTGCTGGAGATGACAAACATGACCGAGTAGCGTACTGTCAGGTAACGAAACGCTGGAGATATCCACGCATGCACGCAAGAATACCACGTGGTCTTCCAAAGTCTCGGGGTTCAGCACGAAGCTCGGGAGACTGCAGGAGGTTAGAGCTCGCGGATCTCGTTTCCCACGAAAATATGAAGGCTCCTTCTTGGGTGGGCGTACATTTGCGTGTCGAGATAATGTTGGGGGAGGGACAAACAAGACCCCTTTTTCATTCACCCTTCTACTTTTCCCTAGACGGCCGCAGGGGGACTCGCACACAACAATGAGAGTGCTACTGCTCCTCAGGAACCCAACTAATTACCTTCGCGAGAGATAAGGTGCCCAGAGTCTGTAAATTTCCTCCGCATGCTCTCCCTATCCACTCTCACCAGGGTCTGCCACCACCCCTCCTACCTCTTACACACCCTCTCCAACCCTCGCACCCACTTCCGCCCACTCCTCGTGACGTCATCACCTCTCTCTCTCCGCCTCACCCCACTTCGAACAGGGTGATAACTCACGAGCACACTCCTAGGTGGCGGGGGGTCGCCGGTAGAATGCCGGCGAGGTGCCCGCCCCATTCACCGACGATGAGGGAGAAGGGGGGGGGGGTGGTCGGTGAGCGCTCTCTCCCCGTAAGGTTGTCAGCGTAATTGTTACGTTATCTTTTGGCTGTGGAACAAGGGGTGTAGATCATCTGGAGGTCGCTGGAATGAGAGGGAGAAAGGTTGGCGGAGGAGTCAAGGGGAAGAAGAAAAAAAGAAGTGCCGCAAGCGACCCACCGATTCCGATCCGGCCACCAGGGCGGCGCTAGCTCTGGAACGGAGCGGCCAAAGCAGCCGCCGACAGCGCCACCCGACAAATAAGGGTGGTGGGAACGGGAACGAAAGGAGGTGCTCAGGTAAAGTGGGGACTGGGCTGAATTCTCATGTCCTCTTCACTCACTATGGAGAGTCGGCAAATGCTCTAGCAACGTGTTTATATTCCCGGTTTTCCATAAATTGAGAACGCCGCTCAGATTCCGTTATAGATATGTGAAACTTGTTCTTTGTACAATAAATCCGAGCGTACTAATGTTAGTCGACAAACTCCGGATTCAACAAAAAGTGTTAAAAAATATAAATATATATTTTTCAAGTTTATTGAAGACCTTGATAGCTGTATTGAACCTCAAACTAAATATCTTCGGACTAATTTCATTAAAATTCAATAAAGCCGAATAAATATAAATGGTTTTACGCTAATATACAAACATCAATTTGATACTAGCGTTTTGTCATTTATAATATCCAATTGCTCTTCAGGATACCACAATTTTGGGATGAGTAGTTTAATGCAATAAAAAAATACATAATGCGAAATAAAAATATCATGCGTAAAGGCTAGTCCAGTAGATCAGTCGGGAGAAGAAATAACCCTTTTTAAAATCAAGTCCTAAAAGTAGAAGAGCAGAATATTCAGTTGGATAAAATGTTCTAAGACCTCAAGAGAACGATTGGCAATACCACTCGATAGTACTCGTAAACTGATACATTTCAGTATAAACAAGAAGTTATTTTGTTGGAGTATAAAATTAGAATGGCATCATATAAAATAGGTCTTACTTCAACTATGAGCTCGTAGGAGGCATTTCTAACAACAGGTCTGCCGCAGAGAAGTGTCTTAGGTCCATACCGCCTCCTTATCTACATCAGCGACTTAACTTCACGCTCAAATGGTAACATTATATATACAAAAATACCCATGAATTACATCATTACACCCCCTGCCACACACATGTAAATGTGAGTGACAGGGAGTGTATGCACCAGGTGTGATGGTAAGTTATGCTATTACGTATCTATGCAGATGTAAAGTCGCCAGTTGATCATGCACTACTCGACAGTGATTTAGACAAAATTTTGGATAAATGAAAGGAATGGGAATGGAGCATAAAAATAAATGTTTCAAAATTGCAACACAATGCAATATTTGGAAGAAAATAGGTAACCAAGCAGTGCGCATAAAATTGAATTTCCTTGGGAAATGTAATATAAATTGCTGAAGAAAGAAGCAAGGCACTTTTTGTCACCCTCACAAAAACTAATCATGGAGCAATCACGTTAGGAATATTTGTGGGACTATCTTGGAGAAGCTCGAATTAATTTGACTAGTCATAAGAAAATGTAATATGAAAGTAATGACGAGGTATTATGATCAAGGAGATAGAAAAGCTGAAAAGAAATATTATTAGGTTTGTGAAGAAATAGTACGATAATAAAGCAAATGTAAAGCTGTTAATGGAGGAATTAGAATAGGAGTAATTCCGTGAACTAATTGAGGGGACGGGGGCAAAGACTATAAGAAAGGTTCAGGACACTCGATTCAGCTTATGATACCGAGGAAATCGCTAATATTCTGCATTATATCGTCGACTGTTACCACCTTGATAAATTAAACTGCAGTACCGATGAATTCAGGGACTCTATTTCCCCGTAAACAATGATAAACAATGAAAGCAATAAAATGACTACAACCCTCTCTAACACTTCCCTGTAGTACCCCTAGGGTTTCATCTGCCTCTGATAAGGTTAAACCGTCGACGGATACCTTATTTTTGTTGTTGCTAGATAAGAAGCACCTGATTCAGCAAGTGACTTTCTCGTCAACACCATATTATTTAAGTTCGAGTATCAACTTATCGCAATAGGCCTTGCTGAAGATTGTCTTGAAATCTAAAAACACAGTATCAATTTCTTTAATCCCTTTCACCATTTTTAACCGCTATAAATATTCGTAGGAACTAGTTTTTAAACCCAATCTAGTTACGGTAGAGCAATATGAATGTTCCTACAGTCAAGGGTATATTGCTTAATATAAAGATTGTGAAGGATGACCATGGTAAAACATCCGTCTTTATTACTGGTGTCATCCCTATCGCCGTCTTTCTAGGAGTAGATAGGGATTCAGAGGCACTGGACCGTCTTTCCTTGACTTGTAAAAAATTGTTCGTAGTGAGAAGCGGTGCATTCAGTTAGTTCCTTCAGTATTCTTTCAAGAATGTCTTAAGGACTCGGTGCTTTGTATTTTGCATTTCGAAAGTTTTTCCACTCTTTCATTTGATAATAATAAAAGAGTATTATTCATATGCTATAAATATTTTGAAAGAGAATGTTTAGAATTTTGGCCCTAAATACGCCGTATGTAACATGTAAGCCATTTTGCCTCTGATGATTATACAACGAGACCTTGCCTATTTCCTTGCATTTCCCTCACACATAAAAGCCACTGGAATCAGGACTATTCTCTACATATTCGAATATTCTGCTAATTTGATATGTTAGGTTTTCCACAGTGTCTTGATCGTTCATGCTCGGCATTCAATGATTCCAAAGTGCATTTAGATTTTCGGGATTTCTTTTTGAACGGTTTTTGAAAATGAGTTATGTTTTTCCTTGTTTCTTTAAGGCCACTCTGATTCATCCATCTTGCTACATCTTGCTGTCGCGTCTGGGTTTTAAATAAACACAATTTTCTATTCCTTCGCATAATATTTTTAAACATTATCCCCGTGTTTCATTTGCCATTTCTGTGCGTTTCCTGTGAGAATGATTGCTAATTTTTAAAATTATTATTTTTTGCAATGATGAGATTACTTGTGGTTTTAATTCCTAAAATTATAGGTTAATTGACGCTAATTCTCTTGGTTATATCCACTTTTGTGACTATTAATAGAGTATAAGATGGAGAATTTGCTTCGTCGAGCATAATATTAATTCATGTCGACGATTCAACTGCTTATTTCACCTAATATTTTGTGAATATAAAACACCTGAAAAGCCTTTTCTTTGGATACATTCACTCAAAGGTAATGAACCTTATAAATAAACAGAAGTTATTAAATAATATGTAGAAATTGATACGCCTGAGTTCACTCCCAATTGGAAAAAGATCTTACTGCTATATCAGAGAGACAAGGTGGAAAATTAGGTATAATATCCAAAATTTGGTCCAACCATTTCTTTATATTGGTAAATTTTCTACAAATCTGCTTGAAAAGTCTAAGCTCTTATAACTAATTCAATGTACCATTCAGTGATGAAAACTGATGAAAACGAGGAAATTCCTGAATTTTTTAAGTTTCTCTTTAATTTTATTTATCTGTTCATTTGTAATAGTTAAATATGATTTCGTAAGTTACCCCGGACCACCTAAAAACATTTGTACACTTCGCTAACGCTAACTCGGAGGAGCTGAAGCTATTCCACGATATCTTATTCTACTTGAATTCTTCGAACTCTCATTCATAATTCATTGCGTGAGTGAGTGAATCAACCAAACGAGATATTTGAAAGGCAATTGAGCCGCAGTTTTGCTGGATTAGTCAAGACAGAAGAGTAAATGCTACCACGTCATCTACCGCTGTTAAGATTATTTTAAAATAATTTGATTAACCTGATAAAAATCGCGTCGCCTGTTCCGCGTCGTCGCACCAGATATCGCACCGTTGATCTCCGGGATCACGGGTCCGGGGAAGGGCCCTTGGGATGGACAACTCACTCACTCCAGGCCCCGCTCGCCCAGGCTTGGACCGGAGAAGATGGTACCTGCCGCGCTGCCATCTATTAGTCACCCATGAAAGCAGAAGAAATACGTCGTGTGAATGATATACACGTATTTTACTACAATACACAATGGAAACTAAATAGGACAACTGAGCCAAAAAATGAGCACGAGGAACAAAGTTTACAGCTTCATTAAATCCAAATGATACATGCTCTGGCAGAATGTGAATATTAAGGAGGAGGTTAGATAGTTTTCTTTACCCAATATTCTCTATTGGTATATTGCAAAGATAACAATTAATTTAAAAGATAAGTACCTGATTATGGCGCCTAAGCGTTGAAACTAGTAGTACCAAATTATAGAACAGTGTAAAAAGTACATTGTGTTCTTCATTTAATGATCAGATAAGATATCGGATTTGTACTAAAGGGAAAACATTTTATGCTTTTTGAAAGACACAAACTTTTTTCAGAAAATAAAAAAAAATCTTTCAAACCTAGTTAGCCCAGAAGACAAGCAAATGATGACTACTATTAAATATCGTAAACATACGTAATGACTATAGGAGAGGCCAAGATTGACAAGAATTGAAAATATTGGAAAATGAAAAAAACAGCCTTTTGACTTGAGGCAGAATCTCTAGCGACGGTAGAGGCAGGAAAGATAACAGAATATACCGAGGAAATAAGTATTTCAGCGGAAGGGAGGAATATCAGCTGCTACCATAGCAAGCGAGGATGTAAGAAACACGTTCGCATGATCGCGTCCACCTCTCACGCATGCATATGGAGCATGTTATGCTATTCGACGGCAGTCGGGCGAGGAGAAGAACAGCAGAGAAGATTGAATGCGATGGAAATAGAATATTCGACGAAGGATAGCGGAGATTAAACGAGCGGAGCGGATTTGGAATGAATAGGTCTTACAAAGGGAAGAGAATGAAAGAAAACTGTTTGGAAATTACGAAGGAGAATTGAGAAACTTACTGAGCATTGCCTAAAAGGTAATATTGCACTCGTACTAAAAACTTTAGGGATGGATGTAGCTGAAGAAAAAAAAGAAAATTAAGTAATTTTGTTGTGATAATTTGTACTGGCAAAGGCAGAGAGAGAGTGGCGGGGTGTAAGTAGGCAGCATTTGCCAAACAAAGAGCTCAGAATAAGCAGATCTCACTAAAAAATAAATGAAATAATATACATGAAGATGTTCAAGTACCATGGGTGATAAACATTTTATTATAAGTAAATTCCGGCAAAATCGCAGAACTTAATAGCAGATATTCATTTGGCAATGTTAAACCTTACCGGTAAATTAGTTATGAGAGAATTCTGCTATTAAATTATTTTAAAAAATCAACAAACTATAAGGCTAACAGTTGGGATTTGATAGACTCTGGATACATTTTTCGGAAGTTTTATAAGCCCATAATAACAATAGTATGTTGTTTATTTTGTTTTTATGGATTTACAAAACTTCCACAAAGTGAATCCCACAATTACAGGACTGTACATTTGGGAAAGCGGTAGTCCATGGCTACAGCGTTGGACTACTAACCGTGTTCGATTTCCGGTCACGCCCCTCGGGCACCCTAAACTTCACCCGAACTATGGGATTTTCCTGGCACCAAATCTTCCTGGGAAACCATAACCGGCACAGAAAACTGGCCTCCCTACCCTGATCTACGATAAATAAATTTCACACGCGAACGAGCTCAGTACTAAGTGAACTCTACTATCACCTACCGAACCGATCTTCTTTTTAGTGTTCCGCAGCTTAAGGTAGATGTAAGGACACACAGTACGCAATGGTTCTTTTTCATGGCTAAACGAACTAAATCGACTGACAGCCGACATTAGAATAAACCCTCCATCAATTCCGCAAGATTCTTTGCATCTCCGTTCCGTCCAACGTGCCTATTGACCCCTTGCCTCCTATCATATAACTTCGTAGCCCTCCATACCCCTTGCCTAACGTATTGCTCCTATCATAGTTTTCAACATCCCATTGGTAATCAAAATTCTCAACGTCCATCTTTTCTTCATCCTCTTTATTTCTTCCGACACACCCTCCCTCCTCTCCCTCCAAGCCTATCAAGTCATCATTTGTAAACAAAAAAATCCCGAGACCGTAAACTTAATTGAGACTTTTTTTACATTCATTCACGACCGTAGGTACGTTCCTTGTCTATTTAAGTCATTTATTTTTCTTTCTATTTAGCATTTTCCATCCTCTACTACAGCTTTATTTCAGAGTACTCCAATCTATGTTTATAATCTTGCTTCAATGACCATGCTTCCGCGCCGCATAAAACCATACAGCATATCAAAGTTCTAACACTAATTTTCTTATTACCCATAATCAAGGTCCCAGTCATTATTTTCCTCCTGGTTAATAAAGCTAACAGTTACAGTTTAACTTTGTGGAATTCCTTCATGGTGATGGTAAAAAAGAAAAACTTGACACTTCCACGCTCATTTAATACAATACGACTATGATTTCGATGATGCGCAGCATCGAAACCATGGTCGTATTGTATTAAATGAGTGTGGAAGTGTAAAGTTATTCTTTTTTACCCTCTCCTTGTTAATAGTTCTTTCCTAAAGCAATTCTCCTCATTATGTCCTAAATACGTTGACCATTTTGGTACGAAACACTTCCGAAATACATTAACTGTTTCACTTGTTTATTTTATGAACTCCTTTTTAAAAACTTATCTTTGCTTTCTCCTTTTACGAAAGCTTTCATATAAAATAATTTATAAATCAGCATAATCTTTGTGTTGTTTACACCGATTTCATTTTATACCTATCGTAATGACTTTCCAATGCACGCAGCAATACTTGCAACCCCTTGGCTTAATGAAAAACTAAACTTAATTGATTTTACGAATTCCCCTCCGACTTTCATTCCTACCTCCAGTTCTTCCCATGCCTCTTTAATGATTTTCTCTAAATATATTATACGTTGAACAGCACCGGTGACAATGGACAACCCTGCCTTACACCTCTTCCAAACACTGCCCGTCCGGACTGTCCGCTCCCCACTCGCACCTGAGCAGTTTAAGACGTATACAGGTTGCGGATAAGCTTCCCGACCCTCTAATCTATTCCTATTTTCCGCAATTTACTCATAAGTTTTTCCCAATTCACTCTATCCAATTCCATTTTGAAATTTTTGAAACAAAAATATATTCTGATTGTGTGACCTTACGACGCATGCTGCTACAGCACACGGCGTGCACCTCCCCTTCCTGAACCCAAACTGATCATCCCCTAAGTAATCATTTGCCCTACTCTCCATCCTTCTGTTGATTATCTGAGAACAACTTCACCTACATATGAAATCACATTCATTTTTCTAGAGTATTTTATGTGTTTGAAATCAGAACTAACTTTTTTGAAAAAAGAACGAACAACACATTTCGGTCTAATTTCCACCTCATAAATGGTAGGAATGCCAATAAGCACTCGTCTGGCTGCGTTATCTTGAATTCTTAATTGAATTCTTAGGTGTTGCTAGAATGTTAGCTACCCCTACGGCATTACATGAGTTCAATTCAATTTATGCAATTTTAATTCTATCTCGCCATCAAGTAGTCAGGCGTAGATCTAGCCCAATCTCATACCGTCATACCCTAATTTTAAGTGTTTTTGATTAATTTTGATTAATTAACATCTTGACTGTATAGTAACTCGAGTTATTCTTTCCATTTCTCTTGGAAATGACGTTGTTCAAGGAGTAGTTTCCTGCATTATCTTCGAATTCGTACACGATTTTCCTTCCTTACTTCATGACAATTCTGTCATCTTCCAGTACATCGTATCAATTTTATTCATTTCATACTTCTCTATTTACGCAATGATTGCCTGTCAGTCTTCTATTTGAGTTTATGATCCAATTATTACCACTTTTTCCTACCTTAGAGTATATATAAATTCGTTCGTTTTTTTCTGTCTTCAACCTTTTAAGAAAATGTGGGAGTTGCCGCAACAGTTACTTTTCACGGAGTCATCCGCTAATATTCATTACAATGCGCCAATTTCAGAGTGTAAAAATCAATCCCGGTCAAGGTGAATGATTTTTCCACTCTGAAATTGTTGCATCGTATCTTCAACCTTCTTAAACGTCTCGTCATTCCATGGATTTCTTATCCCTCTCGCATATACTGCTACTAGAGTTTTTTTTGGCTTTTGATATCTCTTTTTTATATCACCCTATTTATTTTCTATTTTACTTATATAATCTTTGGATATATAAGTAAACATATTTCGAGAAAATGGGATATGAATGGGGTAAGTAAGGTGCATTTCCATAAATAATAGAAGCAATGAGGTGAAATAATTTAATGAATTTTACAGAGATGCAGGGATTAAGTAGAGACAGAGCACTATGGAAGAAGTTAGTAAAAGGATATGACATTGCAAATTAATCAACGGAAGTACTAAAAATCAGAATATGTTTTCCGTTGGATAGCATAGAAATGAACGGCATAAAAGTACGGCATACATGCATACACATTATTTTTATTATCCTTATTTAAATATTTATTTGTGACAAGATAAAGAGGATAAGTTCAACAAAACCAAAATATTGTGTTACACATTTACGGTTGATCCTCAAAAGTTTGTGAAAATGGTAAAAATGTTGGCATAGGGTTCCACTATGATACATAGGGATATGTAAATAGACATCTTGATTTTCATTCGTCATTAGCATACAAAAATATGTTCAAACGGAGCGCATGTTCATCGGCATAGGTGTTTTTTTCATCTCTCGCCACAGTTCCGCAGAATTACATTCTGGCAGGAGGGAGTGCAATACATCATGAAACTCTTTAACTTATATCTCTGCCTGAGGAGATGCAATCGCAAGGTTCTGCGAATCCTTCCTTTTGTGCGGAGTTGAATTATTCATAATGCTCTGAAGGCCGAGCAGACAAACTACTCTCACGCCGTACTTCCGTTTTTACTGTTGCTCCAATTCAGAGCGAGGGGAGGGAGGGTGTTGGAACGGACGCGGCAGGGGCGGCAAAAGGAGGAGACTGGCCCCGGATATCAGAAAAGTCTTTATTGCAGTTGCGGAGAACAATGCCATCTTACTCTTGTGCTCCACACATAACGCCCTTTCTGAGGGACCGCTCGATTATGGCTCAAAACTAGTGTTTACTCTCAACCTGTGAGGCGTAAGTGAGCGACGGCTATGAAATAGGCGCGGGAGAGATCTAACAGAACATGAAAATTAATTCAATTTTAATGAACAAAAATATATTTTTAATTCTCATCTCAGGTAAGTCTTGCATCATAAGTGCGAAATTTTAAACAGAGTTTTAGAATATTTTCCTACCAATAGAGTTAAAGTTTTAGATTAATAAGTGAAAATCTTGCAAAAAAATAAAATAAGTTTTCATTTCTACAGGGAATGAATTTTTCAAAAACGAATATACTTGGGTTTATTCTGCCATGGTAAAAAATCCTAATCTCATCGGACGAATGAATGGACGCAATTTGGATTCCATGTCAAGACTAATCGATTAGTCTTGGCATCAAACGAGCTCTACCAATATTAATTGACTTTGAATATTGATATTAGAATGGTACGACGGATTTCCTGGGAGAAAACTCAAAATGTTCCCTAATGCTTATTTGTTTAAATAGGAAAATTATAAAATCAAATACAAAACCAGAATAAAATGTATTCCGTACTCGCCAGATCTTTACCAAAACTATAAATTCGAAAAGGTACCATTATGCTAAACTTCTTGTAAAACAAGGAAATATATATGAGAAATAAATCAATAAAGAAATATATTTTAATATTCTCGCGTTATACACGCGGTTTTTCTGTTTGAACAAACTCTCGGCTAAGGTAAAAAGATTAGACGGAAAATACAGGCGATCAGCTGAAGAACATTTTAACTGAAAACCAGGAAACTTTACATTCCCATTGCGAAATATTTCCTCATTATTTAACGTCAAAGGACTCATATCTAACAAAATTGTTACTGATGCTCTAATTTCATTTTTTTTTAAGTTTGTGTCCAAATATTTTACTGTAATAGGGGAATTAGATGACAGGAAACATTATGAGGGTCTGTCGCACCGTATTTCAATTCAGAAAGTATAATCAAAACATACTGAAAGGAATTTTAAGTATTCATGGAATTTATAGTTGAATAGGGAGATTAAGACAAGACTCGTAAAAACTCTGATATGGAGCATAGGAGGTACGGCGCGGAAACGTGGTCGCTGAAGCAGGAGGACAGACGTAGATTTGAGGCTTTTGAAATGTGGGTGCAGAGATTAATGGAGAAGGTGAAATGGACCGAAAGGAAAACAAATGAGGAAGTACTGAAGATGGTGGGCGAGGAGAGGGGTTTGCTGAGAGAAATCCTATAGAGGCAGGAAAAATGGATGAAAGGCGTATTGAGTGGTAGTGGAATTTTAAAGAAGGTAATAGAGGGGAGAACGTTAGGCAAACGAGGAAAGGGCAGGAACAGGATAGGGATGTTGGACGGGATGAAGGGAGGAAGTAAGTACACAGAGGTGAAGAGGGACCTAATGTAGATCAGGTTGCTGGATTGAGTTTTGTTTGGAGTTACAAAATATTTATTTCATAGTTGTGTCCTTCAAAAAACCGACCTTAACCGGTAGATTACCTAATAATAGTTGAATTTATTTAGAATTTTTTTTCAACTGGAGTCCCATCTTGAAAATAATTTTGCATAGCTAATGAATTTACTTAGGAACATTTTCTTAAGATGGGAAAAGATTTCTTTATGACTATTTATAACTAATATATAAATATTATTAATAATAAATCATCATTGATAATAATTATATAATGATTTTTTTCCTCCATAACGTTTTATAGTATATCTGTATATGGAATAACTAATAAGATTTAAAAATCAAATTCCGAGCTAAGAGTTTTCAATTAATTCTAAGTCATGTAATGTAACTGTATAATAATCAGAAGATCTAGTTTTAAATAGTATATGAATTAAACATTGTTTTTGAGTCTTTCATTCACTAATTGGTTAAATAAACTAATTTTTAAATTATCTCTTCACGAAATGGTTCTAGGTCCCTAGTTTAAACCCATCAACATAGCATAGTGCAATAAAGCTTTGGAAATGTTAATTTGAACTAGAGTTACAAACTATGGATTTCAGTGAATACTTTCAAAATTCATTGAGCAGCTCTTGTGTGGTTGGTGTGGTGGAGAAACCTCGAATAAATCATATATTATTTAGTAAAATTTATAAGGTGTAAAAGATATGTAAATTTTAACATAGCTCAATTCTGTGTATGTGACAAAAAATATTTCTCTCGTGATTCCATCCACAGAATGCACTAAGATACCTTAATATGAGATCTTTTTTTCATGCGCAATCATGTAATGAATTCACACAAGCAAAGGGGAAATAGATTTCTTTTCTAGGTACATTTTAACTTACTTACATCTTAATAAGTAACTATAGTAACGACTCTAATATAAATATTTGAATATCTTTGCAATCCAGATAACGTCGGATTAAGTTAATCTTTTAGGTCCAGTAGAAACTTAATAGGCTAAGTAACTACAAAATAATTAGACATCTATATTCGCCGGTGCTTCATTTTTATTAAGCAAAACTTTCTTTGATGAGCTCTTTTTAGATATTTTACGGCACATCTGGTCTGATTAATGAAAATCACCCACAGGAAGAATCACAAAAATATTGTTTTTAACAATTACGGAGAGTAAATTGGTTAATATAGTAATTGCAAATTATATCTATGTTATAGGTGTTGTATTTTTCCTCTTAGAGTCCTTAGAAATCATCACACGTGCCATTTGCGGGGCGTAGGGAGAAATGGAGCGGAATGAGGGTGAATGGGGCGAGAAGGCAGGCAGATGGGGATGGCGGGGTCTGAGCTCCATTACTGTCGTGTCACGCGGTGTCTCATCCATCCACGACGCTCCTCCTCTTCCCTTTCAACCGCCCACCCCTTCCACCTCCCGCCAACCACGCACCGTTTCAACCACCGCGCACTATCGCTCGCCCTCCCTCGCCTCCGAACGAAGAGGCAATAATTATGGGTGAGGTTATTGGAGAGCGCTCTGTTTTTATTTTGTTTGAATACACTTAAACCTCTGACGGACTTCTTAATAAGAGATAAAGTAGCAACACGTTACTCTGAAATCATCATTCTTCCCCTCTATCGTTCAAAGGGGTGAATTTGGCCGTCCACTGAGAAAAACTCGATTAACTCTCAATATTTCCGGCAGCACTTCATTAAGTCAGATACGCACACGTAAAAATCGAAAGTAACATGACTTCTAAAAACTAGAGCAAGTGGAACCCTTCATCTACTTGGGCAGCAGTATAACTTGGGAAAGAGTTCGACCAACATCAAACGAAGAATAGTCCAAGCAAAGAAGGGGTTCATTGAGAAGAGGCAACTACTATGTTCAAAGAACATAGCATTGCAAACAAGGCAGTAATTCGTCAAAATGGTCGTGTGGAGCATGGCACTCTACAAATTGGAGACATAAAATATTAGAAAAGTAGACCAATGAAGAATAGAAGCATTTGAAACGTGATGCTGGAGGAGAATGCTGAAGATGAAATGGACAGACTAAGTGAGGAACGATGAAGTATACATACGTGTATATTATATGTATAGAATTATACATATATTATATGCATACATGTATAGAAGAGCAGAAGAGGAAAGGACCATATGGAGAGCTCTACGAAATAGAAGAAATACGTAGATTGGACATACCTCGAGGCACAATGAACTAGTAAGAAACATAATAGAAGGAAAAATTGAATAATAGATCCCGTGAGGAAGTCCAGGAGACAAGTACATAGGGCAAATTAAGAAGGACGTAAAACAGGGAACATATAAAAGGTGAGGGTATTAACAATAAATAGGGAAGAATGGGAGGTTAAACTAAACAAATCCTAGGATTGCAATACTGATGATGCTGATGACTTTAAGAATAACCCTTGAACGAGCATTTTGCTCTTTTAAAAATACTAATATATACAGGCCAACTGTTCATTTAAATTGGAATTATGTGTATTACATATCACTATCAGTAAAATGTATTTAATGAAAATTTTGTTAGATGAAAATGCCTAATTAAAATAATGAAATTTATTAGTATTAGTTAGAATACTTTGTATGATTTAACCGTAAATTGAGATAGATGGTGATACGAAAGCATATTTGTTTTTTTTTAACGCTGATAAAGATCAGATTAAGAGTCAAATACAAGAGTGGATTGCTAAGATAAATGATTATTGTAATTAACATTTCACGTTAACTTCAAATCAATTCAAATTTCCGTGAAGTGAAATAATTATGGTATTCATTCGATAGTCTATTGTATGGGATATTTAGATTGTTATTCCAAATATTTTTATGTGAAATACCGACAGAAATGGTGTTTTCGTCTCGTGGAGTATCTGAAAAAATATTTGCCTGTTTTAGATGACCTACGTTCATTGCCCGCTTAACCCTCATGACAGTTCATTACTTACCATAGTTATATTATTAATCAAACTTAGATTACCGAAAATGGTGAGATTTTAACGGGTACATACTGGTATACCTTAGGCATCAGCTCACCTACACGGACGCAATGTACAAGCCGTCACTGCAATAAAACATTCGTTATTTCTCCAAATATCTCGCCTCCCTTCATCCCGTCAAACAGATCTACATATATTCTTTCATCCCTTATTTTATCTGCTTAAGATTATTCCCTCCATTGAGGTTTTCCACGTTATTTCACTAGTCAAAATGTTCTGTACCCATCTTTCTTTAGATTTCTGCCAACAATCCACTCTTCCCCGCCATGCACAGCATTTCCACTCGCATCTCAAAAGGCTCTAATCTGCACCTATAATCTTTTATCAACAATAAAATGCGTGAGCCGTAAAATACTATGCTTCTTAATAATGTCATTTATCCATTGGTTTACTCTCTTATCCAACGTTTTTGATAAACCCATTTCCCCTCTGTGTACAACACCTTTTCTAATGTGATTTTTCTCCTTAGGCCCCCACTACTTTGACCATGTTTGTCCACAACACTTACTAAGTAGAAAAAATACTATAATCCAGCTGCTATAATTCGTAATATCCAATTCCAGGAAACTAAAATTTAAGCTGACTAAAGCAAGAAATTGAGGGATCCGGGTTCGAATCCCGGTAAGACGAATGATTTATACACTCTGAAATTGTTACATAGCAATAACAAGTTTTAATACTTATATCAGAATTTCAATCTCTTAAAATTGTCAACAAATTTGTTTGTTTTACATTTATTATCACGCAAGACTATTCACACTGATTTTAGTGTGTTAATACATGGTTGAAGAGCTTTGGCAGATTGCTTACTGAAGAGTAATTCCCATTAATCTCATTGTTTCATTGAATTCTCCATCTACTTTCAGTCCTGACTCCCGATATTCCTCGGGCACTTTCGTAAATTTCTCCATGCATACGTTTAAAATCTCAATATTATCTCACGAAGATGAAACTTGAGTAAGCCAGGATATGCAAATTATAATCGAAGCTCCAGAGAACTAGGGTGATTTTTCATATTTTAAGATGATTTGAAGCGTTAATTAAACCCAGGCTTTTGAGAGACCGAATATATAATATATGCATATTTTTGGATATTCACATTCAGTATGAGTAAAATATTGTACAATTTTTTTACGAAATTCATTTAAGGGAGGAAAGTCTACTCCAGGTCAAATTAAATATTGGAGATAAAAAGACCCAATTTGGGAAACATTAGCTCTCTCCACCAAAATAAAAGATGTCAAAACATAAACAGATTCCAAGAAACTGCGAGAGATGTCGCAACAACAAGACCGGGACAGGGAAGGAGATCCCGGCCCTGGCCAAGGCGAATGATTTTTACACTCTTAAAGTGTTGCGTTGATAAATACAGTAATTTTTATAGATTTTATACCTGTTGAAATTGAAAAAAACAAGTACATAATTGTAAGCGGTTATATAAAAACAGTGACAAGCCAGCCTAATTAATTAATACGTGAAAGTCTGCAAAAAAATGAAACTGAAAACCTGAAGGAATTTTACTCTTTGAAATTTGTGCGTCGAAATACGCATAAGTGGTTGACTACGTTAAGAGTTACTTTCTCTGAAATAAACTATTGAGCAGAAATACTGTATTCCATGAAAAGTTGAAATGAATAAAGGAGAAGCGAACAGTGTCAGGAGGAGATTAAATTATTTGGAGAAAGAAAATACATGTTAAGCGATAACTCGCGCGTTCGTTCAAAAAGCAGTCGTGCGAGAGTTTAAAGAGTAAAGAAAATAGTAATATACTCCAAGAAAATAATACATGGAAATCCCCGGTAAGAAAAAGTGGCCAAATTATGCGATAGTCGAAGAAGAGTAAAGACTGCAATGAAAGATAAGAAAAATGAACCAATTGAAAAAAATAAAGGAAAACTTGAAAAGTATAAAAAATGGTCCCGGGACAGTTACAAATTTTTAACATTTTCAATACCATAATATAATATATAAAAAGGAGAAGATAATACATCAGTATAATATGAAGTAGAAAAACATGAAAAGGAAAGCTGTAACATGCAATGAGATTAATTCCAATAGTTTTGATAACTGAAAACAGACGAAGATGAGGGGAACAACGTTCATTATTTTTAATTAATTGAATAAAGCCGACAGATCAACAACACCTGTGAATAAAATAGGAGCAGGAGTAAAGCCAATGGAGAATAAAGCCAATCAGTGGAGAAACCATCAATTCACTCTTAGGTTTAAATCATGGACGTATAATCAAGGAATTGGCGAAAGAGGATATTCGCGGGAGATTTTAGGAAGATTGAGACGGATGTGACAGCAGAAACTTCCAACAGTTAACGTAAACTTTTAATTGATAAATGCAAAGATCAGCTGCTTTTTACGCTATCGCATGTGTCTACTAACTATCTGGAATAATTGGCAAAGGTGATAGGGAAAAGAGAAGACCTTCTGCTGGAAAATGTTTCCTATTTACAAATCAGAGAGGATCAAGAAAAGAATACCGGTAGAAGTAATTAAACAAGGTCCTAATCCATTAGCGACACTGGTGAGCCATGGAGACATCGATGAGATATGGATGTGACAGATACGGCTTTGACGGAGAATTGTGAACATCTTTAGAGATGTAAAACGCAGTGAATCGGGCACTAGATTAAGTTAGTGAGAAAATAATTAAAAGGAAAATATTGTAGCATGAGTCAAATGTACCAAGGGAGATGTCGGGACAGGTGTGATACGTAATAAATGGAATCAATGTTTCATAAACAACATCTGGGATAGTAAATGCTAAATACAACTGAATACATTTCATGGAAATTGCCAATAAACTCTGTGATATTAAATTAAATTAATTATGCATATAATGCTTGTGCAGACCAAAATTATTTGTAATACGACCATAATTATTACGAGTGATACTATTTTTACTGGCGATCCACCAATTAAGGTAGGTTTTGGATGAACACGGCCTAACGTGGAGGCATCGTGTGAAAGTAATTATTACTTATATTAACCAAGATATCAGAATAAATGTTTTTTGCATATTAATTGATTTTATGCCCATAAAGTTGCAAATTACTGCTATGAATGCTGATTTTTTTAATTTCAGAAAGCTGTAGATTGAAGTAACTCGTAATATGAAGAAGATATAAGCTCGCGGTGTGATTAAGTTCCTTCATTTGAAAGGTTATAGTGCCAGCAAATCCACAATCAACGAAATTATGGCCGTTTATGGATATGATAGCCCGTCGTCACATGACAGATTCGTGAGGTGAAAAAGGAAAATTCAAACAAGTCCTTCACAGACGATCCAAGAAGTGGAAGACCATCACTCACGGGCGATGCTGTCACAGTGAATAACGTAAAGTGGACTTCAACCAACGTATTAGACGGAAGAGCAAATATCCATATAATTATTAAATGAGACTGATGATCTCAGCTACGGCGGCAGTGTACGGAAAATCATTGATGAAGAACTGTACATATCAAAGGTGTCAGTACGCTGGATTCCACTGACTCCCTCACAGAAGCAAATACGGCACGACCTGCATTGGCCACCACGGCGCGATCAAAGCGATAAGGATTTTAAATTTTCCACATCTACCCTATTCTATCGATCACACCCCAATTTTCCTAATCCCAGAGCCTAAAAAAACCATTGTGGGGTCGGAAATTTGAAAACGCAAATGGCGTCATTCAAGATGTGAAACAATAGCATTTAACCCAAACTGCTGATTCGAAATAACTACGGGAGATGCTGCGATACTTTTAATGGAGTCATCTGCTAAATATGCATTGCAGTGCAATGATTTCAGAGTATAAAAACCATTCCCCTTGACAGGGATTGAAAACCGGTCCCCTCGATGCCCGTCTGGGTGCTTTAGAAAGCTAAGAGGACGCCTCAATAGCTTAACTGACTAAAGCCCTCGGCCGGCCAATGAGGGATCCAGGTTCGAATCCCAGTTAAGTCGAATGGTTTTTATACTCTAAAATTGTTGATTTGTAATGAATAGAAAAGAATAGGTACACATAAGGTTGCTAAGGATGACTGGATTCAAACAGCTTAAGTTCAAAATTTTTCATAAACACATCATATGGGTGATAAAGTTGACCCCTTAGTGTGATCACATCTCCCTTGTTGGAAATATGAATTTGGGTGGAACATTTTTTCTTCATACATAAATTCTGCAACATTTTTGTAATCGGTAAATCGAATATCTATTTTTGCATTTTTAAGAACATCTGAAACTTCGTTATCATCAATAAAAGTTATTAGCATTGAACGACAGGAGTTTAGCATTTAGAGGAGGTTTACTTTCGGATATTTTGTTTGCTCATTCCAAGGAGTTTTTCAAATCTTGTTTATGTTTAAATGGCTAAATATTTAATTTCGTCGTCTACATTTTCACTTTGCATGAACGTGTAATTCAATAATCAACAACGGATAATAGCAATTATCCAGTAGATATCTAGTGCAAAATTTCTACTATCTGTTCCTAATTACCGTTTTTTATGATGTTCGAATTCCACCACATCCCCCCGCCTGAAACAACGCAATTTGTGTAAATCCATGATTACCACAAAGTGTCTTCGGAGAAACTGTTCTACGTTTGCAAAAAACATTTGAAAACTCTTAACTAGTTTTCAAAAGTTTAAAATAAACGCTTTTTTATTTTAAAATATGTAATTTAAAGATAAATTTTATGAAGACCAAACAGTAATATATAATAATCACAGTCAAATATCAAAAACTGAGCATAGTGTCCTTTTGCTGATTTAGAAAATATCATTTTCTATTTCTTATTGTACCGTGAAATAGATATTAATTTATAATATTTTTTAATACATTTTTATTTTTTAATTTGCATTAATATTATATGTTATAACAAATCAGCAAAAGAATCAACTTAAATTTGAACTCTACACACTAAGGTTTTTCATTGACCCTCCTATTGCTAGGGTTGTCTGACATTTGGAAAATCGGGGAAATTTGGGGAATATGTGAAAGGAGTATAAGCACAATCTCATGTATATTAGAAAAATACACTCCCATTATAGGGATTCAAAGCTTCCAGCCGAATCAGCATCTAACAATGGGATAAAATTTGGTCATAGTTCTAGAAAAGAAGAGACGCCTAAAAAGGAAAATGCATCTAATAAAGCCTAACGACATAATTACCCTCGGTAAGTACATTCCAAAACCATCATAGGCAAGTGTTTAGATAGTTTGTTTTGTGGACAAAACAAGCTAAATTACTGCCAAAATAAATTTTCCTGAACTACATGTCATTACGAACGTTGTTGGAGGCCTTCTCCTTTCATATGGGACATCACAGCGCACGTAGTTAAGGAAAGAACTTCAGCGGTAAATGCAAGTTCCTGCAAATTCCCCATAGTTGTTCCTAGACTTACCAAAGGTATCAGCGTGTTTTCCTACTACATTCATGGAAATAAGCAGAGCCCATGATTATTGACTCTTGTGATCTTATTATTTCCGGATTGCTGCTTCTAGACCCTACCATCGCTTACGGAAAGTGATACTTTCCGCAATTGGCGAGTTTGACAGGGGAAGGCGGGTCGCGGGTTCCCGCGTCTGTAACTCCGCAGCATTTAGAGGGTGAAGAGCGAAGAAGACTGCAGTAAGGGCGAGTGGGAATGGAGAAAACACAAGATTAACGCTCTCCACGTTTAGCGAAAAAGCGGCGGTGCACATTGGCGGAATAAAGAGTGAAAAGATGACACGAGCCCATCAGAAAAATAAACTTTTCGATATTAAAATATTCATCTTTGTTTGCAGCCAAGGGAGCAATGAAGAGTAGGGTAAAATACGGGAGACGCAAAGCAGCAAAGTGGAGGGGGATAATGAATTTGCGGGAGAGGAAGAGAAAAAAAGAAGAAAAACACACCTGCAAAAAGAGTGAAAGAACAGAGTTGAGGCGATTAACCTTCCGGCTGGACGGCCGGGGGAGTGAGGGGGTTGAGGGGAGAGGAAGGGGCCAAGCCCGCGTTATTAAGCGTGGACGAGGGGAGGAGAGGAGAGTGCGCGCTTCCCTCTGGGTGCATGACGCGTAACTCCGAATGACTTGCTCCGAAGATAAATGGAAGTTGTCGGTCTTGCTTGCTTTTTAATTTTTCCGTTAAGCGGCGCACTGGCGAGAGAGCGGAAGAGGTGAAGTGGGCGGGAGGCAATAGGGGTGGAGATTGAAGGAAGGAGCAGTGCTGCCAACTTGTTCCTTCTTTCCCGCGGGCGTCTTGGGAGAGAGGGAAGGCGGATGCGGAAGACAATCATCCAAAGGGTGGGTGCGCCCTTGTTGGGGCGGCATCATCCCTCGCTAACGTTGGCACTTCGCGATGGAAGTGAGCATATTACGGGAAAATGCGGCCAAACTATAAATTCCATTTTCGGGAGGAGACTTGAGAAATTTCCATGCTCATTTTGGAATGCTTCACACAAATGAGAATACGAAATACATCATTTAAATGTAAATACAGAGTTAGGTAGAAGGAAGTATCAAGAGTTAAATAATTCATTGAGACGGGTAACAAATAGAGTAAAAATAGATTGGTGGCAGACACAGAGCGAGGATATGGAAAGTTTGCAGAGGAAGGGTGAAATTGGTGCGCTATATAAAGAGTTTGAAATACTATCGGGAAGTAAGAAGGCAAGATCTATCTCAACAGTTAGAGATGAGTCGGGTAAGATAATAGTTGAAACAGAAGAGATATGAGAGAGAGAAGAAATACATAGACCTTAGACCAACAAAATATGGGAGGAAGAGTTTTTGTGGTCTAACTCGTAGCATTTATGAGAGTAATTTAACCGGGAGACTGTGAGATCAGTGTCAGTTCCTAAAGGTAAATTCTATATCATGTGAGGACTGCAGAACAATAAACTTGATTTTACGCCCAGATAAAGTGGTTCCCAGAGTTGCCAATAGAAGGGTAGAGAGCAGGGCAAATGATTACTTAGGGGATGATCAGTTTGGGTTTAGAAAAGGCAGAGGTACGCTGAGATCACTAATCGAGAGGACTATAAAATACAATTAGAACGTATTAGCCTGTTTCTTAGATTTTGAAAAGGCGTTTGATAGAGTGAATTGGGAAAAAATAATGAGGATATTGCAGAAAATAGGAATATATTGGAGGGACATGAGGCTAATCCGCAACTTTTACATATCTCAGACTGCTCAGGTGCGAGTGAGAACGGAGAATCCAGATGGGCAGTGTTAAAAAAAGCGTAAGGCAGGGTTGCCCATTATCACCGGAGCTGTTCAACGTATATGTGGAGAAAATGATTAAAGAGGCAAGGGAAGAACTGGAGGTAGGAATGAAAATCGGAGGGAAATTCGTAAAATTGGTTAGGTTTGCTGATGACCAAGCTTTAGTTTGTCAGTCGGCCAAGGGGTTGCAAGCACTGCTGAGTGAATTGGAAATGCAGTGCAATAGATATGGGATAGGAATAAATTTAATTAAAATAAAATTCATGCGGTTTTCCAGAAAGAGATGGGTAAACTTAAATGTTACAATAGAAGGGAAAAACTAGAGCAGGTAGAACAGTGTACGTAACGTGAACAGTGAATGTAGAACGGTGTACGTTGAGCAAGAATCTTAAGAAAATGCTCGTAAAAACCTTTTTTAGACGGTAGCTCTGTACAGTGCGGAAATGTGGTCACTAAAGCAGGAGGATAGACGTAGATAGGAGGATTTTGAAATATGGGTGTGGAGAAGAATGGAGAAATTGAAATGGACGGAAAGGAAAACAAGCGAGAAAGTCTTATGCAGAATGGGTGAAGAGAGGTGATTGTTGGGAGAAATCATTAAGAGGTAGGAAAAATGGGGGAAGGGCGTATTGATTGGTAGTGGAATGCCAAGGATTGTAGCAGAGGGGAGAATGTTGGGTAAACGAGGAAAGGGCAGGAAAAGGAGATTAGTGTTGGATTGGATGAAGGGAGGAAAGAAGTACGCAGAGTTGAAGAAGGACCTGTTGTAGAGTAGGTTGCAAGATTGTGTTTTGTTAGGAGAAGCAAAATATTTATTTGACAGTCGTGTCTATTCAAAACCTTTCTTAACCGGTAGATTACTAAAAATTAACTATTAAATTCCATTTCTGACTTTACAGTTAAGGAATTTACATCCGAAGAGGTGATGAACAGTTCCACTGCCTTTGTCATGCAATAAATAACTTCAATGGTAATGAAAATGAAGGTTAATTATAAAAGATGGAATAGGAAACACTAGCTCATGCTTAAATTCTACGGATATATGAACTAGAGGGGTGAGAGACACGAATTTGCGCGGAAGGAATTAGTTTTCTTGTAATGTATTCATGAACTAAGAGTGAGTATAGTCAAAGGCAAATTGTTCATCTTGTAAAAGCATCCAAAACCAAATTAATGCATATTAGAATCCGTGGTAGATGATGCTTATGGACCTTAGTTACATTGTTTAATCATAGACAGTAATTGGGCGAGCAGAGATCAGAAAAATGATTAGGAAAAAGTAAGATGCAATGTAAAAACTAGTACAATCTTAGGATTAAGTTATATTATAGTTATATATAGTTGATAACCGGTAATAAAAATAGTAATAGACTTTGCAACTTTGCTTTGAAATGGACTTCTAGTCAGAGTTTACCCAGGGTATCTCTGTGTTCTGTTTCCGATTTTTTTATTTGAAAATAAATAACCTCCACTCTTCCTGAGCATAATTTTTTTTATCGAAAGTTGGACAAAATTGCGATGCGATTTGTATGTAAAATGAAATATTTTTCCAGAAGTTTATATCCTGTCTATAATAAAACCCCATAGTTAAGCTGTCTATTTACTCTCAATAAATAAATTCAAGGCATACAACTCTGGGGTACCATTTCATAAATAAAAACTTTCAACTTAGGTCAAAATAGTCTATTATATGCGAAAACGTTCTATGCTTCCACTAACCGTCATTTTTTCTAATCGTTCTTACGACGTCCGTACGTTGACGAGTAAAACTCAAGCATCAGGCTGAAAGTATGTTGGATATACTTCGGCCAATAAGAGTTGGCGACAGAAAATTTAGAACTTCGGTGGAAATAATTTCAACAGTAACACAAACCAATTAAGCAATCAATAGTTGACACTGCATAAGCCCCCCAGGGGAAAAAACACACTCGACGTTTTTCTCGTTAGACCTCCTGACTCTTTTGTTAGTATAGATGTTTTTCCGAGAGTAAGTGACCACGCAGCAGTGTGTGTTCAGATGGCTTCATCTAGATAAAAAAAAGAGAGGGATGCGGGATGAAAGGAAAATTTGGCAATACAGCCGGGCAGATAGGGAAGGGTTTTAGGAATTTTTAAGGGATAAGCTTCCGGTAAGGGCAAGTAGTGAAGCGACCGTGGAGAAAGTATGGGAAACATTCAAAGAAATAATACTTGAAGGGCAAAAAAATTTGTCCCCAAAAAATTTGAAATAGAATATGGATCCAGAGTTCTAAAAAAACATTAAAAAACTCAAGAAAGCGGTAAGAAAGGCACACAGATTAAAGAATGAAAGTAAATAAATATCACACCATTACAACACCTTGGTCTGGCACCTAAATAGGGAAAAGAAAAAGGCAAAGGAAAAGTCTCTTATAAATGCAATTTCGAAAGAAAATGCAACGAAATTCAATAGATACATGAGAACAAGAAAATAAAACAGGGTGCGCGTGAACATATTAAAAACTAACGTTAACACCATTATAACCGACACTGGAAATATAGAAAATATTTTCAACTCCTGCTGTACGGATGTTTTTGGGGGTATAAAAAGCAAAAAGAAAAATAAGGCTGCTTTAATAGCTAAGAAACGACAGAGAACTTCATCAGGGCAGCAGCACAAAACAGCTCACTACCCTTGACAAACGGTGTTATCGTGGAAGACTCGTCATTTAAAAAAAATAAGAAAGATGAGGAAAAATAAGTCAGTGGGACCGGACAATATATCTTTTGAAAACCTAAAACTGGGTGATACCACAAAAGCTTTGTATCCGTGTCATCTATTCAGAGTAACTGTGAATAATGATGCATTGCCTGATGATTGGAAAAAGTAGTCATTACAACAATTTTTAAGAAAAAGTATAAAACAATAGCCAAGAATTATATACCGGTAAGCATAGCATCAATTTTTTTGTAAAATAATGAAAAAAAGATGACTGCATTAGGGAATGATGGACAAGAGATAGATGACTATTCAAATACCAACATGGTTTTAGAAGGGGATACTCGTGTGAAACGCAGTTTTTCAGATTAAGCCAATTTATATTGCGACGCAATAAATGAAGGAAAGAATATTGATACGCTAATCGCTGATTTTTCGGTAGCTTTCGACCAAGTGCCTCACGATAGATTATTGTTAAATTTGGAGTCGTTACCTTTGGATTAGAAGTTAAATCAATAGATAAAAAGTTTTCTTACAGGCAGAATTCAAAAATCAAAATAGGGGATGCATTTCCAGAAGAGGCGAACGCTATAGGAGGAGTTCCACAAGACAGTATTATAGGACCAATAATCTTCCTAATTTACGTAAACGATCTAACAAATAAATTACGTTTCAATGTAAGACTCTTTGCTGATAATCGCATTTTATACAGACGGGTAGAGCATGTAAATGGCCGCGTAATAAAGCAAAATGACATTGGTCACCTTGGAGACTGGGTTAAAAATAATAATATGGGCATTAATGTAAGAGTAAGCATAAAACTTTTTCAAATAAAAAGAATGCACTAAAGGATATTTACACCCTCTTTGGAGAAAGAATCCCATTTAGCATTCTTTGCAAATAATTAGACGTTTATTTAAGTAAAGATCTTGGATGGGGAGTCCAAGTAGATAATGTGACACGGAAGGCATTTAAAGTACTTATTTGGGCACTGAGAAATTTAAAAGGAAGTAGCGTTGCCAGATAAGAAAAAGCATATAAGGTACTGGTTAGCCCTATCCTAGAATACTCGTCCATACGAATAGTATGGGATCCATATGAGGTGGGACATATAATATTAAAAAGATAGAAAAGATACAGAAAAGGCAGCTAGATATATACTCGGAAGGTACAAAATAACAAATAGTTTTACGGGAATGTTGGTTACTGAAATGGGTGAGCTTAAAAATAGAAAAACAGGAGTAGGTTAGGCGCGATATACTCGTTAAAAATGACGAAGTGTGGGAAGATTTATAGAAAGAGAAAGAAAAAACAAACTTCAAAGGAAAAAATACCAAAGTTTTAAAATAAAAATAAGAACGAAAAAACAAATAAGGCAATATACTCTTTTCAAACAAAATTATTGTTGAATGGAAACAGCTGCCTGGAGGTTTTTTGAGCCCTTCCCCTTCAATTTTAGAAGTTATAAGAAGAAATATAAAGCAGCCACTGAACTTCATCGATAAGTGATTATTATACTATTGTGCTCATTAAAATATTGTTTGTAAGTTATGTGGACGGCCTGATAAGTTGTATTGCAAAAGTGAATGATGTGTAAACGGTGCGTGCTTGTGAACGGTATATTGAAGAGTGCGTGATTATGGACGGATTGAGGCGATGGACGATGGAGTTTTTTGTATGGTGTGAACCTAGCCCTTGTGTGATGGTTAAGGTGCGGTTGGTAATTTTTAAGTGTCATTGTATATAAGAGCATTTTGTCTCATATATGTTCTTCTCGTGTATTTATGTGGATTGTAAGAGTGACCGTTGACTTGGACCGTTGCCACCAGGACAATTACCTAATTGCAACGAGATTTATATAATAATAATCGCAGATAAATATCCTTTTATCACGTGAATAGTCAGTGATATGTTAATAAAATCAGATATTCAAATTAAATTGTGAGTTCTAAGATCATTGACTTTTTAAGTGCGGGAAAAATGTTTCCAAATTACACCACACCCTAAAGAATAAAATTAAAATGCTTCTTGGTCCATCGGTCGCCCTTTCTTCTTGCACTTCTTCTTCTCGCAGTCAGTTAGACGCCAAACCGGGGGCACTCTCTCCCACACATCCTTCCAACGGCTCCGACATTCGAGCAGCCTGTTGATTCAGTGTAGGGGATCTGACGTGGCCTGGCTGGTTGTACTTTTTATTTCCCTACGTCTAGTGCAAGGAGCAGGCTTTTCTTTCTGAAGCTCCCCTCCGCGGGAATCGCTTCGCATAGAAATTTCTTTGGCATGGCTAACGCGGTAATGGCAACCCTCGTTAATGAATCGCCCCCGTCACTTGCTTCGAGAGGAGCACCGTATGCAGTGGGGCGGAGCGCCTTCCGAAGGCCAAGCGAACTCCCGTGCCGCGGTTCTCGATTTCCCTGCCGCCGCCCCCCTTTCCTCCCCGAGACGGCGGGAGGGAATGGGTGGCGTTCGCGAACGAAGGCCCTTTCTTCGCCGCCATCGGTTCGGCGTTTTTATTGCTCTCCATAGTTGTTACCCCTAAGGATTCGAGAGGACGGCGCAGGGCGGCATTTAAAGAAGCGGCCCTCGACAGTAAAGCGGCGTTGGGCCGCATGTCGGCGCTACAGTCGTCCGCGCCACAATGCTCCTCCAAGAGCCCATCCAGACCTCTCACGCCCCCTACCCTCTCCGCCCCTCCCCCACCCATGTCCTTTCACACCACGACGCCACGCCTCCCTCCGTCGCAATAGGGCGCCTTTCCCTTCCAGGCTTTCGTTTTTTTACAAGGGGGAACGACAAAAAAATGTCTCCGATTTCGAATCTTTAACATAAAATTCGCGAATCTCTATCAATTAGGGTTTTCCTCTTGCGGAAAAAGCTTTTCCAAGACTCAGATTCAATCTCATTATACTATATTTATGTTTTCCCAATGTAAAATAAATAGATTGAATGGTTATAGTACGTTTATGACTAGAAAAAAAATTGCCAGATTTGGCCTTTTAAATTGGATTATAAACGAAAAGGAAAATCAAGGCACTGGTAGATGAATGATACCTCTTGATATTTCCCCCTCTTTGAGCATTAGTTGAAAATAACATGAAACCGCTGGGAAGGGTATGAGATGATTATTATTGTATTCAAACGTTTTAATGTGTGTTTTTTGATGAAACAGACAGTAGACTTCCAAATTTCTCTGCCTCAATTAACGGGACATAACCTGGCATAGCACACTGAAATTAACAGTTCTTTAATTTCACATACATTACCTCTCTCTTCATTAAGTATTTAATCCCTATCCGTTTTTTCCCCTTCCTCGGTCGCTTAGCTTCCTCTACTCTAAAACAGTTTTCAGAATTCCAGCAAAGTGCTCAGCATTCATTTATCCGACCTTATTTGTATTGTTTTGGATAACGTGTTCATATTGCTCCAAGATACTTCCAAGGCACAGAAGCTATTCCATCCGTTCTAGTTTTTGCCCTGCAATTTGATCGTTTAACATAGTCATTATTTTTTAAAGGAATCACCAACGATTATAATCCCTTGGCTATCTGGCTAAATAAAGCTTGATCAACGGCGATCGTAGCAGATTTTATGGATTCTCTGCCGACTTTCATTCATATTTTCTCTACTGTCCATACGAAATTCAAAATTCCATCGCAAATTAGTTTAAAAGTAGGGGTGATAATGGGAATTCTCACCTTACTCTTCTTTCTAATACCGCCCATTCTGACCAACCGTCTGACACTCGCACCTGAGCAGTTAGATACATTTACCGGTGGAGTGGATAAGTTACCTTCAAGGCACTCCTATTTCTGTTATTCATTTATTGGTTCTCCATAATTTAATTAATCAAAACGTCTTCTCTAAATTTAAGAAACAAAAAATACATCATGATAGTATTTCATTTTCCTCCCTTTAAGTGACCTCATTGATGACCTCATTCCTCCCTTTAAGTGGCCTCATAATAACCCTTTCTGGAATCAAGTAATCATCCTCCAAACAATCATTTACACTTCTCTTCATCCTCTCATTGATGATTCTGAGAACTACTTTAGCTGCGTGCAAAATCAAACTTATTGTTCCGTAGGCCTTACATATGGCTGCCTTTCCCTTTTTTGGAAAAAGAATAAGCATAGCCTTCTTCCTTCTAGGAAACCTAATTACCGTTGCTTTGCGTAGATATGACTGATTTGACGAAATTTTCTGGTCAAATTCATTCCCCATAAATTCTACGGAGTAGTTCATTAAAAATCTTCTTCAAAATTCTCCATAGCCTTTAACTAGTTTCGCGGGGATGTTATCTACCTACACGGTGTACTTTGATCTCAATTCCCTTAATGCTTTTACTATGCGGATATGCCTGGTTCTAAGCTACCCACGCATACGCCATATTTTATGTGCCTAAATATTTGGGGTTTATATCTTTAATATTTAGAACCTCTATGTATTTTTTCCGTCCCTATGGAATCTTGAATCATAAGGCTATATTCGAGTAAAAATTACCAAATAAATATATTATTCAAACCGGAGAAATGGTCATCCAGAAGAGTGTTCGACGACTGACCGGAAGACCCGGGTTTAATTCCTAATGCCGCCTATCGGAAAATGCAGATTTACCCAAGCTATGTCATTTTATTGGTACCAGAACTGCCAACTAAATCATAGGTGGGACAGGGAAATGAACTGGCCCCCTTGCTCTGATGTGTGAATTGCACACACCGTATAGGGCTTAATACTAGGTGATCCACACTCTCAGTTATGAATCCGACCGTCGCGTCGGCTTGGTAACTGAGATAATTTTATTCTATGTTATACCGCAAAATTAAGGTGCACAAACATTTAATCTAATTTAATGTTGAGATTGTACTAGTTTTGTTACATTGCATCTTACTTTTTCCTAATCATTTTTCTGATCTCTGCTCGCCCAATTACTGTCTATGATTAAACAATGTAACTAAGGTCCATAAACATCGTCTACCACGGATTCTAATATGCATTAATTTGGTTTTGGATACTTTTACAAGATGCACAAGTTGCCTTTGACTATACTCATTCTCAGTTCATGAATGCATTACAAGAAATCTAATTCATTCCGCGCGAATTCGTGTCTCTCACCCCTTTGGATCACATATCCGAAGGATTTAGGCATGAGCTAGAGTTTCCTCTTCTATCTTTTATAATTAACCTTCAGTTTCTTTACCGTTGAAGTTATTTATTGCATGAAAAAGGCAATAGAACTTTGATTCGCCTCTTTTGATGGAAAGTTCTTAAATGTAAAGTAGGAAAAAGAATTTAATAGTTATTATTGTATTAAGTAAACTACCGGTTAAGGTAGGTTTTGGATGGACACGACTATCAAATAAATATTTTGTTTCTCCTACAAAACCCCACCCCACAACCTACTCTACAACAAGTCAACCACCATCCCTGTGTATTTCTTTCCTCCCTTCATCCCATCCAACATCCCCATCCTATCCCTGACCTTTCCTCGTTTGCCTGTCTCCCCTCTATTACAGCCTTCAACATTCCACTGCCGATCAATACACCCTTCATCCGTTTCTCCTGCCTCCTTATGATTTCTCCCAGCAATTCCCTTTCCTCCCATCTCATCATACCTAAAGCTTTCTCATTTGTTTTCCTTTCGGTCCTCTTCACCGTATTCATCCTACAGTTCTAAACCTGCTTACCGCGCTGCTAAATACCCTATATTCCCATGAATAAATCATTTTCTAACTTCACATATATTCTATCTTCCTTCAATCCATCTTCTAACTTTTTTTTGTCATTTCGCCTTTATATACATTTTTCTCCTTTCATTGCCATCACCCCACTGGTATCTATTATTTCCTGTTTTATACTTTTGTGCGCTGACGTAATATTCAAATAATTATGGCTAAAGGTCTATGGGGAGATGTGATTTAGTTTTGTGAAAGATAATAAATGACTGAGAGAGTTTGAGATGGGATTAGCTCGGGTTCAAATAGAAGCGTTGTAGGTTCAACGATTCTAAATCTGGTGGAAAGGGTTCACCTTCAACACCTTTTTCCGATTGGAATTTGACCAAGACGCAACGGTTGCTAAATATAGTCATTGAAATCAAACCCGCGATCTTCAGGATGACAGGGGAGAACACTACTCCACCGCCGCTGGGGCCGCCAAATATGTTAACTTATGATACGCATTTGAAAAAGTAGTATTTATTTTCTAATGAGATGCGATACATTTTTGTCGGATTATAGTTAGTAAGTCGGACTTAACGACACCCGAATAGTCTTATCAAACTTTCGTTACCAATCAACCCAGACGACGGCCAAAATATTCCATTTTCTTGCGACTATTAGATAACCCTTGTTATTTTTTTGTACATGGTGAAAGTTTGCTTTCTTATTTACGGACAAGCTTTCCATGACTCTCCTAATCATTCTCGCAATCACCAACTTTCCCTCTCACAACCCATAAAATTTCAACTCTTCCTAAATTCAAATGGAAGACTTTTAAACATGTTACCATCGAAACTATTTTCCTGCGCTGCGGTGCAAAATATCGTCCACATTAATCGGCCCGAAAAATAATGGTTTCATGGTAATACCATGATAATGTATTCATTCAAGAGGAATCGATTCCTTTTCCACTTCTCGTAACAGATTTCCACATCAGAGTTTGGCATTTATGGCGTGACAAGAGAATGAAGTCGAGTTGCTACTACGCTTAATGCCTTCACCAAATCCAAGTTAAACATAAAACTTGTATCTATTTTATAATAATTAGTGCATCCCATTTAGATGAAAATGTTGAAATTGCTTTAATTGGGGCATAAATTAACCCTCGGCTCAATCAATTCCGCATTCTTTATACGCTCATGGAGTCTGGTGGACCACAATTATTTTAATCATGTGACAAGAAAACTAATTAAAGTTGTTACAATAATAAATGACTCAATTTAGTGTTTCCATTTCCCCAAAATCTGCGTTCTACTAATTTTTTAGTATAATATTCAATAAGTAATTGCATAATATCCATATTTTACACCACTTTTATTTAAATTAAGAAAAATATAGTATGTGTGGAAATGAACTCGGCACCTCATTTCATCGGGACCGATATTGTAAATATGCTTTCGCATTAACCGCTTCAGATGTCTCATAAATACTGCCTCCGTCATTGGTTTCGATCACATCCATCAGCACAAGCACTCGCAAAGAATCCTCAAGAGATAAACTTTGGTACAAAATCAATGCATGAAGAAAAATGCACTAAAATTGGAAAACGCCACCTAATTAAACTAATTCTTCCCAAAATATTCCTCATTTGACCGCAACACGCACGCATGTAAAATAGACAAAAATAATGTGGGGTCGACAGCCCGTCGAACCCCCCGACAAGTTCTAGGGTTGAATTTGCATATGGAACATTAAGGCATATTATGACATCATATGTAAAACAGTAGATATCAGCAGGTGTAAGCTTTCGGGGAGATTGTATAATGATAATGAGGGCTTTCAAGCGCAGCCGCGCGCGAGGAATATAACGCTTCAATGTTCCGCTCTCGTCAAAATGAGCTTCGGGAGCGATTTTTCAGGTGGCAAAGGTGTTCCCTGAAAATTAATGGAAACGCTGAACAATGGCATGCGCTACTCTCAGCATCTTCAAGTGGCCCTCGTGTGTTCCGGATCTAATTGGAACTAATATGTATGAATTTCAACTCTAGTAGATGACATCACAACGATTCTCATGAGATCACTAGATTAAGAACAAAAATGATTAGTGTGATCCCTGTTGATATAAACTGCCGCATTATATCAGACCGATTACTCTGAAACCAATTATTTTTTCAATTCTTGTTTATCGCATATTTCTAAGCAATCATATTGTTTTTTATTGCAGATATTTCGTCCCTTTATTTCTAGTCTCATCCATTGGTCATTCCTTTAGGGTTTTTTTTCCACTTACGGTATTTCGGTTTGTAGTTAAGTGTTCACTCTCTTCTAGGAGACACGTTACGTTTTCGTTACATCTCTGGATATAAGTCATCAGCCACGGTTTTCTCTGTCGGATCTTGATGCAAATTGAATGCAGAAGCGAGAAATGAGCGAAATCTAGGCTTGTCTGTGCTAAAATGGAATTTGAATCAAATGATCGGTAATCACAAGGTCATTGGAATTTTCTATCAAGGTGCAGTCGGCGCTTATGCTTCGAATGCCTACTCCTGTTATCTGCTCCCTCTAGTAACATTATTGCTCTCATTTGATCGGTAATTCAGTAAGCTACTACAAAATAACTGAGCACAATTTTTTTCAGGTGGCGGTCGCGGAAGGCGTTTGTCTCTCTATTGCAGAGTTCAGCATGCGTGTAGAAAATATAATATTCCCAGAATGAGAATCAGAAAATATTTACGAAATGTAGCGATAATTTTTGCAATATTTACTTTGAAAGGATTGAAAATTAAATAAACCATAAGTTTTAGATCACTACTCGCAATTAATATTTAGTTTTAGGTTTAAGGAGACACAAAGTGCAATAAAATATTTGTCAGTTTCATTGATGGACACTATCAGACTGAAAATTGATGTTTTTTGTGTAAAATTCCAACATAAACAATTCATGATTGTAAGAAAATGAAAAAAGTTTTAAGGTGTTATTTTACCAATTGATCGTTCATAATTTAAAAGATTTCTGCAACAAACTATTTCTACGGTGCAATTTCAAAGATTATTTCCGCAAGTATAGTATTTGTAGGAAGAAAATTAGGACCTAAGTGGTTTTAAAAATTGTCTAATTCATTCCTTTTTTCTCGTCATTAATATATTTGACCACCTATTTATCCTTCCCGGGTGACCCAAAACTTTCCCAATTTTATATTAAATTTCCTTTCGTAGCCATTATATTGACATACTGGGTACACATCTTCACAAATTTAACTTATAATGATCTTGGGATATTATAAACGAAACGAAAAAGTAAAAATAGAATATATGTAAATGGTGAGTTGTGTGATCTATCTTATATCAATATTTCTGAATTTATAAAATAAATGTCGCAATTATTTAACATTTTCAATTAAATATGAGTCACATAAATTGCACCTATTTATGTCGCTGTATCATTATACTATATATTCAAAGAAGTAAAAACCTTAGGACAATGTCCTACCAGTTATAATTGGCACTCAGAACAAGTGTTTTCTGAATGTACGGATGGAACTGTGTCATTATTTGAAGAATGTACATGAGAAAACAGGCGGTGAATGTTCCCTGAATTGCGATGCGTGGAACTTGATCTCAACCCAAATGATATTAATACTATATGTCGGTCACACGGAGGAGTAGAGAATTCTGATTCTGATTTGACTGATTGCCTATGTTTATTTACCAGAAAATTGTAACATTCCCTATTCTCAAGAATATTTTAGCCAAACATCTAACTTTCTTAATAATATAAAGGCTCAAATGTTGATAAACATATGAATAAACAATTAAACTTAAAGGAATCATACGTATTACGTGCGGGAAGATGTTGAGGGAATTTTTGAAATATATAACTTAGTTTGTGAGAAGCGACATAGGGCTCACTTCTCTGTAGTGTTGAAGCGGGCGAGCCATGCAGAAAGGGTGGAATACTTGAAAGCTGTAGGAGACGAAGGATGATGGGTATGTGCCAGTGCAACTGGACGCGATTTTGAAAAATTAAAACATGCGGAAGATAGGTCTGGAGAAAATCTAATTCCATGTTACATAAAAATTCTTCGCAAATCCTCTAGATCGCCGAAAGGGATGCAAAGATTGAGTTCAAGGGATAATGAGAAATGGGAACAGAATAAAAAATCGCATTTACGCAAGGTGCTCTGGGAATAGGAAAGGAGGAAGAGCAAGTCATAAATTCTAAAAAAAACTACGAGTGAATACTAAATAAACGCCTATGAATATATCAAGGTAATGAAATGTAATGATCTGTGAATGATTCACTGCAAAATTTTTGGTGAAATAAAATTTCTGCAAATATCAATCCAGAAATAATGCATATTATGAAGAGATATGCGGGATTTCTGGGCGTGAATAGGGTCATATTAATATTTTCCACTCTAGGAGCACCCTCTTAAATCGTTGCAATCAGTTATGGGGCAATAAAAATGGGAAAGCAATTGGAAACGCGTTTTAGAAAACAAATTACACATTTTCCTCGAACTACTTGGTTAATGCAGTGATTATTCAGACATATGTGCTTTGTACATTTAAAAAAATGCTTTTATTTTTTGAGCAGTATCTGTACAGCTACGGCACTCATGGATTACGATGACAAGTTCCAGATATTTAATAAATGTGACAAAAATCTTTGATTAAGATTGTCCCAGAATGTGAGGAATGCGTCCACTGGTGAAATTTTAGTGAAGTTTGTTCTGTCATTTTCCTCGGGGCTCTTTTTGCTGGACGTGTCCAGTACTCTCTGCCCATTAATCCCAATCAAATATTTTACATTTCGAAAACATATTATTCATGCATTGCGTCTTAATAAATGTGACGTTAGTAGTAAGAAAATTATTTTAGAGAAATAGCCATTTTCTCTTTACCTTCTCGGGTGACAACTGAAAATCCCTTCGACTCACGTAGTACATATTCCATGGATTTTCATGAGTTTTTCAAGTCTCATTTACATTCCCCCTTGTCTTGATTTTCACGGCAAGGGTAACTACGTACCAAGGATATTTAATGGACGCAACACGGGCAATTCAATGGAAAGGTACTCGTTATGCACGTAATAAACATGAAGAATACTTAATAGTCCTTCGAAAATGAATGTACTATCAGCATGGCAATAAAATGGCAACGGTCTGGTGTAGGAAAAAAAAGAAATATTTTTACGATCCATTTTCCGTTTACGTGTCTTTCCATGGCCTAGCTATGGCGCCAAAGACGCGTGAGGCTTAAGGGCGTTTAGAGCGCCGGCCGTATCAGTGTTTCTCATTAATGCCTCTACTGGGAAGAGAAGCTCTACATTCCTAGAAAGGTGCCTTGAATAATGGAACACATCGCTCGCTGCGTTTACAATGGCTTGCGATACAATAAAACCGCATTCATCAAAGTATTAACTTACTATCTCGCTAAAAATACTAATATGAAAAAGTTAAAACTAATTATAAATCTCTCGCAATAAATAGTCATTACGGATTATTAAACCATTTTCGATTACTGTAAACTGTACTTAATCATTAATTGAACAAGAGTAAAAAATGTTTATGGAGGAAGTATACAATTCTAATTCTTTAAAAAGAATAACAAGCACTATTGCAGGAGGAAATCGATTTGAGCTCTCATATCCCATTTTGTAATCTTTAAGTCATTACTAATTCGCCAATAGTGCATTTAAAAATTATCAAAATTAATATTCTTATGGAAAGAAAACAAATTTTTATTTCTTGTGCGGAAGATTTGTCCCACAAGCATTTAGTAAAATATGTATAATCCCAAAGTCAAGGAGAAGTTCTTTTAAAGCATGTTGTTTCGCATGGATTTAAAGGTTTCACATTATTTTCCTTCTAAGTATGAAGCTAGAGAAGTCTACAAGTTAATATTAATATGTCAGGACCCGGTGATGGCGAAATAGCGTTATGCTTAAAACAAAGAAGAAATCATGGATAACTATAAAGCAGCTAAAGCGTAATTAAGAAAAAATGTCACCAGACGTTAATAAAATTTAAAAATAAAAGATTAATTTAATATTTGGACCTTAATCCATCAGATTTTTGTTCACATGTCCGCGAGGTCCAGGGTAACAGGTTGACAGTGCCATCCCTAAATAACAACGGACAAAAACTTACGATCAGTTTAGAAAAAGCTAAAACATTAAACCACTATTTTCAAAACGTTTTTAATTATCATTCACAGGAACAATGTCTATCCGATCACTCCCATGAAAACATGCCTGAAATTTTGATTTATTCTATTGGAATCAAACACCAACTTAAAGATATCAGTACAAACAAATCACCAGACCTTGATAAAATTCCTGCTCGTGTATGCAAAACGATAGCTTCAGAAATAGTTCCTTTCCTGAAAATAATATTTAATAAATCCCTAAATGATCGCCCAGTACCAAAACCCTGGAAAATAGCCAATACTACTCCTATATTTATGAAAGGCGACGAAGCAGATCCTAGTAGGTACCAATCTCTCTCATATCCATGCCATGCAACATTTTATTATGTATTAACTAAAAGTTCAAGCATGAAATGTCTTGATCAGCAGAAGTACATTACAAAAAATCAATCACAGTTTTCAAAAGGGTAAATGTTGCGAAACCCAACTGGCACTTTTCGTCCATGACATTTTGGTCTCGGGAGAAAATAACGTTCAGGACGATGCTATTTTTCTAGATTTTAAAAAGGCATTCGACAAAGTCCCTCATTAAAGTTGCTCTAAACGTTGGGATTGATAAATTTGACAGAGCGAGTGTAACATAGGGTGTCCCACAAGACAGTGTATTCAGTCCACTATTGTTTCTTTTATACATTAATGACATCGGGTCTCAGATTTTCTGTAAACTTTGTTTATTTACTGACGATGCAATGACACAAAGACATATATCCAGTCATGAAGATAGAGTGTCATTAACTAACGACCTAAATGCAATTCAAAAGTGGTGCCAGACATGGGAGCTAGAATTAAATTTAAATAAATGTGTTTCGATGCATTTTTGGGGAAAAAGTGCCGATATCGTATGCCGTTTCCACCCGGAAACACACAATACAGGGAGCCAACAAAACACGCTTGGAAACAGTAAAATACTTGGGTGGAACAATAACTGCGGATATTTCCTGGGGAAAGCATTTTCATGAAATTTGCGGAATAGCTAATAAAAAGTTAGCATTCATAAAAAGAATACTTGGGAATTGTAATGAAAGGATCTAGGATGTTTGTTGTTGCACGTTAGTTAGCCCCCACCTTGAGTTTGCTGCAAATGTATGGGATCCTAATGAAATAGGCTTGATTTTGAAACTAGATCGAGTTCAACAAAGAGCAGCTAGGTTTGTGAAAAGTTGTTATGAACAAGGTAGCAGTGTCACGACACTATTGGAAGACAGAATGGCAGCCACTGGTTGACTGTAGGCTTAAATAGAGGTTAAACTTACTGCGATTAAATCTGAGGCAGGTTACTTATTTGGGGATCTTAAAGACATATTACAGCCCTCCACTTAACATGGTAGATTAGATCACATTCGAGTACACGCATCACATCTCGTACGTTAAGTCTGAGATATCTATTTCGGAACGGATATATTTAAAATGTCGTTTTTTCCTCGAGCCATTAGAGATCAAAATAGATATAACGGCAATCGAGTAGGAGAGCATTATAATTGGTAGTGTATATATTTATCAATACCATTCCTGTTATACCTTTTATTTAATGTACCCATACTTAATACAGTTCTATATTATGATTTGAATATGCGTATCTTTTATTGAATATTGTTGCATGTAAGTACTTTTTTCTTGTCATTAAATTCTTCTGCCACAATTTTTTACCCCTGCTCCAAGCCCTTGCAGTGGCTTGCGGGGTATTATGTAGGTGTAGCGTTTCTGCCAATTTGGTCATAGCGGGTTCGATTCCAACCTAGGTACATTTTCCTCCATCAAAGAGTGGAAGCTAGAACATTTCTTTAAGCAATTATTTTTTCATATTCATCTTAAAAAATCTGACGCAAAGGTCAAGGGGATGTAGTCTGTTTAATGGTAAATAATTAATTGATGAATGCATTGTCAATTGTTCGGAAAATGTAGAAATTATACTTCTATTTGCATGCAAGGGTTTATTTTTATTTTTTGGGTAATTTTTCATTGTACCAATTTTATTTTTGTATACACAGCAATGCAAATATTTGTATGATTATAGTCCCAGCACACTTTTTTGAGGCGTCCTTAAATTATCTTTTTTGCACTAATAATTAATAAAATAATTAAAAATAAATACTTTGTAAATCATCAAAACATCACTATCGGAATTATCAAAATGAGTTATTGTATCAAAAGGCACTCTTGCAAACTTTGATGGAATAAAGAACACGTTTTATTTCATACTAGTTTAGCTCGATGAATAGCAAATGTTTCAGAATTGAAACTCATCGTATAAAGTGTGATGAATACATTGGAGCACCATTGGGAGGAAATCGAAGAAAACTTTCGATATTTCTACGAAGAAAATGGAACTTTAATTTTCGGAGTACATACTACCTCAGTAAAAATTTTAATCATATCCATTAATTTAGCTTGTAACATCTTTTTTATTATATGTCTGAACATTTTTCGGCACAGAAATCAATGTTGACACATGATTGTGAGCAACCTCCATTATTTTCCTCCATTGGTCATAACGCTCCATTTCCCACTCTCTCTTTTTCCCTCTATCTTTGCCAACCCACTTCCTGTCCGGCCTTCTACAAATCCTGATCCATTAATGTCAGTTCCACAAAACTGTTCTCCTTCCCTCAATCTCATCCAATCTTGCAATAACCGAATGGCCAACTGATGATTTCGACGAAAGGTGACGACGTAAAGTCAGAACTCATCGGATATGTTCTCGGAGAGGTACATCACTTTATTAAATGAATGAACATGTTCCAATGAAAATGCTACCTTAAAAAGCGGAGGGGAGGTTATCTCTTTGAAAATTCGTGGATAAAAACTCGTGTGCTGAAGTGAAACCTTCTGCGTACTATTCTCTGTACTACCTTCATACCAAGTCTGAATATCTGATCAACTTTTACCACCCGACTGGACAACACTTGATCGATGGCTAAGTCAAAGCACATAAAAATTTGTGTTGCATAGAAACTTCTTTAGAGAAGTTAAAGTGGGTTTAAATTATTTTCAATTTATATTTCACTTATTTATTGCATCAAATATGTCATACAAACTTAAGGAGAATTGAAAATTTAAGCCTCAGGCACGAGGAAAGCTCGGACACTGCCGTTGAAATACTTTGTAACCTTAAAAAACAGGTCTCTAAAGACTTAGGCATCAAAACAGTTGTGGAAAAGACGTGTACGCCGCCCCAATAAAACAAAGGCATGTGCTAGAGCGAGAATTATTAGAAACAAGAGAGAGTGAGAATTTAGTATGTTATCAGTAGTTATCACTGCCCTGACTTCCGATTTAAATATTTAGTACCTTTTTTGAACACTGATTTTTATTTCTAATGCTTTTTTCTCCTTTTATGTATTATCATATGCATACTTTACTATACGAGTATACTATATATTACATAAAAAAACCATAAACACAGTAATCAACCCGAAGGTTGGTTTAGTAGGTGATGGTAGAGCTCACCCATGTACCAAGCCCGACGGCGTGTGAATAATCACACATCAGGGTAGGGGGGCCAGTTCCTTTCCCTGTATATATTACATGCATACATTAATATATATATATATATATATATATATATATATATATATATATATATATATATATATATATATATCTCGCGAAAACTAGGGAACAGGTCGGTCGGAGAAGCCGAGAAAGATGGAGAGTCCAGGCGTCCCTGTCGAGACAATGTATCCAACAGAATCCCTAACGACTTCCACAGTGACGCTTTCCTAATTATCATAGAACCCTATTGCAATCATTAATCTCTTTTATACTTGTAATTGGAGCCTTTCCCGTGTTCCGTCGAAGATAATTCAATAGCGCTGGGTTTGATAAAAAATAATGCTAATGGGAACAATATGTACATTGAATGAAATGGTATGATTATCCTTGATCGAAATCGCTATGACAAGCTGCCTTACGCTTTCATTTTTTTTCACTCTTTATGACGTGTTTCCTGCGTAGCACGGTTTGCAATCTTTGATCTTTTATATTCAGCTTCAATGGCTCGCGATAGGGTCGTATTTTTCTATATTTTTTTATATTCGTTGTTATATATATTTTCTATATTCGAAGCAAATTACTTTAAAGAAAGAGCATGGAATATTCGTTACACATAAATCGCTTAAATATCCTGTACATTTAAAAGGTTAAAAACATAAGTATTTCTTTCTATAAAATTTGCGGGCACCTGGTACTCGAGGATTGTTGATAATAACACAGGCCTATAAAAAATTTTTTTTTGGTGCGGGGAATCTTTGTGCTGATTTTAACTATATTTGTAAAGCTGAATCCAAATATGAAATCCGTTTTTATTTAACAGCTCTACTTTTTTAGATATGGCACATCTTACGATTAGTTGTTTTAATATTTGATATATTCCGGAAAATAATTTTCAAAGTTAAATAAATCTATAAGTATACTAATTTATAACCACTCTGCGGTGTTCCTTTTATTTTCAATAAACTGTCGTGTCGTGTAAAAAATACGGTACGGTACCGGTAGAAAAATAAGTTTTTATCGCACAAGGGAAAAGGATATGCTACCCTTCTTTACTCAAGAAGACAATCTTACATTTTGTTTAAACGTTAACGGTCTTTTGGGAAACATGGGACTACTATCACAATATGATGCTAGTGATTGGCGTTTGTTTATTGATAGCTCCAAGCGTAGTTTAAAATGTGTACTTCTTCACAATGGTAACAGGTTTGGCGCAATACCAATCGCTCATTCAACTAAAATGAAAGAAAAATACGATACAATAGCATTGGTCTTACAGATGATAAAATACCAGGAACATCGCTGGGTGATTTGTGTAGATTGAAAAATGGTGAACTTTCTTCTTGGGCAGCAAAGTGGCTACACAAAATATCCTTGTTTCTTGTGCCTCTGGGAAAGCAGGGACAGACAAAACCACTGGATTAAGAAGGAGTGGCCTAAGAGAGAAAACTTGGTTGTTGGGAAAGAAGACATCATTGCTGAATGTACTCTTTCAGTTGAAAGAGAGAAAATCATCTTACCGCCTCTACATATTAAACTAGGCCTAATGAAGCAATTTGTAAAGGCTCTTGACAAGGATGGGCCATGCTTCGGCTACTTAAGACTAAAGATGCCCCATATAAATATTGAAAAACTTAAAGCTGGTATTTTTGAGGGGCCACAAATCAGACAACTTACAAAGGATCCTGCTTTTGTCGAGTCAATGAATGACATTGAAAAAATTAGTTGGATGTCATATGTTGAGGTTATAAAAAATTTTCTAGGAAATCACAAAAGTGAAAATTATATTGAGCTGGTAAACATTATGCTCAGTAACTTCAAATCACTTGGATGTAATATGAGCACAAAAGTTCACTACTTACACAGCCACTTAGACAATTTTCTTGGAAATTTAGGAGACACTAGTGAAGAACAAGGTGAAAGATTTCACCAGGATATAAAAACAATGGAAGCTCGCTACCAACAAGATGGGATAACCATATGATGGCAGATTACTGCTGGTGCTTAAAACGAGACTGTTTGAACAAAGTGCACTCAAGAAAATCGCGCAAAAGAAGCTTCCGATGTGTTGAGTGATGTTTTTATGTATTTTTTTCTTTTCAATTTGTTTTATTACAGTAAAACATTTTAGTATTTGTGTTCAATTGTATTGTAAAATTCTGTTGTGTTTGTGGGTGATTTAACAGCCGTAGAAATAAATCAAGTCTTTATATTTAGTGGGTTTTATTATTAATATAATATTCCCATATCATCATGTAGAAGATTTTTTTATGTGAGTAACAACATATCTATATCTTGAAAACTATAGCTGATAGGAAAAAACTAGTGTCATAATTGGATTCAGCACCCAAATTGTTCTTTAAATCCGCATTAAAAGCTCCGGCACCAAAACCACTGTTGGCCTGTGTAATCATTGGAAAGAGATGAGGTGGGTCATGATGGAAGGTGTACTGGAAACAACGATTTCGGAGAGTTGCACAAGATGGCCTACGATATCTGGATTAACGTTATATATCTCCATGTGTATGAGTGAAACATACCTAAGATAAGGTGATTTCTCAACAATTTTATTGAATTGTCGAGCGCAGCTATGCCACGTACGGATCATTACCAAGAATAAAATGACGAATGGCTATCAACAGTGAAACGTAGTTCACAAAGGCTGGTTAAGATTAAGGTTTGGGATCATGGAGTCAGCAGTTGGTGAATAAAGAGCCTGAGAAACCAGAAGAGCAAGAGAAATGCCAGGATCTATTGCAAAATATCGTCCGGAGGAGAGAGAAATTGGGTTGGTAAAAATATTTAAATAAAATAGGGTTTTTGTAACTAATGGCAATGGTTACTAGAGTAAAAGTGGGCAATTTAGATTTAGTTCGAATCGCTATAACAAATTCAGCTTAATGCCTTGCTACTAGGATACGACTGGAAAGCGCCGTTATGTACAGTCCCCGTCATGTATGTCTGGCAGGGAATGCTGCGGTATGAGTATACAGAAAGCGTAGTCAATTTGAGAGAATCCATGAGATTTGAATCGTCAAATAGACTTGTGAAGGAGGGATAATCTAAGAGAGAGGGGGATAATCGATCGTTCAAACATTAAAGATATTCTAGAGAAAGGGGTATTATAATTCACAGAAGGAAAAAGCACGCATAGAGTCATGGAAAGAGGAGTGTGCAAAGAAAGGGTAGTCTCTAACTACGTGTATATTAGAGAGGATGTGTATAAATGTCTAAAAATGATTACTCTACTTTCTTAAGAACAAATAAAATAAAATTTTTCGAACTGACAGTTTTTTCGAGAAATCTGAGAGAAGAAATACGGTATAGTCCCTTATGTCTTCTGAGGTGAAGAAAACAAGGAGTCTCTTTAAGAGTGCATGGGAAATGCCACAAGTAAATTTCAAAATACTATGCAACCCTTAAACTCTTTTGCATATTAAAATATTAACTTATGTTCATTAATGTCTAAATTTATAAATAAATGAGTATTACAAATATATTAATGATATTTTCTCTTTATGGATTGTAGGTTTGAAAATTTGAAATTAAGCATGCATTGTTGATCTTACATCTTACAGCTTCTGAAGTAAATAATTAAGAAGCATTGTAGCATGTAATTTCTCGCGTCACTCCTATTAGTCAGAGTGTAATTAAACTTTTTGGAGTTTGTGGGGGGGGCATAAGTAAGTTTGCCGCAAAATTTATCTCCATGCTTTCCAAACTGTGGAAGCGGCAGAACGTTAGTTATTTTTAAGCTCTTCGCTCCGGCCATGTCACGAAGAAAATGGAATCGACGATCGAGCAACGTTACGAGATTATTAAGTGTCGTGCTAAACTGAAAAAAAATCTTTTAAAATGACTAAAAAAATTATTCGTGAGGCTTACGGGGACTCTACTCTGTCCTACTCATGTTTCGAGGTGGTCTTTCAAGGCCTTTAATGTGGGGCGGGAAGAGGTTGACGACGAACAACGCTCTGGGCGACCGTCTACCAGCAAAACCGACAATAATGTGGCTCGTGTTAGACAATTGTTGGACTTTGACCGTCGATTGAGTATCAAGATGGTTGCCAATGAACTCAACTTGTCGTTTATTGCTGTAATTTGCATTGTTACGGAAGATTATAGACGAGGAAAGTGAGCGCCAAGCTCGTGCCTAAGGTGTTTGCCACAACGGGCTACGAGTCCGCGAGTTCCTGGCCAAACACCTGGTACCAACGCTGCCCCATCCCTCTATATTCCTATTGTTAACTCAGCTGACTTGTTGTTGTTCCCTCGAATTAAGGGAGCCCTGAAAAGAACCTGTTTCGTCTATAGAAGAAATACAATCAGCCGTGACGAAGATATTGCGAGAGATTCGCGAAGACGCCTTCCAGGGCGCGTACCGGTCATGGCAGAGTCGCTGGAAAAATGTCTAGAGACCCAAGAATAGTACTTTGAAGATTTTTAAGATCAATGAACATTGAATTGAAGAACTAAGCATTGCTCTATTTTCTGCATATTTATACCACTTAGTCGATTCATTTTTCTAGTCTCTGGGGCAGCGTGCCCATATCATTCTAGGTCGCCACCATGTCGTCAAGGAAGCGTTGGACTATCTCTCTCTCTCTCTCTCGTCGCTGAAGTGTCTTCCGACCAAATGTTCTTTCAACTTGGTAAACAGGTGACATTCAATGGGCGCCAAGTCCTGAGTCTATGGCGTGTGGGTGATGTCCCATCCAAACTGCTGTCGCCAGTAGGAGAGCGACCGACGGTTTGACGAGCGACGTGGGGACGAGGGTTGCCGTGGAGAAGGCTTACGATGACCTCGCTCAAACATTCCTCTTCAACCGTTCTGAAACGTCCGTCTGAGTTGTACAAGTGACTCACATGCCTTCCAGGGTCAAATGTGGTCATTGGATCCTTGAAGTTGACCAACAATACCCCTTTTTGATCCCGAAACACAGAGAGTTGCCATGTCGGCATACTGTTTTTGTTAGGGTTTTCGCGGCTTGTGTGAAGAGGTATGTCGCCACTCACGTGATTGCTGTTTGGTCTCAGGTGCGGAGTGGAACCCCTCTTTTCGTCACTCGTACTAAGCGAATACGACGTGGGGAAAGATGAGTGCTTCGGTAACGACAAAGCAGCGAGCTGGCATGACGTGGGCACACAAACACTGCCCAGAGACCACAAAAATGCATCGTCTGGAGTGGAACAAATATTTAGAAAAAATAGAGCAATATTCAAGCTTTAAAATAATATATCAATTATTGAAAATAAACACGCTTTTCTATTTCAAACAAAGATGAAATCCTTCCTTTTGAGAACATCCGCGAAAAAATAGTCAATATGCTTATTCAGCCCTATTATTTCTGGTAAGGTTTAGCGTCCAGCAGATGACTCGCTCTCAGCTAAAAGCTGATTAATAAACTCATATAATTTCGAGCAAAAGTGAATGTGCGCTAAGCCATTCGTACTTTTGAGAGCGATATTTAGATGGTATCCCTATATCATATTTTTTGGCATCAGGGATATAAAGGAATACGTCCAACTGTACATTCTTTAAAGGTAAAACATGGGAACATTGTTATAAACAGGAAGGATTATGCGAAAATTAGAAAGTCCAATATTCTAAAAAAAAACAATCTTAGGAGACTTATAGCCAGCATTTCAAATGAGGCATATTTTTCCAGCTGAGGAGTGGATATTATCCCAAGAATGATTTGGAAAACCGATCAAAATAGAGAAATAAATGAAGCCTCATTTCTGAAAGAGGGAAGACAAGGGGATTTGCAACAAGATACAGAAGGAATTAACCCTAGACATTTTACCTCTTAAAAAAACCGTTTTTAAAAAATGGAAAAAAGGTTTAAAAAAATCGCGAATAATTAGTTCATGCTTTTACTCTACAAATACTCGTATATATCCTGCAAAATTTAGAACATGTTAGAAAATTTCATGTTGCAGCCAATATTATTTCTCGAGATTAGCATGACACTTTTTGGCAACCAGTTTAGGAAAGCAGATCACGCTAAACGAAACTCAGTGCTGTCATTCAAACATTACTGAAACCAGGCTAATGGAGTGAACAAGTGAATGTTGTAATTTTAAATTCCAAGTATGTCCTTGGAAAGGTTGCACACAAGCAGTTCATAAGAAAATTAGGATATTATTATGCTGATGAGAAAGTGAGGAAGAGGTTTAATTGGTCCCTCTGTAACTGTGCTGATTAGATTCAATAACCGTGGATATAATTTCAATTGCGTCAAAGGAGTGGGCTTCTGTATTATTTATGTACATTAACGGCTTACATTTCCACGTTAGCAGTAATCATAGATTGCTTGCCAAAGGCTCAGTGATTGTGATTAATAATTTAAATTACATATTGGAGTGATGTGAGGAATTGGTGTTACAATTAAATATAAGAATATGCGCGTTGCAGAATTTTAGGAGTGTTTTGTTTGTTTATTTATTTCTTTGACAGCTTAACGAGATTGAGATTTTATAGTCCTTCATTCAAACTAATACATAAAAATTACAAAAAATCGATGGATAATTACAAATACCTAAGCCCTGGAATACATTAAATAAAGAATTGTACAAGGTTTATGGAAAATACACTTTGCGTTTTAAATTTCCTACGAAAATAGAGTACAGGGTTCGTCCGGAAAATAAGTTTATGATGCTCATTGTCTTTTTTGACAAAAGGGGAGTTGTCCACTACGAATTTGTACCTGAACGACAAACTGTAAATGCTGCATTTTACGTCCAAGTGCTCGACAGGCTTCGAAAACGAGTCGCCCGCGTCCGGCCAGCGATCAAAAACATCTGGCGGCTGCATCACGACAATTCGCTGTCTCACACCGCGCTTGTCGTGTCGGACTTCTTGGCCAAGCACGGCGTGGCAACGCTGCCGTACCCGCCCTACAGTCCGGACTTGGCACCACCGGGCTTCTTTCTGTTCCCGAAGATAAAGAGGAGTTTGAAAAGAACGCGATACGGGACTTTGGACGCCGTCAAAGAGGCCGTGACGACGTGTCTTCGAGAGGTTCCCGATGTTCCCTTCGGAGCGTTCCAGGAATGGGAACGCCGCTGGAACAAGTGTATCGACTCACAAGGGTCCTATTTTGAGGAATATTAGCTTAAGATATGTAAAAGTGTAATAAATTTTTTTTCCTGAACTCAGTACACTTATTATCCGGACGAGCCCTGTAAGCATGACAGATATGTTGGAGTAATTTGGCGGCAGAGCCCTTGGTTCACGAAGACAGCAGGCAAGACTGGCTTTTGCAAATATACAGAACATTCGAGTTTTCTTGTGACACCTTGGTCGTTATAATGGCCCCAAATTATTTGTGTGGATTCGACCATCGAGAAAACTCAGAGAGTGAGCCTCCGTCTCTGACAGATTCAAGAACTCCCTCTGCCCTCGCTGGATAAACAGTTTTCACAAAATCGAACACGAGAACACGCATGTGTTTACGAATGGATCTAAATGTATTGATTTACTCAAGCACATCATTTAGTGCAATGTGTTTTCGGGCATTCTTGTTTTATGTTCACATTTGGCTGGGCATATCAGCAAATATATATATGAGGGAAAGTCAATTAATACATTGCATATCTGGATAGAGGCAATATTAATCAAAGTATGTTGCTTAAATACATTTCACTTTTCCACATATTAATTCATCCCGTACTTTCAGACACTTCTCACACAATCCTTTTCCAAATTTTTGACGGCCGGTAGCAAAGAAGTCTTTCGTTTGCAGTCGCAGACAACGAGTAACCTCTGCGGCTCACACCCATTATCACTTTCAAAATATCAGCCTCCTAAGAGATTTATTATAAGGCTCCGAATGACTGAAAATCACTGTGGGCTAAGTCTGGATGTTCCAAGAGATCCTAGTGAAATCTTAATGCAGATATAGCAGACGTATTGATATCTATTTAGCATTGAAACAAGACTATCAAAATTCCATTACATCAGAGAGAATCATAAAAAGTAATAATGATGATCCTAAAAAACTGGCACCTTGGTCGCGCGGAATCATTTCTTTGATTATTCATCAATATGTAGTGTCAATATACTTTTTTTTTAATCTGACCGATGATTTAGTTGATAAATTTTATTTCTCTCCAATATGAAAATATCATTAATAAATATCTACAAATAGCCACTGTTTAAATTGATGAAAATACCAAACATTGTCAATGTCCTCCCGGTTAGTTGTTCTGGAAAACGACTAATCCTAAGCTTAAATTTTGGAGAAAACCGAGCGCTGTGACTGTTGAGGAACGGCTCTCCAATCCACCCCCATGTACTCAGGCCGCCATCGGCTAACGTATTCGGACTTTCACTTTCACGCCCAAGGTCAATCGTCATGAACCGTGAAAAGGAACAAAATTAAATGTGTCCCGTGGAATATGAGATAGGATCTAATCCACCAAGATGTGAAAGTAATCGCGTGGTACGGGGATGGAATATAATACACACGCTCTCTGAGTAATATCTTTAAAAGGCGCCTCACGGAAACCTAAAGGAAGATATTTCAAGACTTCAATCTAGACATTCGAGAATCTTTGAGCTCTAATGATCCTATCCGGTTGAAAATAACGGGACAAGTGCATCTTTATTTGGTTCTTAGCGAAGTACACACAACACTGTTAAAGTACTGGAATCATTTAAATTCCAGGATAACCGATTTTCGAGGCATGAGAACAAGAAACATGAAAACATTAGTTGAATTAGATGTTTCTTTTTATTTATTCAGTGAAAACTAATATGGCCTCCACGATGGATTCAGTAATGTATTAAGTGCACGTAAAGAAAGGTTTTTCATGTTTACGATATAGACATTCAATCCAAATTTTATGTTTTTGTATCAAAGATACGGGTTAGTGAACAAAGGAACAAAATATAGAGTTTTTTTAAACTATCCGCTAATTTAGAGTTTAGCACCTAGAGTTTTAGGATGAAGACGAAACATAAGAAAGCTGTAGATATCCCATTAAGCGGACAAATCCAAAGAAATTTCGATGGAGGATGGTGATTTAGACTTCGCTTTGCTGGAAATAAATTATGATACTGGCGATAAATTGATAAGCATGGTTTAATTGTAGAATTGGATGTGTTATTCATGTTATTACTAGGTAGCTCTGAAATTCAAAACATTCGAAAGTCTGAAGACAAAGTTGATCATGAAGGTCTACGAGGTCACAGAAGTGAATGGATTGGCATATGTCTAACGAACATCCAACGACAGGACCTACTGTGCTGCGCAATCAATTTATGGGGGCATCCAAGGTAAATGGGACCTGAGAAAACTAATCGATTCCAAAAACGCCTTTATGAAAGCATTTCCTGAACTGTATTTCGGTGACAAGGCGATTTGGAAGACGCAGTATAAGAAAATTACATGAAGGGATAGCATTATTAGCTTGTGGGGAACTCTTATAGAAATCGGGTGATGAGAAGGCTGCGGTAGCCCTTGCAGGAAAACTGACGATATCTCATTGATAATAGATATTTTCCAGAATATAGATGAAGCATGATGTGGCTAAGGATAAAGCATTACTTATGTAATTGAATCTCAGATCATGATGGATGCGACCGCCCTTGAACGATGTATCACAGATGACAGATCCACTTCAAAACGCACTACTTGCCAATTTGGCTGTGACGCCAATGAAAATAATATTGGCAATTGCCAGCAGAGAGTACCAAGAGGACGCAAGGGGACAATCGAGAGTGGGGGGCAAGGACAAGGGGGAGAGAGGAATAAAGGAGAGAGTTAAGGGTGGGGGTGTAAGAGGAGAGGGAGGGGGCGATAGGTGGGTCGACTTCAGCGAGAATCCGTGCCATACGAGGCCGATCTCAAATTTCCGAATATTTAGGGGGAAATGCGAAATGAGGGGAATTGCGGAGAAGAGGGAGGGGAGGGGGCTGTGAGTGAGCAGGGGCGGCGGCGGGAGAGGGGTTTGGTGGTGGGGGAGGGGTTTGGCAGTGGAAGAGGTGTCGGCCGAATAATGAAAGCCCTTCTCTTCGCTCCCTCTTTGTGGTTTGGGGGTGCTCAGACGCGAGACGGGGGTGGGAAGGGTGGTCGAAATACGGGGGAGGGAGGCGCGGGGCGATAGGGTGGGAGCCCAATATAGACCCATCATTCTCTGCGGCCTCCCTTAGGATCGGGCCCATTGATTGGAAGAGACGGCTCCTTCGCCTGCTTGGGAAAGGGGCAGGGGGCGAGGCGAATGTGGAAGTGGAAGCACGAATCCTCCGGAGGAAGGAAACCAGGGGGAGAGGGGGTGTTTGGGGAAGAGGCGGCGGCCCGTTATCGCGGCCCCCGAGGGCGGGAAATCTCGAAGAGTCGCCGGAGAGAAGTGCTTGGGGCGAGGAACTCGCAGCTGGCGCACGTGGGACTGGAGATCATACGCGACGCGTAACCAAAGAATTGAATTTATTTTTCTTTAAGAATGTTACTAGAAAACGTAAATAAAAGATATAAATATTACATCTTAAAGTACTTCGACGATTCATTTGTTAGGATAGGAACCTAGATGAGGAGGAGCATCGCACATGTAGCAATCGGCGTACCGATTAATCAAGCGCCGACAGTTTTACACTACTCGTATTTTTGAAATCTGCGATTATATCAGACATTAACTTATTGAAGTGTGTGCTGCCACATTTTGCCTAAGAAGTCTGTGAATGTTCCAGTACTGACGTTTTCACGACTCTGAGTGACATTATGTAAAGAAATACTGAAATAATCCATGCCGTAAAAATTAATTTATTTAGAAATGTGCACTATATGTTAGCTCGCGGCCATCTCTTCCCTAAGGTTTTCACGTTCATACATTGTTTCCTGTGATGGAACAAAGGAAGTGATCAGCATGAGAAAATGTAAGAATAGTTGGCGCATTGATTATAGTTGGCGCAATAGTTGGCCACGTATTGAAAATTCTATGTTGCATTACTTCCAGATTTCGACGAAATTTCTCCAACTACTAGGAATATGTTTTTAATATTTCCCATTTCAAGATAACCCAAATCGCATGAGATAAAATGAATAAGACATCAAATGGATGCATTCCGATTTAGATAATAGATCTGCTGCCTGAGGTAGGGATTTCATATTTTCGGTATCGGATCTATGGGGATATCTTATGAAATCGTGGGAGAGGCGGTGATCAAAATGCATTGCTTGCAGTTCTAATAAATAATGTTTACTTTATATAAGTCCATGGTTTTTGTTCTATAATGAATGCATGTTCATTTAGTCTATATTTGTGACGAATAAAATTGATTATTATGCTTGAATGTATTTGATCATCTTCCTATTAATGAAATATAGATCGTCTCTATGTTTTAATCAGGTGAAATGTATCATGCAAGTATGATTCTCGTTAAGTAGCTACTTTCAAATATATATTACAATATTTTATGATTATAAAAACCTTTATTTTTACATGATTCGAGAATTGAAGACGCTTTTCATGCCTGAATTTAGCTTCAAATAAGCCTTATACAATGACGTAATATTCACTTTGGCTTCAACTGAGCGCAGAATATTTGGAACGATTGTTATGTGAAATTGAAATCGAAAAATAACAGAAAGAAAAATAAGCAAGTATAATAAATCCTTATATATAAATATTGCAAGTAAATTATTATCTTGAATCTCCCAAGGTGTTGGAGGATGATGAAATCGGTAAAGAAGGAGATACAAAGAGAATAAATAGGTAATGACGAGCCAATACAAATTAAGGGAACAAAAGATGAAAGCAGGGGAATGGCCTGAAGACATTAATGAGCTGAACAAATCCTAACATAGAAGTCTACTATGATGCTCCTGTACGATTGCGCCCTGCCGGTCTCGTCTTGCCACAAATACGGCTTGTGTCCAATTTGCTGACCTCTCCGCTGTAGCATTTCAATTTATGAAAGCAGCAGAAGAAACTGATGGCCAATATTTCTATGAATAAATCAGTAGCCTTAAATAATTGCTGATTCACCGACAATTTCAAACTTCGCAGACAGTTGTATATGCCATGAATGTAAAACAAAAAGTCCTATTTTTTTTGTTATCCCCAAACCCAAAAATCAGTTTGCACATATTCCAGCGTTAAGGTTTCCATAAACAAATTATATAAATTGACATTCGTGCTTCTTGCCTGGAAACTTTAAGTATGCATACAGTGAAAACTGCTTTTTCCCAAAGTAATGAATTCTGCCATTTTTTTCTGGGGAGGGGATAAAAAGCGATTTTGCATACAAAAGTAGTCAACCCTAAAGAGTAGATGTGGCCTTCTCATTTGCCAGGGTAGCACCGTGGCATCAACCGTAGTGTTGAAAATCCTTAATGAATACGAGGATAATTTTACGAATTCGTTTGGTATCTGCTTACCTTTTCGAGCTTGTAGTCAATTATTTCCAGATATATTTTTATTTTTCACTTTATTCGAGAGTTCGATTGCGACACTAACTCTATTAAGTGCCAAAAACATCATTTAAGAAGCAAATCATAAGCAGTACTATTTGCTAGAGGCCTGGGCGGGCCGAGTAGAGAAGATTAAGAGAATATCCAAGTAGACGTGGGAAAAGATTAACCTCTATGACCTCGTTTCAATTTAATCTCAGGAGTGCACAATTTTAATTGTTTTCTACACTAAGAAAAAATTTTCTTCATTACAGTTTTTATTATTTCTATGCGCAATAATTTTTTCACCATAACTTATGGGGACGCTCAGTGTCAAATTATCAAAATTTTAGTATCGACTCATGCATTAAATTAGTAGTTCAGCAAATTAGACGACCGAAAAGTTTAAGATCAAGGAACACCCACTAGATTTGGAATAAATTCTGAAGGCGCAGCGGAAGATTAGCATAAAAATCGTTCTCTTCCTTTTCCAGAGTTTTCTATCAATTCATTCCACGGACGGTTTTATCTTAATAAGGCGTCCAGTATTCTGTTTAATGTCTGGCAATTTTTTGCTGTTGGCATTTCCATGTATGGACTATCAGACATTAGAACGGGGAGACCTTTTGGGAGGAAGTACAACGGGTGGAGTTGGAGTGCAGGGAAGGAAAGGGGAGGGAGTGGTGCTTGGGGTTGAAGGTGTTTTCGCAAGTGAAGCCTGAGGCGCAGGAAGTATGTTAAGGAGAGAGCGGCGTCGCGAGGGGGGTGGAAGATGATCCGAGAAGAGTTGGGGGCGACGAATTGGAGGAGGGTGTTTTGAGGGGTTGTTTTGGATGAAGAGAAAATCCAGAGGTAATGTGGGATACGGGCGGATGACCCTGCCTATGGTCTATAGTTAACGGGGCGACGAAAGAGGGCAATAAATATGACGTAGTTATGAATTCTTCCGTAGATAAAGGGCTAAATGTATTTAAAGGGCATAATGGGCCCGAAGTACTACGCACTGTGAGCAGTAATACCTAAAAATTTCAAAAGTAAAAAGTTTATTTAATGCAACTGCAATTGAAGTTACTGGTGCAAATGCATGTAAACTGAAATTTCCAAAGAAGCGTCAGTCTCTGTATAGGCAACAATACCCAGTTTGTGGGTAACGAAATATTTTGACACCTCGGAGGAGTTGTCCATTATTATGGCAACACTTCTTCTTACCTCTAATTTAATTCATAATGCCTGCAAATATGAAGTTTTATTTAGAATAAATGTTATCACATGAAATTTCCGTAGCAAAAAAATATAAAAGATAGAATATAAAACACAGTGTTAAAATTATGAGGATATTCAAAAAAGTAGAACCCTTTTCTCATATTTAAACATTAATGGGCACGAGCAATTGGTTCTTTCCAAAGCTACTGATTTTTTTTTATTCTGTGGTCGTATTTTTGTTTGGTGGTTAATGCAGATAACAATGTCCGCGAAATTCGTTGCTCACGCCAGTTGAGAAGTGAGTGCCTTCATCCGATTTTTGTGTGCACGAGTGATTATCAGCTGCCCAAATTCACCAGGAATTGTGCATAGTAGTTTATGGACTTACGGTGATGAACAAAGGAAAGTTTAGACAGTGTTGTCGAGACTTCAAAAACAGGTGCTCAAATCTGAGCTCAAATCGTTCAGAAAGTGAACCAAGACCGCGATCTAAATTACGATTGGCAGTTAAGCTGGTAAAAGTGAATTGGAAATTACGTGGAGGGCAAAGGGAAGACAGTGCATGTAATAAAACTTGGCAGGTGAACATTGAGCAGGGAGATGAAAGCAATGTTGAAAAATGTTTAGACAGTAGAAGTCGAAGAGATTAATACAGAAAAGGTTTGGATTGAGGGCTACTTGACTGGAAAAAAATTGTTAAGGATAATATCTACATTCTTATCCGTAGTATAATCATAGTTTCTGAAAGCTCCTTTTTTTTAACTAAACCGAATATCTAACGAAGGGAATTTAAGAGGAGAGAGAGGGAAGAAATACGTTTCGTGGAAACCATGGAAGAAATAAAGGGACTCCATTTGAGAGAGAATGGTTGGATAGAATGAGTTTCCGAGGTGGGAAAGAACTTGAAGAAACCTAGGAAAAAAACAGAGGATTAAATAGCATGAAACAAACCATAACATGAGCCAAAGGGAAAACACATGTAAAGAGATAGGTGGTCTAACTTGAGATATGATTGTAAATATACATCTGCATTATATGAAATTTTTAAATGTGCTTTACTGTTAAAGTAATTGGGTTTTTGGGCATTTCCATGCTTTTCTTTTGGGAACAAAGGAAAATAGATATTCCGTAATATATGAAATACGTTCCTGTTAACTTGAACTAACAGTTTGGATTGTTGATACGCCTTAATATTAATTAATTAATGAATTTATTTATTCGTCTTGGTCTGAAAACAGCACTTTTTGCCCTTTACATCGGGCAACAATTACAACAAAACAGTAACAACAATACAAACCCCGAAGCCCTAGATGGAAAACATCCCACCCTGGTGGGAGCCGAACCAGCGACCCCTGGATTGGAAGACGAGGACGTTACCCCGGTCCACACTCAACCTTCCGAGAGACGTGCCAGAAATATCATTTATTTGGTTGCATTTAGGAGTTAACCGATCAGAAATATTAGCTGGAAAAGTAGAGCCAATATTCCAGCAGATAAACTTTTTAATTTGTTGCCAAATTAAAAAAATTATTTAGTGGTAACCCTCACGTTCATAAATAATCTGATCAATTGAGAATACCCGAAGGCAGGCAAAATTAAGCCATCTTAAAGGGTCTGGCTTGCGGCTAAAAGAAAAAAGCTTCAATTTCAAACAGAGACGTTAGAAATTAACCTTATAAAATATGTTCATTATAATTTGTATTTTATGACATAAATTGACTTCCTTCCTGCCAACTCAACGAAAGCCGGTTGTTGTGGTTAGTTTTCCATAAAGTTTGACTAATCTTTTTAGTCGCGCTAATGCGCAGAACAATCATCTTTTGAAGTATTGATTCTCCATTTTATCTCATTTCTATGCACCTAAGAATTTACCTTTTACAGAAAGTTGTTCTGCGCCCCACGAGTATTCCCAGCCACTCCAAAGGTGAAGTAATACCGCGTTACACCAGCTTTGGATTTAACTTTCAAATGTGAAACCTTGCGTCGTTACTTTGCTCCTAGATGCATTATAAAGTCATTAAAAATTCCTCAAAATACAGTCAGCTTTTCTAAGATTTTCCGAAGAACATACACGAGATGAAGGTTACAAGATATTTTTTCGGGACAAATCGCCAGATAATAGAAATGAATCAGCATGAAAATCATCAAATAATTTCACAAAATCATCAAATAATTTCACAAAATCATCAAATACTAATCCTGTTGTAAGTACATATCATTGAATATTTAAACATTATTAATTCGATTACCTGACGGTAGAAATACATGTCACGATTGATTAGTGTAAAATACATTCCACGTTTAAATATAAATATTTCATTTGAAATCACCATCTATCTCTAGTTTTCTTGAGGAACATGAAAAAATGTGATATCACATTAAGATTTAAAATTTAAATCCCTCTTTATGGATATTTTATACGTGAAATAAGCACACAAATATCTCTATCCGCGGACAGAGAGAATAATTTATTTGCTAAAATTCTTGTCGAATTCTTGGGACCTATTTCTTTTAAAATTACGTCTACTACGAGTAGAGTGCAAAGTCCCAGACTTTGCATATTCCCTAGAATTCATCTAGAAGTTGGGTTCAAGGCGGATACTAAGTTGTTTTAAAGCAAATGGAATGAATATTGATGGGTTATTCCAACTTGAATTCCCTCTCCAGCATTGGCTCATTCTATTTATATTTTGTGGTTCATGCATCAACATGAAACAAATTATTACATTATATTTCCCAATCAGTGAAATATTTTTAATCGATTTCCTTTTGACTATTTTGAAAGCTCCATCCAAACGGTCAACTCAAAGGAAATAACTCGTCGGTCCGTATCCATAACTGAAAAACCTTACTAATATTTCGATTTGTGAATTAACGCTCTGTTACCTTGCAATAAACGAAAGACCTTATGGCTAATAATTACTACAATACTTCAATCCAATATAATAAAAAATTTTACATAATACTAAAAATATTAATTGACCGCTTTAACTAATAAAGCATCAGCATCGTGTACTTAAGAAAATATCCGAATCTTTTTATCTCACTAACCATGACACTTCAATTATTATATCATATAGTATTTGATACAAGTGGCTCCAAATGATAGATATTAATTGAGTAGTTGATCGGTTGAATTTAGACATGAGTACACCGTTTTACTTGATCAATAATAATGTTACACTAGAATTTATTTTAATGTGCATTAGCGCCTTTGAAATTACAAAATAAAGAGGAATTCTGGAGAATTATTAAGGCAAATGGTCCCACTGCGAAACGCGAATGGTCGTGATGGAATGTCGCGATCCCGCAGAGGAGAAGGGGAAGGTGGTCTCGGCCGGGCAACACTGAACTGCAAACACACGGTGCCGTCCCCCAAATCCAACCAGACTCGCGGGCACCGCGATCCCATCTCCCCCTTTCGCCCCCTGTCAAAATAATGGACCTTCCCCCGCCCCTCATTTTCTCTTTCCCTCCAGACGTTTTAGGGAAGGCTACAATTCCCTCTTCTTCCTCGTGGTATTCGGGTCCCTGCCACCCCCAGGAACACCTCGACCACTTCGGAAGCTGTTGTGGGAATGCAGGTGAAACCTCTTCTTCCTCCCTCCTGCGCCCCCATCCGCCACGAGTGTGCACATACCCGCTACTCTAACGCCCACGTGCCAATATCACACTTATATACCGATAAAACAGCTGCGCCGCGCCAGCTGGGGAGAAAAGAGGAGTGGAGAGAGGGATGGCGTTCGACGAAAAGCAATTGAGATTTTGAACGCCCTTTAAAAGCGTTTCCGTGTCCTGGAAATCGGAGGAACGAATTGGTCCCCTTTCCCTGGGCCCCCTCACACCTCGCCCCCACCCTTCCTTCCGGTCCCCACTTCCACGCCCTCCTCCTTTCAATGGAACGAGTCGCTCGCCCGCTTTCTCCCACCGGAGAAACCGGGCGAGTCGCTCGCGTGCGGGTGGGAGAAGGCACCCTCCTCTCCGATACCCCAACGGGCTCGTCCTCCTTCTCCCCACCCACCCTCGCGTCGAATAATTCTCTCTCCAAAGTGGCGTCGCCTGGGAGGGCGAAGCTCCGCCTGGAGTCGATCTCCGCTGCCCACCGCCCGCGCGCCCTCCTCGGGTGGACGGGGGAAGGTGGAGTTTGCTCTCTCTGAAGGTGGGAGACAATCGGGGGGGTCGGATCTCGGGGCTCCAGACTCCTCCCGCTCCTTAGAAAAGCGCTCTCTCCCACCAGATGCAAACAACCCCCAACTACTCTATTCGTCCCTTCAGCCACAAGTCCCCGACCCGCACGACAAAGGTTGCTAACACTTCTCGGGGCGACAACAGATCTCTTCCCCTTGCCCACTCCCAGAAGAGCATTTCTCCCTCGGCGCCCCTCGTTTCCGCCCCTGGCCCCGGGGGTGCTTGATGGGGGTGGGGGGGCTATGCGATTCAGTCAGTCCTCTCGACTCGAGTTCGTCCCCGCGGCCAATTTGAGCCATCTCTCGTTTGGTTGACGGGAAGCGAACGCCGGAAGAAAGGGGGGGGGGTTTCTCGAGTATCACATACGTATGGGAGTACTCGACACCCTGCCGCACGCTCTACGAGTCGCGGCACTCTCCGTTAGCAACGACTCGAGGATTCCGATTCAAACCTGTGAATGCAGCGTCTTCTGCGTGAGGGAGGAACCTCCCTGGAGGATCTCAATATTGAGCAGACTCTCAAAGGGGTCTCATGCTTCGCCGTGAGCCCAGACTTCAAGCTGCGGAATTCCTACACTCCTTTATTCAAGAAATGCCATTGACTTTTTGATATTTTTTACGTAGTACCCTGCAAGTCATTACAAGGGTGTGTGTCACGGGTTGATTACACACCAGGATACTTGAGGCCCAAAGACGATTTCCTCCTAGCGCGCGGTCTTGCTACATTATTCTGATACCTAAACGCCATCTTAAATCTATTTGTTCTACACTTAATTTCTCCATTTATATTGATATGATCTCTCCTACCATAGTACGATGGGGGTAATAATTTATTTTCAACATTACTGCTAAAGAGACATCCTTCCATTTTATGCAAGAAATTTAATCTGCCATTTAACCTTCCCTCCGTGAGTGATTCCCAGCCTAGCTCCTCTAATATATGGGAGACGCCACTACGTTTATTCTAAAAACGCTTTACAAATCTAGCTTTTCTACACTGCACGCGATCTAATGCCGCAATCAATCCAACTTCATAAGGACCACTTACAGTATATTCTAAATGAGGATTAACTAGCGGAAGATAACATTTTTCTTCGATATTTTCACCACATTTCTCCAATAATATTCTTATAAATTCTAATTTTATCTGGTAGAGTGTTTTCCTAAAAACAACAATTTTTTTTTGACTTTACCTAACACAAAGAAGAAAAAGGAATATATTTTGCACGTACGTAAAATTTTATCGAAAGAAGCGCAGAGAAATATCTCTGAGGGAAATAAAAATTCGTTAATCGTGAACCCACGGAGAAAGTTTGAGAAACTCGGCTTATCATTCCTAAACTTAATTATGGGGTTTTAATACATGTAGATGAGTGACAGCTTTCCCATTAACACCATGGCTATACGTAGTCATGCTTTATTGGAAGAAATTAGGTGTCTCCAATTTCCCAAAACTACTCAAGGAATATTTCCTTGCTACTAATTCTTAAATTGAATAATTTGAAAAGATAACTTTAGCAGTTTCTCCTTTTTAATATGCTGCAGTTTGTATTACAATCGGGATTCTCGCGTTGAAGTCACTCGTTATATAGGCAACAGACACCTGAAAAATCATCAAATTTGGAATAAAGTAACAGCGACACAAAACAAAGTTATTGATGGGGTTGTAAAAGGTGCTCTCCGCCAAGCTTTAGAGAGTATAACGGGGATTATTGAGTGATTTATGATGGGTGAGCAATGTCCGGCGGCGACTGATTTATGAGTTGCCGAAGCTGATGCTCCGAAAAGTCCTTCCGGCGTTTGAACTACAATGTCCAGACGAATCTGGTAGTTTCACGCAGTTGCGATAATAAAGGCACAACTTCTGACAGTAAAAAATATCAGATTCACCTCATCGATGGGGTACTAGAGAAAAGAATGTTAGATCAGGTAGAAGCAAGCAGTGAATCACAATATCAACTAACTATATGCATATGAAATAAACGACGTCACATCAGGGCGACGCTCAAACAGATAGCCTAGACGGCGCTCACCACATATGACCCAGAGATGAGTGGACTAATACACCGAAGAAACTAATTCACTGTCGGTGTGAAATAGGAATCGGATACTAGAATCCGAACGAAGACGGCAAATTGGCATGCAGTCTGTACTCAAGAAAACAGCTAAACGTCCCACGGGCTGGTGTACCTTGAGGATCTGACTTCTTATGTTCTGATCATAAAATTGTTGTTAATTGTCAACGGAAAAAGTACTTCGCTCCCGAAAATAATATCTATAAAGCGATTGAATAACAAAATAATCCAAGCTAAAAACGAAAATTTTAATTATTGGCGCACTTTTCGGTCTATTTCTTTTTCACTTGATGTCCATCTTACTTTTTCTATTCCTTGTTTTGAATTGCTCAAGGGCGTCAAAGATTACGATCGTTGCCCGTATCGCCCTTTTCAGCAAAAAATCAAACTTAAACCTCTTCTCTCCTACTTCAGGATTTTAGTGTACTCCCTATTAAGTTTTACATCGTGCTCTCGAAAACCTTGGCCCACCGCGATCATATAAATTAACATTAATGATTATAAAAGCCGTTGCTGTAGGGCCCATTGATTTTCAACTGAAAGCAGGCCCAGGGAAATCTCTTCCCTGTTTCACTTATTTATTTTCGCGCTCATTTAAATTATATTCTGTATTCTGAATAATATCAGTATTCAGATGTCATGTGAAAGCCTATCTTCTTGTCAAAAGTCTATACTTTAAGATCTTATGTCCCATGATGGGCTTACGCTCTGAGCACCTGCTTATTCCCATCTCATTGTGTGCCCAAATGAGGATGACCGTATGCAAGTGGGCACCTCAGTTGACTGTAAGGCATGAACCACCGGCTTCGGGAACTCAGTGGACGAATCGTACTTGAAACCTTGATATTTACTAGGCTCCGGTCTGGTGATTCTGAGTAACACTGCAAAGAGTTCAGTTCACTGCAAAGCCGTTAACGAAAAATTAAGAAAGGGAAACACTATGCACGCCAGCTTAGAGAAAGTTCAGAGAAATCCAGGATACGAATTCATCAAATATGTTACTGGGCAAACGATGAAAGAAGATGAAAACACCCTGTGTCTAGATGAAAACACCACTGTACATAGATGAATAAATTAATCATGGTTCGAAACATCTTGAAGTTAGTTTAGCGAAAGCGGTTGCAAGGCGTTTGATGCCGACCGAGGCAGAGGTACATACATTCATAGTAGAAGTGAAAGATATAAACGAAATAAGCAAAGTCATCGGAGGTACTTGTATAAAATAATAATATTTTCTTGTTTTCAATTTTATAAAGATAAGTTGGTTAAATATGATCCGAGAAAATGATGATTGTAGTTGTAAGTGATTGAAGAATTAATACGTAGATGTGAGCAACACGGAAATTTCACTCGTTAAATATTTCAATATGAAAAATTAACTGCAGAACAGTTGTCGAAATGAAAATGAAACTTGGTATATTAATTCTGATCATTCCAGACAAACGGAGATGGAGCGGGAACTAGTATTGTAAGTATTTGCATGGTAATCAATATTCCTGAAAGACAAAATTTCAGTTCTATTCTTTTAGAGGGCATACCATTCAATCACCCGAGACACCTTTAGACGTAAAATTCTATCTCTGGAATACCATTTGACGCTTTTACCAAATCCGACAACTTGATTAAAAATCCCAGGCTTTTTCTCCTATTTGTCTTTTTGAAACATTTAGCAGATTTACATTTGTACCACCTTTTCCAAATCCACATTTGCATTCATTGATTCTCTGCAGTTTTTTATTAAGTCGCGAAAATTTTTCTCCAAGTTTCAAGGAGTTTTGGCGCGAAAGGTTTTCCATTTATGAGGAAATTTAGCCTCTGTTATATTCGATTATTGCGGTTAGTACACGTAAATAGTCCTTTTATATTTTCCGTAGTTTTAAATACCTCGTAATTAGATAACAGTTGAAACTTTTTTATCCCTGTTTCCTGGGAATAGGTTTAGGCATACTTCCTCACTCGTAGGTGTAAATAAGGGACCAATTAGAATCAAATTAATTGTTTTCTTGGCTCCAGCGGGGCACTAATCGTTGTGAAACCTTTGAATAATATTCTTTCGGCACGCTGAGAACGCTTCTCTCGTAGGACGCAAGACACCAGGGAGCAGTCGCCCGACCACGCCCGTCCCGTCACAGACCATGAAGGCGGCGCGCATCTTTGAATAAGTTGCAGCCTTTAGTGACGTCATAGCCAAGTAATGCAGCAAATAGCACCAGGAATGTAAAAATTCTTATTCTTACCTGTAATCTCAACGGTAGCGTCAAAATTTTACAGAGACAGAAGTCTACCGGTTGTAATACCCGTAATTGAAAGTTCATATCGTAATAGGTCAAGGGAGAAGGCGCCTCACTCCACTCACACTGCCTTGTTATCGCACATCAAGGATACGTCATCCTTCTCATCAATTAAACCCATCAATACTTTCCCGTCAACGGTTACTTTTGTAAAAACTATTGTTTCCCTGCTCCTTACAAGATTAATTTGATTCCTCCGCCTTTCTATTGAAATTTTTGGTAGCACTTTTAACAAAAGTAATAGTTTTTCGAATTATTTGAATTTTTTCAGGACGTGAAGGAGTTTGTCTGAGGACTTGGAATAGTTTTCAGTTGCCTTTTGAATGACATACATTCTTTTTATGACCGAAACGTCCGCCGAGAAAACACCTCAAATGGGTTCACAATTTTTTTGATTCCGGTTTTGGCCCCTTAAGGCACAAGCATTTGTCCCCTCCCGACCCGATTCGACGTAGACTGTCGCCTCAGCACGCGCTACTACTGAAAGGGATCTTTGGTAAGAAGCGAGATAGGAGATGGAAGTAAGGTCGCGGATTCCTGCATTTTTCCATCATTAATACCATACGTAATTGGCTAATTCAGTTAAATCCTCAATTACCTATTTGCCTCTCAAGCTTTTAGGAAGAGACAATTTCTTATGAGCAGAACAAGTAAAATTATTAGAATTTGAGCTGTTCCAAAACGCGGCTTCGCAAATCAAACTGCCAAGATTTTACGCGGAGGATAAACCTCCGAAAATTTGTTTTGGTAAGGACACCGACAGCAAATGAACGAAGACCAGTTCTCAAACCGTACCTTGTAATCGTCACTCGAATGGCTTCTCACTCCTTCAAGCATCTGGACATCAGACCACCAAAATTCCTCTTTAATTTCCTCGATATGTTGATTCCAAATTGTGAGGGTCGTCGGCCTCTGGGCAAAACAGCGACAGCTGGTCGGTAGCTCTTCGCCCTCTTCGACCCGTCGAGAAGTGCTCCATTCTGTCGGCAGTCAAAAGAAAAATGAATCATAATGTAGCATTTTATTAAATGATAAACCATAATGTTATATCCGGGATCAGAGAATATTTTTATATAGTCGCGCACAGCAGGTCGTTATCGATGGTAAGGTTAGTCATACAAGGTGTGATCAAAAAAAGACAGTACTGATTTTATAACTTGTTTATTTCGACAGACACAGCTTAATCGAACTTGTCACCCTCAAAGCACATACCTTGACTAACGACACATCTTTTCCAACATTTATCCCAGCTCTCGAGCCCTGCCTGGTAAGCCGCCTTAGGGACCCCATTCAGGACCGTTGTACAATTAGTTTTAATGTACGCAATAGAGTCGAATCGGTGCCCTTTCAAGGTTTATTTTAACTTTGAAAATAAAAACAAGTCTGATAAAACCACGTCTGGAGAGTAGGGTGGCTGCGAAATTATGGAAGTTCCGGTTCTGGCGAAAAACTCATTCACATCAGTCAGCACATGCGGGATGAATTTTGACCCGACGCGCGTCATGCTCAAAATGTCTGTCAAAATTTTCTGACAGGATCCAAAACTAATGTTCACCTCCTTGGATATCTCCTTAACAGTTAATCGGCGATTTCACCGCACCAAATCGTTTATCAATTTGACATGGTTGGGGTCTGTCAAGGTGGAAGGCCGCCCCTTTCACGAATCTTCATCTGTCAAGATTCTGCCCGATTTAGAAGGACTGTACCCCTCAAAGCACTGACTTCGAATCAAAGCTTCATTAACAAAGGTTGACTGAATCATTTCAAATGTCTCCGTAGCACTTTTGCTAATTTTGAAACAAAATTTAACGTTACTCGTCTAGCTCCTTCATTGCTGCCGTTGCACGAGGCGACGAACAGGTTAAGACACATACCGCTGCTGCTGCGTAATGACTCGACGTTAACCAGCGCAAAACCTCTCGTTATAGTCGTCAGATGTGTCGCTAGATGGCCCAATGTGTCTCGTTTCGATCCGCTGAACGATTTGCGCAGAATAAAATCAGTCAATTTTTTTTATCACAACTTGTACTCCGTCTATTGCGACTCTACGCCTGTTCAGAATTGATGAATCCAGCTTAATATTTTTTTAAATATCCCAACTCTTGAGACACAGGAAATAAGGTACTTTGTCCAATGTTTGAAATCTAGCCATATATCTTGATCATTCTTTTCACATGAGACCAAAATTATCATGAACGAATAGTAATAGTTGGATCCCGCAATATCTCCAATTCCGAAAAAGGACTTTGCCTATTGTTTTGAAAAGTAAAGGAGACGCTGGAATAAGTGTGTGAGGTCCCAAGGGAAGTGCTTTGAAGAGGAATGAAGGCCACCGCATTGTTCTAGGTGTGTCATTTTTCTCAACATATTGCGTGACTGAACACCTAGACGGGCCTCGAGCACGCATCGCAAGCGGTCGGTAACAATAGGGTTCTCATGAACGGCTCACGTATTAAATGCAGCGTATTAAATACAACTAATAAATAAATTTCATTTTTAATTTGTCTTATACAATTTGATTTACACAATTTTCAATAATTTAATATGATAAACTAAGCTCCTTAGCCATTACAATTATCTTTTTTAGCTGCCATCTAGCATTTTGCCCCATAGAAAATCCATGCTTGTCATTATTGGTAGAAACTTTCCATACTAAATACATTTATGTCAAATTAAAATGTCGTTTATGTTCATCAATTCAAATTATTAATCTTAATCTTCATATTTATCCTCAAGGCAGTACGAAACGATTACAGTGGTTTGGTGTAAATAATGGAATATCAAATAACTAAGGTCTCACACATTTTACTTTTTAGTTAAATTTCCACATGCAATGCGGCCTATTAATCTCACTTTATGTTTTAGGTACTCCGAAACATTAATTACTTTGAGATGAAATCCGATATGTCCACTATTACCCAGTGTCGACCACAGAATTAATTGATGAGAACCTTAATTGAGCGTCCTTCGTACTCTGTAAGGTAAGAATTTTTGTCATCAAGCAATACTTTGTCTACTTATCTCCTAACTTCTATGTAAACTAATTGGTTAACAGTTATTACTCATACCAGTTTGAAATTTGATACGCGACGTTAAAAATCAAGTGTGATCATCCACGTTATTCAATAAAGTTCAAATAAGAACGGAGAAATGGGCAGTAGGGTCATAGAGTGGGATGGAGCGTTGAGTGGATCCCTGGGATACCGCCAATCAACATCGCAGGCTCCTGACCCCTGATCAGGGGAAAGGCGGAGACCTACCCTTAATTGGGAGCTCGTGTTTCCTGGCCATTTAAGGACGTGCGCGCTCAGAGCTGCAAACAAACACACCCTTGCGCGTGTGTGCGTGTTTGTAAGTGTACATATCCCTTTGTTATCCCTCTTAATTGGGGCCGAAGGGTTGGCCGGATAAAGCGTAAGGAACGGTTGATGAGGAGCACGGGGAAGATTATCAACGAAACTCTCACGCACTTCGGACTCCGTTATTCATGTTTATTCCGAACAAGATAATAACTCGAGTGTAATGATTAAGTTAGGTCAAAAATAAAGTTTCAAATGAAATCATTAGCGGTTTATTTATGAGATTCAAGGTGTTGTATCCTTAGGCTACCACACTAATGTAACAGCAATCAACAGAAAGTTTGGTTTGGAGAGGTGAGAGCATAACTCACCACATGCTTCTCCCTTAGCGGTGGAGAATTTACACGTTCACGCGAAGTAGATCAGCTCCTTCTCTTGTGCCGCGATGATTGCTCAAAATTTCTTCCTACCTGAAATAGCATACATCATCAATTTATCATTCAAACTCCATTGCTTCAGATTTTTCACTATGGGTTGAACTAGGAACCATCTGATAATGTTTTCAGACCACGGTAGGGTCAAATTCGGGTCAAAATGAGTCTGGTGTATATTCGCCCCCTGCCACACACCCAAGCGTTGACTTGCAGGGTACCAAAAAATTAAAATAAAAATAAAATAGGCAAAAGCGCCCTAGGCCTTGAAACAACTTTTCAATGGTATCAAGATCAACCTTATTAACATTCACCATGATGAATAAGATAAATTTTGTACTATACCACCTCCTTTGATAGTACTACTTTTTAGGTCTTCCAGCCATTAGGATCTAAAAAAGAGTATTTATCAAAAAGACGGTCTTGGAAGATACTTGTCTTTCTTTCAGAAGTCATTTAACTGCATGGGTGCCATTAAAATGGAGGTCAGCGAATAAGGGTGTCTGGAGTCAGGTCATACTTTCACAGAACAGTTGTGAGCAATAATTCACTCCCGAATGCCTACTGCAATGGGAACACCAAAATGGAATGAGATGTCATTACTCACGACCTCTCCTTGGTGAAACACATATTGGTAATATGAGGACAAGCTAACGAAAAATTAGGATTAATTAGAAGAATACTTGGTAAATGTGAGGAAAATATCAAACATAAATGTTATCTGTCTTTAGTTAGGCCTCATTTAGAATATGCTGCAAGTTTATGGGATCCTCACGAAGTTGGATTGAATGCCGAATTGAACCGCGTGAAATGTAGAGGAGTTATATTTGTAAAACTTTGTTTTGATAAATTTAGTAGCGTATCGAAAATAATACAGCAGCTAGGCTAGGGATCACTAACGGAGTGAACGTTAAATTACAGATTTAATCTCTTGCATAAATTGGAAGGAGGTATCTTTCGCAGTGATGTTGAAAATGTATTATTTCCCCCATCTTACTTCGGTAGGAGAGATCGTGTTAGTAAAATTAGAGAGATGAAATGTATAAAATATTGATTTAAGATGTCATTTTTTCCACGAACGTTAAGGGATCAGAATAACAATGCCCGACCGAGGTAGGGTTATATTCGGGTCAAAATTAGTCTGGTTTGTGTTCACATCCTGGCACACACCCTAGCGATGACTTCCAGGGTACTATAATATCAAAATAAAATAAGATGGAGTTAATGTAATATGTACAAGTGGCGCTTTATCACCAAAGTAACCACGCACCTTTCCACAAATATTTACTCTTTGGTGCTGTTCATTTCACCGTGATACGGCATCATTAGGTGAAACAAGTTATAACAATAAGCAACACTCAGCAGAAAAGTATGTTTTCCTTCTGTTCCTCCTTAGACTTTGCGTTTTTTATCGGAACACTGGGCAGGCAGACACCAATTCGGAATTAAACAGGATCCTAAAATACGCTGTTAGTTTCGTAAAGAACATTCATGAACAAAACGGAAGCGTTACATTATAATGGCTATCCTCAATTTGGATCCACTCCAAGCATAAAAATTATGCTTTCAATTTAACATGAAATAAATACAAATCATTTGAGCCTAACGCTGGCACTGAGGGAATGATGCCAGTGACGAATTCAATTGGTAGGCACCTGGGAGAATTTAACGAAACTTAGTTGTCAACCAGAGGGCTTTAAGGAATCATTTGGCTCGTAGAATTTGTGATAACCATAGTAGAATATATTTAAGCGTCAATTCAAGCTATGGGTAAATGAAATAGTATGAATTGCTAATAATTAGCCATTATTTTGATGGAAAGTGACTTAATCCAACTAAGTTGTGGATGTTTTATCAAAAAACTTAACTCATATCGTATGAAATTATAAAATATAAAATTATTTTATATTTCGAACAGAAGGTCATAATTAGGAAGCGTAAATAATGATCTTAAAGGGACAGATTTACAAAACATTTTTAAGCTACTTCCAGGAAAGTGTGTGGATTTGTCTTTACCTGGAGCAAGATAACCACAGTATCCTAATTAACTAATATACGGGACGAGGATATAGTAAGAATAAATACAAATAAATGGTAGTTGGTGACGATGGGACAATGGCTTGGCTGCTAGAAAGAGAAGGGAGAAGAAGAATGGATCATGAATGCCACAAAAGATATAAAATAAATAAGTTCAACAATGCGAAAGGCCAACCGACCAATTAATAATTCCAATTCTATAAGAAAAGTAATAATACCTTTGAAAAAAGGTGGCAGAACTGATGATGAAGTAAAGTTGTGTACAACCAAGAGCTCTTGGTAGTATATAGTATGCTGATCTACAAGTTACCGCCATTAAAAAAAACTGACCCGGTATGCTAGAGAGAAAACGTTGAGACTATTCAAAAGTGTTGAACGCCGTTTTTCGCCAATCGAGCTAAAAAGCTGTCCAAAGAAGTAGATTTGGGGTGGAAACGTGATCCTTATTTACGGTAAAACCATGAAAATTTCGATCATTTGTTCCTAAAGACCTCGCAATTAAGGTGAGAGACGAAATGCATGGAGTAACCTCGTGAACTATCGATGGCGAGAAAAGAGAGTTGCCTGACTTCCAAGAGGATTAAACTGGAGAGCAATGAGCACTCATAAACCAGTATAAAAAATAGAAACGTAGAATCGGTCAAATATTTGGGAGTTACGATAATTGAACATGTGTCCTTGAGCATTGGTGAAATTTGCGGAATAGCTAATAAAACGTTAGGATGCATAAAAAGGATACTTGTGAAATTTAATAAGAGTTTGTTATTTCACGTTAGTTAAGTCCCGCCTACAGTATGCTGGGAGTGCTATGGAATCTCATGAAGTAGGCTAAATTTTAGAACTAGATTGAGTGCAACGAAGAGCAACTACGTGTGTGAAAAGTCGTAATGAACAAGGTAGCAGTGCCACGATACTATTGGAAGAATTAGGATGGAAGCCAGTAGTTAACCAAAAATTTTTATGCAGGTTAAATTTACTGCGTAAATTTGAGGCAGGCAACTTACCTGAAGATGTTAAAGACATATTGTAGTCCCGTCTTACTATGACAGACAAAATTACGTTATTAAAATCAGGGATATAAACATATTATGGGTTTATTTAAAATGGAGCATTTACTCGTACCATTACGATTAAATTAGATATGACCGCAGGTGCAAAAGGATAATTAGCACTGGTAATGTATATAATTTGTCAATATCCTGCGTGAATTTTAAATAGACCGTAAGAGCAAGATGCTCAGGTGCGAGTGGCAGATGGAGAGTCAGAATGAGCATTTTTGGGAACAGGTCAGTTAGAACTACCTATTTTCACTCGTTATTTTATGGCACAAGTGGAGGAAAAGATAAAAAGGATTAGAAAGAATTAAAGAGAGTTATGAAAGCCAGAGGCCAATGTGTAAAAATAATTTGGATAGCAAAGCTTTAGTTTGCCAGTCATCCAAGGGGTTGCAAGCATTTCTGAGCGATTTTGATATGTATGGGACGAAAATAAATGTAAAAGGCAAGGGCTATGCGTTTGTGAAAGAGAAAAAAGCTACATTAAATATTAAATAGAGAAGATGGAACAGTTTACCCATCTTAGAAGTGTTTTGGAGGGATTAAGGACAGGAACATTGAGCAAGGATATTAAGAAAAGGCTCGTTAAAATTTGGCGTAGAACGTACTCTGAGGTACAGGTACGGCGCAGAACCATGGTCACCAAAGCAGGATAATAGGAATTGAATGGAGGTTTTCGCAATGTTGGTGTAGAGAATGATGGAGAAGTTGAGGTGGACAGAAAGGAAAACAAATGAGGGAGTACTGGGCTTGGTGGGGGAGGAGGGAGAGGATGGTTTCTTGCCTCCTTTGAGAAATCCAAAGGAGGCAAAAAATACGGGTGCAGAGCATTTTGAATGGCAATGGGATGTTGTAAACTGTGATAGAGGAGAAAATGGTAGGTAAGTGAGGAAGGAGTAGCAATAGGATAGGCTAGCAAGATGAAATGAAAGGAGGAAGGAAGTATTAGACTCATTGTACAAGTAAAAGAGGGTCTTACTGCAGTGTCGGACGGCAGGTTGTGTTTTTTGCTGGGATAGGCAGGAAAATGCATTTTTGTACCATTTTTTAGTTTATATCTATCCAAAACCTACCTTATTCGGTAGAATAACAATAATAACAATGCAAATTTCCTGATATAAGCTGCAATGCACACTAATAAACTAATATCATATTTTTCAAAAAAAGGTAACTTCGTTGACAAGTATTATTATTTATGTGTGCGCATTCGTTTTTTCATTAATTTTACGAGCATTTTCGTAGCATATTTTGGAACTAATTCAAAATGTAGATATTCTTAATGTATAGATATTTGAAACATTTTAGCATATTATGTTGCTTCAAGCTTTCGAGAACGTTTTATATAGTGTAATAAGGACACCAAAAGAGCTTACATTACTCAATATTCCTTTTGAGCATAAATATAAGCCTTTTTTACATACTCGTAAGGCAGAAAAATTAAAGTTATTTAAGAAATGGGAAATGAATCGTTAAATTAACATTACATAAATGATATCACGTGAAACACTGCCAGGTTTTGGGAGCACATTACGTGTATAAAAAGTGGAAAATCAGTAATGACACGCATAGAGTACTTTATTTAAATAGGCATTTGCAGAGAGAATGGAGGGAGCTAATTAGAAAGTGGAGGAAGACATAAATGAAAGAATTGGTGAATATATTGATAGAATAAAAGGGATTACATTGCTTGCAATTAAATATAATAGGTTTTGATGAAAATGAAAGTTTTCGAACAAGCGAAAAACGCGGTAAATAAAGGAGAAAAGTTACTTGGAATATAGAAATTGAAAAAATGCGGATAGAGGTGACACTTTGAGATTATCGATGGCGGAAAAGGAAATAATGCGTGTGCAGGGCTGATTGTAAGTATAAGGAAAAAGAACAGTTATTTTAGACGACGTGAAAGGGATTAGTATTGCTTGCGCATGCGGCTGGGCCATGAGACAAAGGTATGCTTCAAACTTAAGTGGTTTTATCCGAAACTAATCTTCAATCAGTGCTCTACTCTGTTAAATCATTTTGTACGTCATAAACACGCCCGTGTCTCTCTGATTTCATTAGAGACATGGGTAATATAATTAGTGGGAAAAACACTGACGGACGCCAGAAACACACCGACGACGTTGTTGAGCTTGGTGGAAGGAAGAAGAGGTAAATACTCCCAGTTGTGTGTTTCACCTTCCCACTGTCCCTTCCCGTTGACACCGGACCGAATGCTCGGGTGGCAGAGCACTGACTGAGTCACCCTTATTTTAGACTCCAAGTTATCGGAGCGTGAGACAGAAAGTTAAAAATCTTGCTGGAAAAGAACAGGCTACCTATTTCATTTTTTTGACAAACACAATAGTAGAAGTAAATGATTGTGTGTTTGGAAAATGACATTTACCCACTCAACTCGTACTGTCTAACTCTCAATGATATAATTTCTCCTATCCCTTGATTACGAAATATGATATTAACATTACCACATCGATTTGAATTAAAAAGAATCATCGATTAACTTGATGGGCAGTTGCAACGAAATCCCTGCGACCATTTTGTGGTAGCCATCGAAATTTTCACTCAAACAGCTTTAAAACTATATGATAAAATGTCTCTTTTTTGTGACAACCTTGATCAAATCCGTCTATTTGGGACAGAGTCGTACGCAACTGGATGAAGCAAAATCTCTTCCCTTTTTCAAACGAATTACTGCTTTTCAACTCTAAGGTTGCATACCGTAAAATTAATAATAATAAACAAATATAAATTTAGTTAAATTGGGTATTATATAATGAATGAAATATAAAACTTAAAAAATGAATAAAAACAGGGATATTTCAGAAATATTTCCCTTTTCATGAAAAATGTAACATATGAAATAATTTATATCATGTTACCCTTTCCTATAAGGATAACTATATAAATATTTTCGTTCTGAAGACGGACACGTGGAGTCAGCTGGACTTCGTTCCACCATATAGATACTCGGGATTCCTATATCTTTCAGTATGAAAAATTAACAATAAACAAATAAACACTACACTTATTCGTATTTAACCTAATTGTTCCCTTCCTTTTAGATAGTAGAATTGATTACTGTTCTTTCATAGACTGTCATTTACCATCATGCCGAATGCTGTATAAAATGCTCGTAACTCAAAAGAAACTCGAATGAGCTATTATTTAAAGTTAATTAAAAATAATTTACCATCTGCTAAAAATATCAGCCTCAATGATATAATACAGCATCAAATACAATAAAAATATATATTCTTTTCAATCATGGCGGTGCATTCGTAATTTTTAACGTAAAAGAAATTGTGAATCAACTGAATATAGAATTAGGGAAGATATGTATACCATCTGAAATTCTCGGCAATGCTTTTGAACTAGATAGAAGTACGGCTTTGCTACAAATTATGCAGTATCTTACACCACATATCCTGTCAATGAATGTTTATTAATATTAATCAATGGGGACCATTTTATTTTTCTCTTTCTCGCCTCAACTCAAGTGTCTCAATCCCTATCGGAGCCAATAAAATCCGTTACTCCAAGCAGTTTTAGCCCTCCACTATAATTTCTTGGTTTAGAAACAGAATATGACCCAGAATATGATATATTTCTCAATACTCCTCATGCGTTGTCAATATAATTAATTTTTAATTTTAATATCAGTAACTTATTAATATGTCTACTTTATCAAAAATGAGTGTAACAATGTTTATGTATCTTTTATTCATAGGGCTTTCGCAGGTTTTTCATCCCCCCTTCTCTTCGTCGGTGTTTTCCTGCGTGGGTTTTTACTAGGCGAGCAATGGAGGTCTTAATTTAAGGAGCAGAATATGATACTCTTAACCAAAAGGGTGACAAACACAGCTGAGGGATATGGAATTCCCTTTCTTCACATAATTACTCACATAACAAAGACAGTTGGTTATACTTAGATTTTGGATAGCGAAACACTGAGCATTTCCGTCTAAATCACGACCCGTGAAACTAAATCACCTTTTCCTTCTTGCGTTATCGCACTTTCTTGTCTCCTTGATGGCGCTCAAAATGTCTCCTCTTCTGCTCCTTTTTCCCGGCTTAGCATCCTTTCTCTGACAGTCATCATCGCCTCTCTCCCACCATTCAATAACTGTTCCATGCACTGTCCCCGCCTCCTTTAACTCTCCCCCGCCAAATTCTTCCCTCCCCAACTACTCTTAGCTGCTCTTCTTCCTTGTCCGTATTAACTACTACATTTATGCCGAGGGCCCGAGGCCCAAAACCCTTCAATCAACGCCAATCCACTTCCTCTCAAGACGCTTAAGTCTTTAGAACATGCCCCATCCCCTGTCTTCTATATTAATGCTCGTAATAATCTTTTCTTCACGTGTTTACTTATGAATCGCGAGCATCAATTCCCTTCTCCATTTAATTGCTTCCTCTGTGAAAACAAGAACGTCGTTAGTAGTCTCACATTTCCAATTCAGACTATAAATATCCACGGAAAAAAATTGCCTCGCCCGTGTTTTATGAAAGTACGATCTCAAAAGAGAGAGTTAAAAATTTAGGGGAGAAGGCCCGACATTTTAAAGCGAGAAGGGGGAATTTTAGAGATCTAAGTGGAAGCATTTCTTGTTAACGTTTCTCTGCCCAGCAGAGAATGCGTGAAAGCCCTCGGGGGGGACCCGTCCGGTGCTGTGCCGGCCGTGCGTCCACTACGGAAAATTAACGCTGGAATTGGAAGAAAAATATCAAAAGGTGGAACTGGAGAGATGACCGTGCAATTATTATTACCCAAGTTGTAACAGGATTAATAATGAAAGAAGCGGATGGCTTTTATATCCGTCCGTCCATGGGGTGACTCGCCAGAAAGGCAGCGAGCAACTGAAGTTTCGGCGGCGACTCAATCTTTTTAATTTTTTCTTTTCGAAGCGATATGAACTGGAAAAATTTTGCCACATCTCCAGATGACTGCAATTAATTCCAACTTGAGATAAAAGGGCGCGAGAGGAGTGCGTCAATATTAATGTATCCACGTCAACGACGAGAGAATGGAGGGAAGTGCTTGGAGGAACTATTTTTTTGTTTTCACGAAATGCACAATTTTCTTTCTTTTCTCTCCCCTTTGGCGCCATTATTTCGCTCTGATTTTTATCCGCTCAATCACTCTCCTTATTGCCCCAATTTCAATCGCTCCTCACTGAACTTCAATCGCTCTCCAAAACAGCGACATAGAAATGAAAGGGGAAAATAATTTAATGTCCTCCTCCGCCCACAAGTACCACCGAATGTGAAAAGGGAAAATTGTCTCTCCTAATTGCGGGCCCAGAAATGTTTTCATTTCAGAGATGACTGGAGCCGTTGGAACTACACGGGCGACTCGAACGTGAGGGAATAAAAGCGGCGCCAGTCGACGCTCGCGCAAAAAAACTGTGTGGGTTCTGTCTTTGCTTAACCAAGGCGAAGAAAGACAGAGCCGCGAGTTACATTCACATCGAGAGTCAAATTCTAATAACATATACATATTTTTGACCTCTTTCAGCATTCTCTCACTGCTGGGAAAATTAATTAAAATCTGCGCGCAATCACGGTCGTGACTATTCTTTCAAAACTCTTTTCAAAGGTCCGCGGGATGTGAACGTGCCTTAGAGAGGTGCACGTCGACCACCAGCGCCACACGCCACCGCGCTCCATCTCCGCCAAGGTGGACAGCAATTATTTTAAAGGTCGCCGGGGCCGATGGGGGAAGAATGCAACAGAAACCATCGACGGCTCTAATTGCGACGCTTGTCCCGAGCACGGCGAAATGAGCGTTTCAATTGTTTTCGCATTCGGATTAAAACCCTCTTCTTCTCCCCTCCTCCTCCCCCCCTCATCGCTGGATTCACCCCCGCCCGCACACCGCTCCGAAAGCCCTGCCCCAAGGAAGGAAATCGGAATTAATTTGTGGGAACACGCAGGTGAGTGGGTGAATGAAAAAGGGGACGTTTGAAAGCACGGGAAGAGGGGAGGGGTGTGGGGAAAGAGGGAGAACCGGGATTTAATTGCCAAAGTGAGCACAAGAGTGACTATTAATTGTTTAAATAGAAAACTATTCCCCCTCTCGCTCACCATCCCCGCTGTTGTGAAACGAGTGCTTGCCCTCTCGCTCGCTCAGTGTACGAATGGCCAGACGTGTGGGGGGAGGGGGAGTGAGAGGAGGAAGAGTGGGGGGGCAGGGGGAGTGCCGGAGACATTTCGCATCGTCGTTTTTAATTTCAGTTCACGCGGGAAACGCTCTCTCTCTCTCAGTGGCGAAGGTATAAAAGAAAAAAAAATTGTCCGAAAAAATGAAGGAAAAAATGAGGACTCACTGAAACTCGTGGACATTTGGACGAGAGAGTATTACTTTATAACTTCCCAGCGTCCCCTCAACTCCCCATCCTCCCTCTCCGGCTGCCCCCATCTCCCCGCCCCTTCGCCCACCCACGTTTTGACATAAGCTCCCCTCCCACACCCTCGCGCTCAGACACTTCCACCTACCAACTCGCCCTCTTCCCTCAAACCACCGCCACTCTCTCTTCAACCCCGGAAAATACGTAATATTCTCGCGTCTTCCTCGTCCCTGTCGCTTAAAAAAAATGGTCCGTCCTTTTCATTAAGGCTCGATTTTTATCCGTCGTTATACTTTTAACGTGAGGGTGTGTGTGGGTTGTTTTTGTCCACTCTGGATTGTCTTTTGTTATTTCGTCACTGTCCCCCTCTCCAAACACACCACACACCCCCCTTCACCGGCCTTGCGTCCACCCTGCAAGCCACCCAGCTCCACGACGTATTAAAGTAAACGAAAATAAGAAGAGAGCTCAATCTTTCTTTTTTGTTTCTCCCGGGGAATCCATCGTCCCGACCCGACAACACGCGGCCCCGTCCTTTCCGCGGTCGCTCGCGTGCCAAAGGGCCGCCCTACTCTCTGTCCATCCCTCCCTGCCCGCAAAAACCCCTTTCAGCTCCCTGGTCGTGTGATAATGGAGAAAAATAACGCACGTGAAACGAACGCCTACCCCCAGTCAGCCGAACGGCGTGGATGAATTGATGGTAGAGGGAGGGAGAGGAGGGAAGGAGGAAGAGGGTGGGAGAGGAGAAGGTGGGTGGGAGAGGAGGAAGAGGGAAGGAGAGGAGGAAGAGGGAAGGAGAGGAGGAAGAGGGAAGGAGAGGAGGGAGGGAGAGTAAGAGGGAGGAAGAGGGTGGGAGAGGGTGGGAGAGGGTGGGAGAGGGTGGGAGAGGGTGGGAGAGGGTGGGAGAGGGGGGAGAGGGTGGGAGAGGGTGGAAGAGGGTGGGAGAGGGTGGGAGAGGGTGGGAGAGGGTGGGAGAGGGTGGGAGAGGGTGGGAGAGGGTGGGAGAGGAGAGAGGGAGAGGAGAGGCGGGAGGGAGAGGAGAGGCGGGTGGGAGAGGAGAGGAGGGAGGGAGGAAGAGGGTGGGGGAGGAAGAAGTGGGTGGGAGAGGGTGGGAGGGAGAGGAGGATGGGTGGAAAAGGGTGGGAGAGCAGGGGGAGAGAGGGTAGTGGGAGGAAGAAGGTGGGAGAGGAGGAAGAGGGTGGGGGAGCAAGGAGGGAGAGGATAGAGGGAGGAAGAGGGTGGGAGCGAGGGGGTCGTTTTGCTTTGCCGGGGATCGCCCAGAGCGTCGCTCGCGTTGGCACGCCGCCTTCGGGCGGGTGCAGAGGCAAAGGTGGAAGAGAAGAGGGTGACTGGGGGGGAGGACGCCCCGGAGAAATCGCCCTCTTTCTTCCAAACTTCAAAAAAAGGCGCCATGTGCTTTCTCTAGCGAAAGCCCTGTGGAAACACTTATTAGGTCACGCATGACACAAGCCTCGAGTGTTAAAAAAAGATCCAGCAAAAACGTCCACTACTTGTACCCACCAGATATGTCCTGGGAAGTTGGAATGGTCACCAAAATAAGAACTGTAAGTAATAATGAATGTCATGAGGTTCTTTAAAAGAATAGACTTTTATATGATGACAACATTCTGTTTATTTTAAACTTCCGTTAGGAGTAGCCGCATAGGAAAATCCGAAGGAAATGACGCTATGGGAACGTAATGGAAGTTGTACTTGAGACTTCTAATAAGGCCAATAATAAGCAAGCAATAAGAAAACAGTTTACAAAAGAGGCCGCTGATCCCATTGCAGCATCTCGAATGGAAATGCAATATTTCATACGTACTGCAGACGAGAACATTGTTTGATTTTGAATATTTGAATTTTTAACAATTATTTGAATCAATTTTTTTCAAAAAATTCTTTGGCTTCTTTTTGAAACGCTTCATTGCCCAAGAAATATTTTTATTTATACTTTATGATGAACTCTTTTAGTAAATTTTGCCCATTAAAGATTCACAAAGTTAATTTGTTTCATCCTTGTCTCTTTTTTTCACGATTTCAAGGCTGCCATTGTTTTCACCTTGTATGCTACTCTCCGTCTTCCTGTTTCCTGAGAAGATCTCTTTCCTACAGAAATAATTGGGATGACACATTACAAACATGAACTATTTCTCAGCCGTTTTATACCATTATTTTGAAAAGCTGATCGGAAACCTTAAGTAAATCATTTTTTATAGATTGAAAGTGTTTTTTTATTTAAATGCAGGACTTTCCGATATCTTATGTGGAATAGTGCAGTATAATAACACTTTTCTTGATTCCTCAGTAAGAAGGCTCTCCTCCAGACATAACCAACCGTTAATTTTCCAGGGGAAATGATTGAAAAACATACAAAATTGTATAGACTTTCGTAATATTTGGAAATTAAATTCAGCAAAGCCCCATTTTGAATGTGGTATTCCCATTCAGGTCCAGGTATAATTTGAAGGGTTTAAAGAATAACTCCGTGGAGGTAGTATAACGATCACATTGGGATCTAATTGATTAAAACGATACTGAAATCAACGCATGTGACGCCATGGATCTATTCATGACATCACAGGTCGCTCTACTCAATTGCATATCCACTTACAGGAGTTACTAACGAAACATTGAGCGAACTCCAAAAATGCTCGGAAAGCATTTCTTTAATTCACAAAATCAAGAGTTCGCAATACACGAAATGGATCACGATGTTATGGCATAAAATAATGTATTAAGAATTTAGAATAATACTACTCACGGAGTGAAGATTACATTACAGATTAAATCTCTTGCATAAATGAGAAGGACGTCTGTTTTACACGTACAGTTGTGTTGAAAACGTCAATTATTACCCCAATCGTACTAAGACTGGAGAGATCAGATCAATAAAATTAGAAATATGAAGTGTACAACAGATACATTTAAGATGTCATTTTTTTCCGCGAACGATAAGGGATCAGAATAACACTGTCGCACCACGGTATTTGGGTCAAATTTGGGCCAAAATTAGTGTGGTGTATATTCACTCCCTGCAACACACCCGTGGCTTGCATGATTATAAAACTAAAAAATAAGAATAACAGCATTTAAATTAAAAATATGAATTTGAGAAATATTTTGCCATAATAGATAATACATTTTTGTGCATCATATTCAAGCAGCAGTAGTCATGGAGCTTGCTGTGTGGGTGATCCATAATAAACGTTTTCTACTTAATTTCTTATATCAGAAGACGGAATTAAAATGTATGATAGTTAGATAAATAGATACATAATCTTCTTTATTTGGGACGAAATGAGACCACATGGTCTCTTCTATCATCTAACCCCTCGTGACATATGTAGAAGAATATAGTTATAGAAAAATTAATATAGCATTGATAAATTACAATAAAATTAGAAAAAAGTATGTTAAAAGTAACATCGAACAACACAACATTAGTTATCTAGTTCAATTACTAACTATAGCATAATAAAAACAGCATACACCCATACAATTCATACACTTACTAAGTTTATCTACACATAAGTATGTACAAAACAACAAAATTCCAGATTATCCATACAAATTTTACAAAGTATGATGCTCCTGCAATAGGAAAAGGGAGAATCTCAAATTCATAAGTCCTTTGTTCGTCTTTTATGTATGATTTTCCTTATATCTATAGCCTTCTGAATGAATATGTGTTCACCCTTCAGCGGGTTTTCTTGTTCGAATGTATTAACCCATAAACACATGAATCAACAATTCGGTGGGTTTTGTAGGTGATGGTAGAGTTTACCCCGTACTAAGTTCGACGGCGTGTGAAATTCACACATCAAAGTAGTGGTGCCAGTTACTTTCCCTGTACTGGTTATGGTACCCGAAACATATCATAGCGTGAGTGGAGCTGCAGGTGCGCAGAGAGGCTTGCACTGCCGTATTCCACTTCGAATGTATAAATGCGTCACGTGGAAATAGATATAAGGGATATCAACACATACGAGGACGACGAGACGACGACAACACATACGACGACGACGAGAACTCGTATGAAGGACGAACACAGGAAAGATGGGGAAGGTGGAATCGAGTAGATCACAAGCGCAAAAATATTTCCTTAATATGGACTTGAACACCGGATATTTCGACTTGCCGGGCCTGTGATCTAACCATTTTAGCTATCGAGGAAACGTAATTTACACTGAGATCTGCGGGGTCTTTATGCAACCAAGTGCCCCAATTCTTTGGCCAAGAGTTTGAGTTTATGCAACTGAAAATCAGAAGGAAAAAGTAATTAGTTTTCACCATAAAAAGAGGGAATAAGAGGGCACGTAAATTAGAAATCATTGCAACCAATGTTTCTCCAATGCATCATTTCGTTTGGAAATTAGAAACAATGAAGTACGTAAATCCTGTGCATTTTTTCTCGAAAAATAAAGACCTTTCAGTAGAAGTTTCATAAACAAGTATTAGAACATATCCGCGGTACTGCTAAGTTGCTCATTAAAAAAAGGTTTAAAAAATACGCTTGTGGTATTCAAGTCTCGATTAACGTCAAACACATTTACTGCTGTGTCACATCAAGTCATGGTCGTCATTAAAAACATTTAGGAAGTATAACGTCATTAGAGTAAAAGGTATTAATTATGTAAATACATCAAATTTTAGTACACATACGTCACTTGTACATCTATTAATTAATTCTTACATCAAGTAATAATTATATCACTAGCGACGATAATTTTCCTCTAATGGGTGGATTTTGGGTGGTCCTCCAAAACAATTGCTTCTTGCAAAGAGCGTCTTCCTTTTTTTTTAGCCTTCATCATTTCTAAACTTAAATCGTCAACTCTGCATTCCATCCGCCATTACGCTAGCAAAAAAAGCTTTTCCTCTTCCTTCTTGCTTTCCGCTAGCAACGCACTTTCAGTAAAATGCATTGTTTTACAAAAACTGTAAAGGAGAGACTATCTTGGCTAGTTTATATCCCTGGCTCAGATTTTGGGAGTTATTTGATCCGTAAACATGGGATTGGTCTAGTCCTTTGAAGAAGATTCATTTCCATCAGGAAGGGCATTTGACAATCTTCCTCTAAAGTCCCAGTTGGCTGTTCATTGCTCTCTAAAATCAAATCTCAAAAGTCCCTTACCTACGCTCCCTCTATTGATTCAGTACCTTGTTTTGAATCCTACAGCGTTATGTTTCAAATTAATGTCTTTCTTGACATAGTTTTAGACCCCTTCACACTGAAATTACCTTTTTCGCCAGCGAAATCATTCTCCAATTTTTCTATAAATAACTATACTGTTCATAGCGCTAAATAAGAGTGTAAACATTTATTTTCATAGGTTTTCAGAAAATGAAATTCACTATTTCCTAAAAGTGCCTATTGGATCAAAAATTAAATTTTAGGGATCTAACTAAAATTATCAGGGAAAACTTATAAGTTTCTCATTCGAGTAACATCAATAAATAATTAGGGTTAGTAGTTAGTTTACTCCAGCTATTCAGGGAAAACATCAGATTAAACCATTAGATTCGTGACAGAAATATTCGTTGATACATATACTTAATCCATTAAGTAGTGCTACTAATCGGGTGTGGTGAGGGGATATTACACAACAGAAAAAAATAATCCCAACTTTCTATTTAAAAAACCACGTCAACCTCATATTAATAATTAACAAAAAGATATAAATAACACTCAGCCTTGTGAAAACGTTGAGAATTCCTACATTTTAATTAATGAGAGGGGTGAATGTAGCCAACCCTCCATTGCGGCGTGGCTGTCTCAGGAGAGCGTTAGAGCTGAGTGTTCCGAGGATCCGTACATATTTCGACATCATGATGTGATTTAATGAAAGAATACAAAGATGTTCGTTAAAAGCAGACGCTAATTCATCAGACACTACCTTTTCTAGAAAATAGATTTGAATAGATCTAGTCGTCAGAATAGTCGAAAAATATTAAAGCAACACAGAATTACTGAAAAAATCATCTTAACTCCAATATTATCACTGTTTCTGAAGTTCGCTACACTTTCCACTTAGTATCACTTGTTTTAACACTTGCTAAAAACCTCTTCGCCTGGTAAATATTCTCACGACCACTTGTGCTAGCTTGTTAACCAGAATGGGGGCGAGGAAGAATGATTTGTCCATAATGTACGTTTTACTTAATTAATCAAGAAAGAATAATAATAATATTAAGGAGAGTATAAAAGCTTAAGCTAATTCAGTCGACTACTGAGTACATCTCAGTAGCCGACTATATTTCTATATTACACACAGTGGAGATTGTCAGCGTTTTACATCAAAGCATTAAGTTTTATTTCTTTCAGTGCTGAAGACTTGATCAGAAACTGCAAGGAAATTAAGCGTAAGTGAATCCTAAAATGTCTGAAAGAAAAATTTTGAATTTGTTTGCATTAATTGCAAAGCGAAGTACCTTTGCTTGAATTACGACATGTCAGTTCCATCCGATGCTATTGAGAAAGGAAAACTTTTTTAAATAATAATTATAAATATAAGTTATTAGTATAATTAATTATAAAAGCCATTAAGCCAATTGAAATCATAGGTAACTTTGTGAAGTGTACGGGGACGAAATAATGAGTGAAGGCGAAGTGAGGCAGTGGTGCATTCAGTTTAAGAATTACCACTGCACGAATATTATACTATTATTCACGATGAGGACGCAGTTCTCGGCCTAGCCATACTATATCAGATAAACCGATTATGAAAATCAACAAAATAATTCGTGAAAATCGCCAAAATATGATTATGGATCTCTCACTAGACGTGGCTTGCAACACAGAGCAGTGACGCATAATTTCATGCTGGTGTTCACAAGGGGGTAAAATAAGTAAGGTGGCAGAATTATTCAGAGACGAAATTGAAAAGCTTGTGTATCGTCATGATAAATGCCTCAATTTGAATGGCGACCATGTAGAAAGATAGTTTAAGAATGTGCCTTTTAAATGTATATCATAACACTCTCTTTTGTCACTAGTTGCATCTTTTGTTTCAAAACGTAAGCTGCTTTCTGGGCAGAACTTGTATTTAAAGTAAGGAAGGAGTGGTTTTCGAGAAAAATACGAAATAATTTAAAGTAAAATTCATGTCAAGTCATAAAGCGTAATATAACAGTTTTAAAGTTTCAAAATCTGATCACTCGGGGAAAAAATAGGACTACAACGGGTGCTTTTGAGATGTAAATTTTCAGAGTAATGGAAAAATTTAAACAGAGGATAAAAAACGAGGAAAAAAGTGATAGGCATGGTAATAGTTGAGAGATGGTTTTTGAAAGAATTGTGAATAAGATAGTAAAAATTAATGCGGGATATACTGACAGGTTGTAGGATGTTGGAGACAATGTGGGGAGAATTTTGCATGAGCAAGGAAAAGGGTTTAAAAGATGAAGAATTTTGGATGTTTTGAAAGCGGATGAATCTTAAAGAAAGTTTTATCTCAATTTTAGATGCACATTGCCGTGTAACTCAGGGCTTGTATGAGTAGCGATGCTTCGTTACCTTCCGTCTACGGAACCAGATGCAGTGTTTCCTAGGAGATCCCCGGGGGATCCCCTTTCCTGCCTGTCTATTAAAAATCTGAGCGGTATACAAAACCTGACAAGGATAAAAAAGATCGCCTAATTTTCACCGTCTATGACCTATTTCTCATAGTTATCTAAAATTAGAAAATATTTCAACTGGGAAATGATTTCCTAAAAAAGTGCTTCAATTAAAGGCCCTCAATTCTCGGAAAGAAATGCCATCAATCACAATGATGTCGCCGGGAAATGTTTGCCTAGTGGGACCACTCTGCGGATAGCGTCCGAGGGAGGAAATCATTTGAAAAAATAGACGAATTTCCTTTCAGACGTAAACAGTCCAAGCATGAAGCATTCATGTGCTCTATGCTGCAGGTTTATTCCGCTGGATAGAGGTTTACGAAATAAAATGACCGCTGGTAGAATTGAATAGTTGACGGAGATATTCGACAAGTGTCATATGCAATATCATGTTATGATTTATTTGTTATTGCAATGCTTTTTATCTAGTGTCTAATTTTTCATTCGTTTTTTAACCGTAATAGACAGATCACTAGAGAAAACGGAATTTATTCTAGTGAAGAGAAATTCGTTGACGTGGAATAAGGGAAAATGAAGACACAGAATAATCAGACGTACAAAATTGTCACTAAATTGCGAATATTTTTTCTGTACCATGTGTAATGGCAGTAAATAGCATTAATGTTAATAAAAAAATGCAACAAATAATACCTGCGTAAAATATAATATGCAGGAGCGTGGAAATATCTAAATTCAAGAGATACATCTCTAAAAGAGAGGAAATATGCTTTGACCTCCCCTTTGTTGTCAGAAGTAAATAATTAAAATTCATCGTCCAAGTTTGGAATATTTCTAGATTTTACGGCTGAATTAACTCCACCTTATTCAAAATAAAGTTGGAAAGAATAAAGAGGAAAGCGTTACAGGTTCACAAATCTTATACGATTGATAAGGCGGAACAAGAGAGGCTGTAAACCTTTTTACTGCTGAATATATACTATATTTGTGAGAGTAAGTGAAAAATAAAAATATGAGCTAAAATATTTCCCAAACTACTCCGGTGGAAAAGAACCAGAGCAGCTGTATCCGGGAGCAATGCACAGTGCAATTCATTTGCAATGAAAACACGAGTATCGAAATGGGGGCAGAGCGCGCGGGGCCCCCATTGCGAGGTGATCTTCGAAATTGCTGCGTCAACCTCCCATCGTGGGGCGGGCGACGTTTCAGTCGTCGAGGGATTGCCTCGGTGCGCATGTTAACGGCATCAAACCGACAGCAGCTTTGTACGCGCAGCAGTACTCAAGGGGAGTGGCAGCGGTTTGAGGAACCCAGGAGATCCCAATTTCGCTCCACCAAGAAGATTCCACGAGAAAGAATCCTTAAACCCTTTCGGAACCCTCCACTCCCCTCCCCCTTCCGCAGGCCCTCATCCTCCCTTTCCCCTCCCCCACACTTCGTCCACCCCACATGCTTTTATACCCTCCCTCAAAATCCAATATGTCAGCGGGTTAGGAATCGGGAATCTGGCTGCCTATCGGGGCATTAAGTTATCATGAGATGAAATATAGGCAATGGGGGGGAATGAAGGGGACGGGAAGGGGGCGGGGGAGGGAGGGAAGGGAATATCGTCGATGGGGAGAATGTTCGGGAGAGGAGGAGGGAGAGATGGGGACTTATATGGTCATATCCAGGAGGGGGTGGGGCGAGAGGGGCAGGGTGGGGGAAGGTGGGGACAGGAAAGGAAGATGGAAGGGTGCAATGGGGCAGTGGGCGGGGGAATTTCGTATCTTCTGAGTCGATCACCGGAGAGGAGGGGGCGGCCCTTTGGGGGGAAGGAGTGGGCGGAGGGGAAGTTGGAGAGGGGTAGGGGGTTGGAAAATTGGAAGAATCGCTGCTTCCCCGGAGCGCCTTGCTAGGGCTTGCGGGGGGTGAGGGTGGAGGGGTCGCGGTGGAGATGGCAGGGGGTTTTCTGGGATCCGAGGGTAAGGTGGGGAGAGAGCGAGGGGAGAAAGGCAGACAGGGTGGGGTTGAGGGCGGCCGAGGGGTGTATTATGGTCCCAATTCACACCGAGTTCGAAGAAAAAATATGTACACGTGAATACACATCTGAATCAAGTGCCAGAAGTCTTATTTAGAACTCATAAATTCGGGGAAAGGTTTTCTGGAGACGTCAACGCTGTCATCCTGACTTATTATTGCGAAATCATGTTACAGGGATAAGTTAACTGATTAAATTGAATGAACTCGACCCACATCTGTCCCCTCATCAACCACGCCCGCACACGAAAATGTCATCGCACGACTGTAAGTCCTGGGATGAGGATCTTCAGATGTACGAAATATCCATGTAAGGCCCAGGTACATTGAAGGAATCACTCATACCTCAGCTTACCCACAATACCAAAGTTATTATCTTATTGTAGCCACCCGTCTATTCCATTTCAATCACGGAATCTAAAATCAACGAGAAAAAAATCAACGAAACATTTTGGGACAGGAAAACCTAAGTTTAACTTACAGTGGGACTATTTAAATAAAATGGCCGATGGCAGTACCCCTATGCTTTATTTTACCGTCACGTGGAATGATGATTGCTGCATGATTGATGCATTTTGGAACGCGTATTAAACTTAATTATGACGAACTTCAGGAAAAGCTAAACACTTTTGGACTAACGCGAAGATTAGTTGCGAAATAAATAAGTATCAAAAAATTCATCAATTAATAGGAATGATATTTGGCCCATTTTTAATAATTTGCAACACTTATTCTTAGGAAAGTTCTTCCCCATCATATCAAAATGATCTTGCTAGGACGTAGCAGTCTCGTGAACGATCTATTCAATCTAGTCACAGACCCTGCCACACTCCATTCGTCGAGTTTACGGAATATGATTGCGATGATTAAAGTATTAACAGGTTAATATTGATAAAGTATGTATGGTGCAAAATAAAAGAGAATATAGTCAGTAATATGGTGACCTTCCCTGTTAGAAGGGACATACTTGTAAAACACAGTTCGGCCTATATACACACGATATCCTGAAATCAAGGGAGCAAAATACGGGAATGGATTCAATACTCCCTTTGTCTACAAAAATGCCTTCGACTGTTTTCACTAATTCCGTAGTCAATTCATGGTAGTATTCTAATCTTACCTTCCCATGGACTATAACCTTGAGACAGTGGAAGGGTGTGTGCGTTTCGGTGACCCCTAGAGCTATGCTGGCAGGAGAATTACTAATTTCTCATGTTAGGGTCACTCATGCCAGAAAATTCGAAGGTTAGGAGCCAGCGGGAAGGCAGTCCACGCAGTGTCTGTTCCTCAGTGAGGCGGCTGCAAAAGTGTCCGACCCCAGTGTGGCGGCCATTGAGTGATGGTGTCACGTTAAAAACACTATTGAGGAAGGCAACGGGAAACTGTTTCAATTTTTATTCCCAAAAATATAATGATGAGCAGTGTAGAGAATATAAGTCCAGGCAACTACGGGACTCGGCTCCATCTGCCGTGTGTCGTGCCCGGCAGCGAGAGAGGTAAGGCTTCCGCGGTCGGTATTTCACGAAACCCTTGCAGGGGAAAACCGACAGCAGCAGAACAGAAGATGCAGAAGAAGAAGAGCGAATTATTTAGAAAAGGAACTTGAAATGCTAGGACAATAACGAAGACAGGAAAATAAGAGAATATTAAGCGAGAGGTGGAAAGAGGAAATATAGATGTTTTAGGTCTATGCAAAGTGAGATGGAAAGATAGCGAGGATTACTGGAAAGGAAGTTATAGAGTAATATTCAGCGCAGAGGACGAGAGCCAGTAAGGGGTTACCATAATTTTGAATATAAAGGTAAGATGAAGCGTAGTCAACATAAAGCAAGCAACGGATAGAATATCACTAGTAGGGATAAAACAAACTCGTCCATTTTTGTGAAGTATTCATGCCACCAGGCAATCATAAGGCGGAAAAAGTCTATAGGGCATACGATCAGTAAGAGAAGATATTCGTGTGTGCTCCTGCAGGGAAACTTGCATGGATATCTGAAGTATTAATGTTAATACACTACTCATAAAAGATAATGCAACTAAACGGAAAATAAAACAAAAAATGTCAATTCACATCCACACAAGTCTAAGTCACGCTTGTTGTCTTCACATTTCAATCAGTTCCCAGATTAATTGCTCTAAAAGTTTCGTCACACACGTATTTTATACCCTAACAATTTTTGTAGATTCTGGCAGATTTTCTTTTAAATTCATCTAATTATTTTATAAAATTTTTTTCACAAGGTACCAGAATGTTTGCGGCATATTTCAAATTGAGCCTATCTATAGCAAAAGAGCATATCTCTAACTATCTCATTACATTTCCCAACCATCCGTTTAATAATGCTGAGTTTCTTCAAAGCGTATCCGCATTTTCTTCTCCATGTACTTTCCATGAAAGGCGTCTCCATAAGACCGGTGGTGGAAAAATGTCGACCCAGTCTTAGAGAGAAATGTTGGGACTACCCACAAATATTTAATTTATCCTGCGGTAGTTCTCTTTTGCATAGTACACAGTATATTCTTGTTATACTCTTATTATAATCCTATGCATTCTTATTATAACCCTGTATACTATATTCTTATCATCACTTCTTTTGCTTCAATATTCAAAAACTGCACATTTGCTTATGTGTATATTTCATTCGTTTAGTTCAAATCCCTTGCACTAATTTGGTCTACATTCTCCAGTCTGTACATATTTTTCAAAGTTGTAGAGTCAAAATTTAGTATTTGACGATCTATGTTGTTCGCTTAAGGAGATTAGGCGAAAACATATATTTTTGGAGCATAGGCAGATATTCGGCAGGCATAGATTTTCGAAAATTGAAACTAAAAGACAATTGCTCAACGCATTGCTAGACTTTAAATGTAAAGCGTTGTGCGTGCTTGGGTAGTCATCCAAAAGCGTTCTGTTCATATGTCACGTAGATAGAGGGAGTGAGCAAACTGTGGTCTGCTTAAGGGATTGTAATAATACCATCGATACTCATAGCGAGAAAAAATGTAAAATACCCAAAAGCCTTTCACAAACGATGTTAGCTCCAAAGATTTCCGGGATATTCTACATTCCGAGCACATGAATAATGTAACAAATAAAAAACAAGAAATTATTAAATGCTAAAAGCGATTAATCCCAAAAAATACCCTGATCCAGAAAATATACCAGCTCGGGTGTTACTGCCTAGACAAAGGCCTCCATCCAGAGGTTTTCCAGAGGGTGTTGGAGCTAGCAAGAGAGCCTTTGTTGGACGCCTTGGGCCCATCAGAACTAGTCGCCGTAACTACCCAGATGCTAGAGTCACTCCCGATCTTCCATCGTAAGCGTTTGGCCAGTAGGAATTCGGTTCGAAGGGCAGAGACGGGCTCTGAGTGAGGCGGATGGCCGATTCGGTTCACTGGCCTCGGGGAATAAGTTCCGGGACGGGAATGAAATGGTACGGACACAATTATAGACATCATCAAAGAAGAATTGCCAATGCACCATAATTGACGGTATACACTTAGTGAAGATTTGGGTGAGAGATAGAAATGGAGCAATGTTTGGTTAGAGGATCCTTTAAAACCTACATTGACCAGAAAGCTACTCGAAATAAATACATTTGCAAGTTACTACTATCGGCTTCCACCTCGTACCCGTGTGAGTGATGGCCACAGAACGAATTGAATGAAAAATAGAGATCCGCAAAGGATTGATTAAGTACATTTTATTATTTTCCCAAATACAAGTGTTTAGTCTTTGGTGATTTCAATGCATGTCTGCATAGTTGTCTTAAAAAGGTCCAACTTACCCATGCAAAACTATCATTGACAAAAATACTGTCTAAGGCGTTACTTACTGGAAGTCTTTCATATCATGTGTAAACGAGGGTAGACTAACTTTGCAAATCCCACTAGAATTTTTATTTTGCAAGACAATCATTACTTGCACCGTCCTGCAACGAAAGCATGGTCGTGCAAAATAAAAATTCTAGTGGAATCTGCAAAGTTAGTCTTCCCTCATCCATGCCTATCATTGGAAACTTATCATGGGTCCCTCACACTCGCAAATTCTATGGACAAGCAAGAAAAAAATTGACTCATTAGACGCTATGTTGGTAGGAGTGAAATATGATCAAGGAATGTAGCTACCATGCCCTCGTAAGACCCCATTTAGAATATGCGTTTAGACTATGGGATCCGGCAGAAAAAGAGCATATTTGGGAAATTTAGAAGGCTCAAAACAGGGCAGTGCAAGCCGAGGTGCAATGAGCAGTGAATCAACGCTGAGAAGGGACGTGGGCCCGAGATCCAGCAGCAGATGTCGGTAACCGGCGCGGCGGGACGGGACCCACAGTTCAGACCGGCCAGGACTAACTCTAGGGGGACATGTACCCTTTTAGAAATACGGCAATAAGGAATAATTCATCTAGTTCTCACTTTCCACGTAATTTTACAAGTTAATTTTTCCTATAAATTCTATTAGGTGCACGTAAAAATAATGCTCTAGGAATAAAAGTGTATGGATGTTTACGATTGTTTCTGGGTCAACTTCGTGAAAGTTCAGCTCATTAAATGAAGAACACAATGTATCTTCCACTGTTCTAAACCATTTTAAAACTTAACAGTTTTCCACTGTTAGAACAGTGGAAAAATACAGTGTGTTCTTTATTTAATATATGGACACTATCAATTAATTATTTTGTGCTCTGCAGGCCATTATTTACACGACATGGGGTAGTAGATTATTTTTTAATCTTCTCTGAAAATTTTCATTTAATTTTAGTGAAATAAGTATTAAATTATGAGGGCATTAAGCATACTATTATTTTGTTGTTAAAATAACATAAACATTCAAGAAAACATACAAAAAATGAATTCATTTAGAGTACCTTAAGATAGAGCATTTGAAAGCCTGCGAATTCTACACATTTATCTTAACGCCCTGAAAATTGCTTGTTTTCAAAGTGTCCTCACGCTTCAAAAGAGCAAATGAGATGATTATGGTTCGAATTAATACGCCGTGTGCGCAAGTAAGCACACGAAAGACTTACATATCCTGGCGCATAGTGCGTAAAATAAAGATAAAAGTATAGCCTTTATGTTAAAATTTAAAACACACGGCACAAGGCGTGTGGTCCGAACTTCGAGAAAAGAGGAAGTCCCTCGATCCGCAATTGGAGTTAGTAGGCACTTGAAAGGAAGGAAGGGGATGTTTGGCAGAGAAAAACTGTCGCCCGAATACCGAGATAGATCGGCACGGAAATAGTCAATAAAAAGAGAGAAACGGGTGGCGTGGTTGTGGTAAGAGTGTGTCCGTTATGTGCAAGGGGGCAGCAGAGGGAGGAGGATTCTCCGCGCTGCAAATCTGCTTCAATGCTCTTTCGCATCGGGGAGGGGGGAAGGACACCAACGACGGTGCCCCAGGCACCCGGCGGAAACTTCGGCCCCTTTCGAGGTGGAACCCCGCCTTCGCCACACGGTCCCCGCATTCTGGATTCTCTCCTTCGAGCGGCCCCGGGGGGAACTGATCTCACCGTCGCGTCGGAGAGAATCACGGGACCTTGTTAAGTGAATCGCCGTAGGAAGAGTGGGGGGTGGTGGGGGCGAGGGCCGTGGATAAGGGGCGTGTCCAAGATGGAGAACTGAACTACTGAAACAGCTAGATGTACGCAATAGAACAGATACAACAGAAACGAATACGGAAAGAGGGAATACATTTTATCCACGATTATAACATAAAGGCTGGAATTAATTCCTTTAACTTTCAGTTGATTTAAACGAACGTATTGATATTTAACCACCATACCATAGGAAAAAGACATTTGCTTTTTCCAGGAAATATATATAGAAATATAACTACTTAATTTGAAAATGAATAAAATGTAATTCCTTATGGAAATGACCACGAAGTTGTATGAAAACGTATCCATACCTTCAAGCTTAGACGCTAAACTTGGCATTTGGGACATGGCAGTTCAGTGAATAGAGGGTTGGACTGCTGACCTGAGGTCCCAGGTTCCATTCCTGGGGACGCCTCTGGGCACACTCAGCCCCACACACGCAGACCAAGTGGTTATCCTATCGTCCAAACCCCTTAGCCCAAAACTAACTTCTCTTTTGAGCAAGGGCTTCTCATTCACCCCCACCCCCAGAGTAAACCACGTGACGATCCTCGCGGACGTACTGCATTTCTGCCGGAACCTCAGGTGGATGGTTTTTTGGGAGTTGCAACCGTCCCTTCGGCAAGTCTCCATACCCTTTCACATCGCCCTTCGTAAATTCAAGTTTGTTTCTGCCCAAAAACCCAATCCCCTCCCCTCATATCATTCAGTGGAAATTTTTATAAATTTTTCCAGACCAGAACTTCCAACCCGTCTTTCCTTAAGTCCATATATTCTCAATTCAACCTGTCTCCCACCAAATCCTCAGAATTAAGAAAATCAATTTATAATACAAATATTATAATTACTTCCGCGGAAAAAGGTTTACGGTTGTGGTTTTATATAGAACAAATTATATAAGGGGGATTAGCACACAACTCTCTGATACCTCTGCCTACCGGAAAATACCCAAAAACCCAAACTCGGTATTTCAGGAGGATCTCATTGAATTTCTCGCTTACAACGGATCCAATGAAGGTCTATCTTCTTCAGGCATGGCCCTCTTCTCCCCTCCCCACCCACGCACTCCTCATTTCTTTTTTTCTCCGAAGATCCATAAACCTGGCAATCCCGGTCGTCTAATTTTATCCTCCCGTAACTCCAAAACGGAAAGAATCTCTGCATTTGTAGACCACTACCTGCAGCCAATAGTCCACTCCCAACCGTCGTTCACTAAAGATCCATACCATTTTCTGGAAAGAGTAAAATCAACCTCCCTCTCTCCAGATGCCGAGATTACCATGGCCACCATTGATGTCACATTCCTTTATACATCCTTTCCCCATTCAGAAAGTCTCTCCGCTTTACAATACTACCTCTCCCAACGCCCTAATCTACACATACCTAGCACTGATTTTCTCCTTAGCCTTTCCGACTTCATCCTCACCCGTAATCCCTTCTCCCCCAACAATAAATTCTACTTTCAGATCAAGGGTTGTGCTATGGGCAGCAGATTCAGCCTTTCCTATGCAAACCTCTTTCTTAGTCTCGCAGAGAATGAACTTCCGTCAAAACAACCCCTGACACCTTTATTGTGGCTCAGATATATATATCGATGATATTTACTTCTCTGGCCACATGGTACTGATACCCTGAAAACTTTAATTTCCGATCTCAATGCGTCATCCTCTGTCCCCTTCGATCCTACCGTTTCCTTCACCCAAATCACCTTCCTAGAGGTAAAAGTATCATTAATAGACCGAAAATTCCACCTTTTGTGCATATAAAACCGACCAACGAACAACAATACTTACATTATAACAATTTCCACCCATATCACACCAAACGCTCCATTGCGTATTCCCTTTTCATTAGAAAACACAGAATCTGCAATCATCCCGACTTCCAGAGAAATTCTTCTCAAATCTGCACCATTTCCTCCTCAAACGAGGTTATTATGAATGATTCCTAAGAAAAAAGAATCCGAAGACACGCTTGTAATCCCAAACCTTCCTCCACCGCAGAAACCCACCCTCTTTCAATATGCACCGCATACTTCCCCGATCTTGAGTCTATAAGATTAATTCTAAAAGACCTCTACCCTATCCTCAAAAACCATAATTCCACCGGCAATCCTTTTCCCAAATGGTCTTCCGTAACTTTTGAACGCCTCACCAAATTATCGGATCTCCTCAAATCAACCAATCGACTCCCTTAATTCCCTCGCATCCCAAAGCCACTCCCATACCCTGCAATAAACCTACATGTGAAAAATGTCCCGTTTTGAAAACCCGAACCCTAACTCTCTCCCACCAATCCCATACTTTGAAAGCCACCGAAGAGGTTTAGCTGGTTTGTACAATTAGCAATACGAAACCATTTCATCGGAAATGCTTATAAAACCTTATCCACAAATGAAGTTCATGGAATCTATTTTGATTGGTTTATTAGTATGGTATAAAGTGACTTCTTTAATACCCTTGGATATGTAATATCTAATCAATCAATGGGAATTTCCAAATTTTGAAAGGATTTTCCAGAGCATGCATTATTACTCCTTTGTTGAGGAAAGCAGGAGGGTGTAGGAGTGGAGATGAGCTGGGGATGAAAGGAATTGCTGAGAGCAAAAAGGGTTGTTTTCCTGCAAGGGAAAAGGGTTTCGTCTGGGGAGAGGGATTCAGCTCAAGGGATGTAAGGGTCAGTGGGGTGTAACCGTTTCAGGTTTCGCTGGGGAGAAAGAGAGAAGGCGCGAGGGATTCGAGAAACAGCCGTCCCCGGCGAGTGGGGAGGGGAGGGATCACGGGGTGGGGATTTGGCTTTCGGCCGGGAAGAGGAAGTGCTGGCAGGGGGTGTCGAGGGGGTGTCCACTCTCTCGCTGGGCTCGAGGGAATTGGGACTGTTCGATATTCCACAAAAGGAATATCGACATGGGGAGGAACAATCAGATGACGATACGTGTGGTTTACAATTAGAAATACCCAAGAAAAATGAACACCAAGATAGGAATGTGTACAACCATCGGCATTGAGTAAGGTTAAGTATAACCGGTGTGAATGTGGTACATCGGGAACAAAATTTCACTTAAATGTCATCAACACGCAGGATGATGTTGCGAAGAGCTAGTCAGGTACATTTAACCTTCGCAGTTTTTCATGATAGTGGGTGAATATCCGCGATTTCGTCCGACATTTATGCAGCCGCGGAACAAAGATAGGTGTTTTGAATATCTGCTTCCTCGTTCATTTTCCTGGCGATATTAATAGGTTCCTCCAATTGTTCCAGGCTAGCCGTATTGAGATGAACCTCACCCTCATCTTGAACAGCACTCTAGGGTGAGAGACGACGAAAGTCAGAGGCAGTGGAATTGGCACTAATATCGAATGCCAAAAGATGTAACTTTTCTATGGTTATTCCCTGGAGTAAGACTGATATCAAGGGGTAGGTGATGTAATCAGGTACAGCCGTGGCTAACTAAGTGTCGAATCCTTCTTGCCTTAAATAATTTGCGTGAGATTTTTCGCGTTTTTTCGCATTTTATGAACACGATCTTTCACGTGAATCTGCCGAAGACTGCTGTGTAGGGGATTCGGCGAGGCAAGTAGCAGCTTCCCAGGCATCGGACCAAGAGGGAGAGAAAGGAAGAATGGAGGTAGGAATACCTCCTATATGTTTCTCTCTCCATCTCACGTCCGCTTACGTTATTTTTTCCTTTCGTCGGAGAGGATTCCCTCCACCTCGTCGTACCTCTCGTGATTCATGTGAAGCGGAAATCATGGCTGGTCAGCTCACTCCGGGAGCAAAGGGGAGTGCGATAGAAAATCATGCTGAATACGTCCATCCGGTTGTGAGGATGATGTCAACGAAGGGGGGTGGGAGGAGGCACCCCTGAGGGGTGGGAAGGGATTCCCTTTTTACCCTCTTTCTCCCCACGGCTCACCCCACTATTCTCCCCAAACTTATTTTTTTTTGGCTTCTTTCATACTCCCCCATTCCAGATATAATAAAAAGAAGTAAGACTTTTTCCACATAAGTCGCATGACTTGTCCCGTATCTCCAGGGTCAGGTCATCTCTTTAGTTCTTTTTTTGGAGAGACTTACATATATGTAAAATATATATATATATATATATATATATATATATATATATATATATATATATATATATATATATATATATATATATATATATATATATATGTATAATATATATATGGGTATGTATTAACATACACATAGCTAGCAACATACCCTACACGTATGCATGTATGTAAAAAAAGTATATATACATATATATTTTTTATATATAATATATATTTATATAAATATATATATATATATATATATATAAGTGCAGATGTATAGGTAGGCACATAAAAGCGAGACCGGCTACTGCCTCTGCTACACACTCTTTCTTTTCCCTTTTTATATGCGCGTGTGCCTCCTTTCTTCCTTCCACGCTTGACCCCCAAGGGGTTTGAGAAGCATGAGGATGGGAGGGGTGCGCCTTGCCTTCACTCTTTATACCTCCCATCCTCCCCCCGGGGGATGCCGAGGGAGTGGGCAGCAGTAAAGGGAAGAAGTAGCGGACCCCTGGAGTGAGCAAGGGGCAGAGGAGAGCATGTTCTTAATACGGCCGACATACCCCCCACCCTGCTCCTCCTCCCCCTTGACTGACTCCCCCTGCACGACCCCTTAGCCCCCCGGGACGGGGTGTGCCCCTCCGCCCCCACGACCCGACTCCCTTACCCACCCCGATCCCATCATCCCTCCTCCCCATTTCCCAGGGATTTACTTCACTTTTTTTGTGCGTGGGTATTTTATACGTGAGCGTGTGTCTTAGCTTTCAAGACCTCGAAACAAGAATGTTTCGCGAGCATTCGACGGTTTCCCCAAAGTAGCGAGGCTTCGGCCTCTATTCATTTTTTGCCCTCTTTCTGTTTACTTAATACTCCCACCCACCCACGCACGCCCCCAGCCAGCAATATCATTCACCATCGAGAAATTTCCTCGGCCGTTCTTTCCTGACTTCTCCCTCATTCTCCGCCACTTATTAAGGAAGCGGGATTCCTATATTTGGATATCTACACTCGCTAGAAAAGTGGGCCCTGTGTCGGACTGCTACCATTCCTGTGTAATTTTTTTTCCACACAGCTATTGTTCAAAGTATTCATTTGATACAGAAAAATGCTCTATTTTGTAGATTCTTAGAAATTCAAGACTGTAATACGCATACAGATTTTTATAAGTAAATAGCTTTGCTTTTGATCTGTTTATTTTAAATTTGGTTTTGTGCTTTGCCTTGGAAACCTTAAACACATACTCGGAAGATTGAGATTCTTTTGATCATTAGATCGTTTGATACATCATCTATAAAATTTATAAGTTTATGTCATGTTTATTGCCTGTGAGTGTAAAAATAACAATATCACATTTTTTAATAAAGTAAGACGAATCAGAGAAGAATTGATGGTAGCGTCGGGAAGAGTATGAATTTTCAATATTATTTCGTTTGCATTGAGGTAACAACTAGTAAAATATTTTCCTCAATCTCTGATCATTGAACTTAAAACAGGCACTTACTAACCAGTAAGCCAAAGATTAAATTCATTCATTCATTCATGTGAGACAAACATGACGTAGCGATTCTCCTTTTGAGCCTTAATACTCTATTTCGATCGTTTTAATCTTATTCTAGATCGATCTTAACCGTTTATCGTAACAGTTTCAGGTGTAACTAAGTGGTTTCTTTATGACCACGTGATGATGATACGTAGCATTTAAACCGTGATCGTGTAATACATTAAATCTTTTTGTGGAATAGGAATGTTTTTTCTCCATCTTCATCAATCTTAACTGCTTTTAAGGCGTCCAAATAGGTTATACTCAACCCATTCCTTCAAATTCATTAGGAACTAAATTACATAAACAAGAGTCACTCCTTTCTAATTATAATTATTGCTCACTTTCGCAATTCTGACCATTTCAGTAGCCCATAAATAATGACATTATCCCATTTATGTGTATCACAAAAGCGGGTACAGAACGGTAATGGAACTCCGATTAAAGGAACAAAAGGTGGCAGCAAAGAAAAAATATTTTCAACTTGCGGGCATCTTGGAACACGCTTGGTGTGAGACCGGCCATGTTATTCTTTCAAACGAAGTAAAAGTCATTGCAAAAGAGAAATGTCCTGAATCCCAGGCTACAACATGAAGCCATTAAAAGCAGTGAACGCTTAAATACATGGAAAGAGAATACGGATCCCCTCTCCATAGTGCTTGGAAGAGAGTCATTCGGGATAATTGAAAATCAGAAAGCAATAATTTCGTCAAATACCCTTCATAGGGATGCCCAAAACTTTAGTCTGACACCTTCGACCGTAAGACGCTGATTGAAATACCAAAAAAACTGATGTCAACAATGCCCAGGCGCGCGGTGAAGGTCCATAAATGATTAGCAATTCTACTGATCAACTACGCGGAATTCTGCGAACTAATGGGTACATTTATATCTATGTAATATAATTAAAGCCACCGGAAAGGTACGTGGCAGAGGGTTTACCCTCGCCTGGTATGCACAGCACACGAATGACGAAGTCACGCACCGTGCATGAGAGACGAATACTGGGAAAAAATTTCGAAATGCAATGAAATAGTAAGTACTTACCGGACTTAAGAGGAATGTACACGATCCCACCACCACGTCTGGTATGATTATTCACCAAAATTGATATGCTTGTTTTTAAACATAATCTCGACTACTTCAAAAACAAGTACGCATAAATACGGATACATAAACATACATACGCGCAGAGATGCATAAATTCATATCCATACACTAAAATATGAATGAAAATATTTACACACACGCACATAAATGCCTACAGACGTAGACGTACAGGGTGCGTCCCAAAAGTTACGCAATTAAATTTCCCGCGCCGCTCCGAATAGTTGGAGTGGGATCAAACTACTCGGAGTAGGTGGGGGGGTATGCTTTGCCGTAAAACCAATCTCCGTCTGAATATTGCGCAATCAAGTCAAAAGTGAAAACCAATCTGCGCATCCTCAGTTGTTCATCTTTCCCATCCACGGATTCCTGGAGGACGTCTCTCTTTGTCTCCATTCTGCTCTTATCCTCCCGGGGTGGTACCTCTCCCTTCGCCCGAGAATGCCACGCGACATGGGCAACGCGCCCGTTGGAATCTCCCCTCTCCCTCCTTCTTCCTTGGCGCTCGTTCCCCAACGCCCCCGGAAGAGGAAAAGGAAGCCTCTCGCACGAGAGTGAATCAATCGCGAGATTGAATGCGAGTAGACGGATCGGCGGAGGGAGGGCGCGCGCTCGTCGGATCGCTCGGCGTTTCCAGTCCAATCAGGCGAGCCAGCGAGCGACCGACATTCCAGACGCGTCGTGCACCACCCGGGGGGACCCTTCACCCCCCCTCCCTCAGGGGACGAGGAAAGGGAAGAAGACACTCAGACGAGAATCCCCAACTTAATTGGACACGCATCTTCCCGGTGACTTAATAAACATAGATCATCCCTCTTTTTCCTCCAAGTCTGAGCCCGAGAGAGACGTCTGTCGGAAGCAGTTTTCCTTCCTCTCGAGGATGGGTGACTCGGGGCCCATTATAGTCTACTCATAGTTGCCGGGAGACGCGTTCTTAATTGGGAAGAAGAAAGACCTCCGAAATTTAAATTTGTACAACGGCCTGCTTCGGCACCGAAATGGCTTGCTTGTTGGGCCGTATTAGATAGCAGCTAAAAAACTGTACCTGTGGAATGAAGCCTAGAAAGAAGACATAGACATGACTGGCATCGCTGTTCGTTTTGTAATTCTGGATTGTAAGGAGCCAGAATGGTCCTATTTATCAGCGCGCAAACATGTTTCTAAATTATTAGAATTTAGGTCTGATATGTTATTTTTAGGGTTCGACTATTCCTGTTTCCTCGATTTTGAAAGTAAAGGATCACATTCTGTATGTTATTTGCTTACAATTCAATATGTAATCATTTTTATTCCCTCCTTTTCCCCTCCTTACACACGAGAACTCCTGTAGCGCGTAAAGTTAATGCTTGTTTCAAACTAAGTTTTTCGCTAAGATTTATCTGGGCTATGCACCACCATGCACGTATTTTCAGGGATTTTGAGTGAATGTTTGTTCCCATTTCCTAACCCTTTAAACACCCTTCCTGCCCCTTATCCCTTACCCCTCCACTTTGTGCTTGAACCCCCTACCACAAAACTTTCCACGAATATCGGTTTCCATTAGTCCTCACGGCCATTTTTGTCTCGTTCTACATTCTAACTGGCATTTTTTTAAGTAAATCTTAGATTTTATCGTCATCAAAATATTTTTCTCTCTCTCTCTATATATATTGCTATCCGTTGTTACAATTCTTCATCCGGTAAACGCCATGCGGCACTGTTATCATACTGAATAGTTGAAAATTACGCCATAATAAATTTTCACTCGCAATTTTAACAACCAAACTCTTTGAAGGTAACTTTTAGCTGGTTACTTTTCCAATAGTTTCGAAAAGATCATGTTTACTTGGAAAATAAAAGGTCTTGAAGCACTTTTGCGGCATCCGACGCCTTAGCACATAACCTATGACGTCTTTTTTCCAAGTTTTCAACTCAATTCTGCCATCGGCTGCAGAAAGAATACTTCAGTCGCGGAGGAAAGGACGGAACAAAGTGTGTAAGAATTGGCACAAGGCAGTGGTCTGCAAAAATGAGAAAGCAGATCCAGGAAATCCGCGCCGCAGCTGCGCTGGCGAGAGCAAATGGAGATGTTTGCGGATCTGCTGGTGGAAGGAGGGACTGCCTGGGATGCTGGAGAAGATAAAACATTTTCCAGAAGTGAAAGAACTGGAAGGATTGAGGGAGGGAGTGGGAAAAGGAGGCGTCACCCGGGAATTGCCGGAAGCTCCCGAGAATTATCTCACGTTCCGTGCTGCCATCTGCTAAATAAGGGAGAGTTAGAGAAGGGTAGTTTGTGCGGGAGGGGCGGCGGGGAGAAACTTAGTCGCCCGCCTCGCTCTGCATCCTTCTCCTTCCTCTCCCCCCGCCCACCCCTCGTCGCTCGGAAACGTTAACCGCACCGGAATCACCATCGCGTCATCATCATCATCACCACCACCACCACCATCGTCATTTCCATCGATTCCCTTCCAAACAGCTCCTCCCGTGGGAGAAGGCCACCTCCGAATGCGCTGCGGGAAAATTAGGGCTCTCCTCCCGACACGAACGTCATCTTGATTAAAGATACAACGGCTCCGAGAATACAGATGCACATTACGATTTAAAAACGGTAAACCTTTAAAAGGAAAGCAATGTAGACAAATTTATGGTTGTTGTTTAAAAATCATCGAGCTTACATTATTACAGCGTAATACCCCACAAGCCGCCGCAGGGGCGTGTGGCGGGGGTTGTTAGGTCACATGCCATGCATGTACAATTACAATTATCACACCTCTCTGCAAGCATATCAGTTTGTTCATGCGCTGGAGCAATGTTAATTAGATGAAATAAGTTGCTTACATGCAAGTATATTGAATAACATGATACATTATGTGGGAAGAGTTAAAAAGATGGGTCTTTTTAAAAGTTGATGTAGGATATCGGCAAAATATACTCGTACCCGCTATCAGTACTAATTAACTCCTCCGCGCCTGCGGTCGTATCTAGTTTCATCTCTAATGGTACGAGGAGAAAATGTCATCTTAAATCTATCCGATCTACTGTCTACCTCCCTGATTTTACGTACGTGATCCGATCTACCACAGTAAATCAGGGTCTGTAATACGAGTATGTTTTTAAAAATTTATCGGGTAAGTGACTTGCCACAAAGTAAAAGCCTTTTGTTTGCTATAAGTTAGAATGCTTAGCGTTGCTTTCATTTCCTTTAAGTGTCGTTGGGCGGACATATCAATCAGTAGACAAATCTGTAGCGAAGCCATAAGTTTCTCGTCTCATTCGTAATTGCCTGCCCACTTGATCTCCAGGGTGGCCCATCACATCATTGAATTCCAGTCTTTTATATTTTCTTAGCTCTATTGTTCAGATGTTCAGATCAGTAAAAAAAAGAGTAGGCATGGAAGTTTATTCTCTAGACTTTTCCTCCAGATGTTCCCTTTACATTCTTTTTCAATCTGATTTATATATTCTCAACCCATCAGATTTACCAAAGCCATTTTTTAAGCAACCGATCTTTCAGCAAAAAAACAGATGAGATAGGCAAATGAACTCCTCCTCTGATGTTTGAGTTTCTCTTGCAGTTTAGCGCTCAATATTACACGAGCTCCACCACCCTCATCTATAGAAGAAACTAACATTGGGATTTATTACCCTGGTGTTTCATCTTTAGGTATAGCAGACACCTCTTAATAACGATGATAGATGGTGTCAACCGCTATACTAATATACTAGGAGATTAGTATCACGCCTCACTCTTGATTCCTATGCCTCTTTCTGATGGGGCTATTTTTTATGGTATTAGCTCTCCTCTCGAATTATTTAGTTTTAATATTTGAATATTTTTATGGAAAAAGATACCGGAGGGAGGCGGCATGAAACATACTAATAATAAAAGGCATATTATGACACGTTTTCTACATGCTAAGGTAGTTTATAAAAAAACACACACAGATTAACCACCGCTGCATTTCTAAGCCTTACCTAACGTGACATTACGTGGCTTTTCTCCGCAATAAACCCTTTTGATTAAGCATACACTCTACCTACCTTCTTTTCGGCCAGTATGCCTACAATTTTCCTCCCCATACCTCGCTTACCTCGCGTTCTCCCTCTGTGTCCTAGTCTTACAAATTCCATCGCATATCAAAGTGCTCTCTCCATCCACTTTTATAACTTCTTCAAATTTCTCTCAATGGCTCTGTCTCCTCCCCTTCCATGCATAGTACTTTCTCGTTTGTTTCCTTTCTGCCAATATTCCTTCTCCACAACTTCATCTCAAGAGCCTTCCATCTACTCTCATCCTCTGACCCTCATCAACGACCTTACTTACGTTAAGTTCCCGTTCAAAACCAACTACCCTCCAAAGTTTTGACTGATATTTTCATTCCTTACTTGTTCAAAATTTTTATATTAACTCCTTCCTCTCCATACTCATTTTTTCATCTCTTATTTCTTCCCTACGTCTTTCGCCATCTTTTTCCAAAGATTAGAAAAGCAAGCGTGGGCGGTATAGAAGTTTTCTGGAGGAATGTTTAATACTGAAGAGCGCAAAATACATCAACTTACAAATTATCATTAGAGATAACACTAGATGAACTACCACATGGAAGCAATTGAACAGACGCAATTGAACTGTTAATACATAATTCATGAGAGAATATAGAATGAAAAGTGTACCACTAGGCAGACTAAACACTACATTTGCCAATTACACGAAGGAGAGACGAAGCAAAACTATGGGAAGATAATATGAGTTAGCACTAAAGAAGAAAATATTGTGTCTTCAAATAACCAATATTCGGTTTGAAGTATTAATGAATCCCCACTCGTGGGCAATATATCCCATGTAAGCTATTCTGATTCTTACCTATTGTTCCACCTTTCATTTTCCTCACTTCCTTGATTACTAAGGTTATATTAAGTACTAATTTTTTAGTAATATTAATTTTTTACTCTGGAATTTTGTCCTGGAAATACTCTAAACAAACATGTGACACTGAAAAAATACGGCCAAAAGTGACTTAGATTTGCCTTTCTAAGAAATATATATTTAGTGTTGTATTAAAAATTTACTAAATTAGAAGATATCAGAGGACAAAGACTTCAAGCAAAGAATGATCATTAGTCACGTCAAAATAAGGCAAAACTCATAAAAAGAAATAGTATGAATTGTAGTGCATGGCAAAGCAGTGGATGATATGCGGAAAAGAGGGAGGTAACTCCAAGAAAAGCTCAGAAACAGTACTAAACTACTACTCGATGCGGAATTTTTTTTACCAAAATAAAAGTCCGCATCTATGTGAAGAAAAAAAGGATAGCAATTTTATATCATTTTCACCTTCTCATGAGCGGGAGATAAAGCGTTGCAAAAATGCCTATTATTTTCTTCTTATTTGAAATCAAATGATCGTTCATATTCGCGATCATCATACTACGGCAAAAACGTCTCCAACAACCTGAGGTGGGAAAATTTGATCGGTGACTCTCTCTTTTACGTCAGCTTGTCCGTAGTCTAATAAACGCCCTCTTTACCCCGTACTACCCCATATTCTGATGAATGATATTACTTATCGTGTACCTAAAGCAACTGTACCGCAAGATTACCCAAGGTCATACCGAATCGTATTTTTTATGGAAAATCAAGAAAAAGAATTCAATTATAAGGCAATTGTAACAAACGACTCGATAGGAAATAGCTTTTTAATCAATCTACCAGAATGGAAAATTTTATCCGATTAAGGACTTTTATATGTACGCACTATTTATAGCCCCGTCACTGTCAAAGCGAGGAATGCTAAAAGTGAGAGGCCCTTACGACTGGTTAATTTCAAAAGTTACCACCGTTTTTTACTCACCCGTTTCCGTTTAAATAAAATTATCAATTTCTTTTTTCATCCCCCACCTATTTTATGGAAATGAACAAAGGCTTAGCGAGGATTATATCATGGTTATCACACCGAATACAAATAAATACAGATTTCCACCATTCATGAAAAAATTATCCCCCCGCTCTTCCACTCCTTATACCTCTTTGTGCCCCTTTTGCACAGACCTCGAGAGAAAGGGTCTATCAACCAATCGGAAACGGCAGCCTAAATCATCCAAATCTTACGGAGTTATTCAAATGAAAAGCAAAGGAAGAGAAAAGTAAAAAAGCAGACTCGACTATTCAGGAACCTTCGTCTCGCTATGGCTGGAACGGATACTGAAGATTAAATGAACTACAAAATATTAAACTTTCAAGTTTAGAAAAAAATACAAGTTGAGGCATTTTAGAACACGAAAGACAATAAGAACCGAATAGCTGAACAACACACCTAAAAACATAATGTGTAATTAAGAAATTCATAGATATGAAAGCTCAACGAGGTATGTAGGGAGACAGATGAATGAAGGGATGTGATAAATAACATTCAGCATATCTTTGAAGATTTATCATGGGATGAGGAAGAATAGAAGATTGCAGTCATTTACTCTTCATATTGAAGATCAGATTAATAAATATAAAAAACTGAGAGAAATAAATCCATGCACATATCCGATTTTTCCGATTTGAGCTGAAAAAGGTTTTTAACATTTTGAAAGATAAGTGCAATGTGCATAAGAAGGGGTGCTGACTGTGAAAGGCAGCTTTTTTCTGATGCTGCTGATTAAAATTCTACTTAGTTGTTCCACATATATTTTTATTAATACGACCTAGGTTTCGACTTACAAAGTCATCTTCAGGTGGACTTTGTAAGTCGAAACCTAGGTCGTATTAATAAAAATATATGTGGAACAACTAAGTATTTCTTTCTTTTCCGATATGAATCGCTTCCACAAAGTGACGCCTCAGACAATTCTATTCAGACAATTCTATTGATTAAAATTCTCTTTGAACTAGCGCACACTCATAGGTGAGGATATTTGCACCCAATCCCTTGAGTTACTCTGAATAATTCTCAGAAGTTATTCCTAAAAGGAGCAATGAATGAACACCTTTTTATATTAAATTCAGATTTACAGTTCTAGAACTAGGTTTTCTGAAGGCCAGTTGAGAATGAGCGCAGAACTTCATTTTGAACACATTAAAATAACATTAGGAAAGTTATCAACTAAGTAAATCCTCAGTGGATATTGAAAATCTAGGCACAGAAAAAATATGAAGCTGAGAAGGGAATAATGGGGCCTCCGTATAGAAATAAGTTCTTGCCACGACGGCCTCGTAATAATAATTTAGCCACTGGCCGAGGATGAAATCCACGAAGGGCTTCTTTAGGGCTTTTTAAGGGAAGTTTGTATTTTCGTTATCGGGTTAGCAAGCTTGGCTAACCTAAAATTTTTCGCATTAAAAAATAAATCCCTTCCAGCAAATCAATACAGCGAGCAGGAAAAGGAGAAGCACGATGCCCTTATGAAAAGGGTCATAAGGATAAAGGATCAATTGTTGAATACAAGTTCCAAACCCTTTATTTCCATTGTCAAAAACACTGAATTTTTTTTCTTGAATGGAAGGAAAACTTTCAGCAGAATACGAATAACATTAGTAAGAACTTGATATTTAAATTATGTGAATTGTGTCACACGAGCGTTGACTTTTAAAAACTTTTCCCCGCAAACTCAGTATATTACTCTGTTATTAACTACAAGTTTTAATGGCCACTTTATATTTAATATTCTAAAAACTCACGTAGCAATAGTGTATAGCATTCCATCACGAAATATTACGCCATGTTTCTACTCTTACACGTAATATAAGAGTAGATAATTCACTAGTAGATAATCCCTAGATAATTCACTGACTTTTTGAGTGAATTATCAAGGAAAATAATATTTTATTTTCTCATGAGATGTAATGGGATGCTAAAAACGATAATATAGGACGAAATTCTGGGAAATTAAGGTAGATAATAAGCATTTTGTGTAAAATTAAATGAGATACAAGATATATGCAGAGTTAAAGGATTCGATATTTTAACACCATGATGAGGTTTAAAGATATTACGTGTCTTACTAGTTCGTTAACTACAAGTAAGGTACACTGTAATGATATACTTTATCAAAAACGGTGTTATTAGCGTGTTATTAGCCGCTAGGTTACTCCTAATTATAATGCTTTTTGAATCACAGTTTTCATCATCTCTACGAGCCATTGTACTCGAGTACAAATGGATCAGCGTAGAGGAATCGACAGTTGTTAAAAATGTCGTTCCACAGATAATTGCCATACTTCATTTACCATTCATACAGAAAAAACTTCCAATAAGGCACGTATTTCATATTGACGGTAGACGAACGGTTCCAAAGTTCATTTGGATTGTCCGATCATGTGCTATTTTATTCATAACTTCGGCTGGAGTAGAACATCCTGTAATCAATGGCTAATTTACAAAAATTGAAATAAACATTTCATCAGACATTCTCAGAAATAATTTTTTTTAATTTTTAATTAAACAAAAAACTTTAAGGGTCTCTTTATTTTTGGGAACAGAAAGAAGTCATACAGGGCAATGTCTGAAGAGAATGGAGGCTGGGACATCATTACTCTGGTGTTGTTTTAGGCTAAATAATTCACGAGCAAGCAGTGAGCAGCGGGTACATCATTCAGGCCTAGTGCGAAATCCATGGATTGTTTCGCCAATATTATGGGCATTTCTTTCATCTTGCTTCAAGATAATGGCGTTGAATTTGTAAATAGTACTCTTTATTAATCATCTGCCCTTGTGGCAAGAGCTCATGGTGCACTAAGCGAAACTATAACAAAATTCTCGTTACTATTTGAAAACACACCTTGTATAATACATATATTTGTGCAGCATATACGAATTAACCAAACGCCCACTGAGTCTCCCATCAGACTCAAACTATCACTAACTATAAAATGTAGCAAGAATCTCTTTTTTTAATATTCCTATTCTCAAGCCCTTGAGATTGCGATATTAGTCCAACATAAGTATTTTCAGGAACCGGAGTTTTCATTTAACCTCCTCTTCATCGATAATTCCTACCTTTCCATTGAGTTTTTATAAATCTTCCGTTTGTTAATGTGTCATCTCTAGTCTGTTGACATTTCTATCTTGCACCTCTCCCCAATACGAAAATAACCTATATTCGTATATAAGTGAGACACGTTTAGCCATGCATGCATATCCGGATACGTTCCACCTAGCTAAAGGCTCGGCTCTCCAACAATTTCTGCCCATTAATCACTTCTCCTCAATCTTGTTCCAATTCTCTCCTCCTTCCACGCATGTGTATACCTCATTCCTCGCCTCCCCCTGGCCTCTCTCCCGCCTTCGCCCTGCCGTTCCCTCTCCGATCTCCTCTTTGCATCATTTCAACCTCGACTCCTAGATTCCCCACCGCGCTTTCTTCTCTCCCCATCCTCACTCCTCAATCGATCCCTGTGAGCCTTGCCAATCACCTCCTCGAGAATCTCATCTCCGCACCCCGCTTTCGTCCATCATTTCCATCGCTCCATATCTCCGCTCCACACGTCAAGATGGGAGTGAAGAACACGGCCGCACATTCATTAGAGGGGGAGGAGATATTAGATCCCGAATTACTTTTACTCCTTGATTCTCAGCAGCACGCGCTGGACCTCTCCGCCTTGGATTCCAAATCCTCCACCCTTTCTCTGTTCGGCGAGTGGCCCGGAAGGATAGCGGCCCAAGGGCATCTTGAGACGTTAGTTACTACGCATGGGGGGCACCTTTCAATCACCAAAGAGCTCGTTAGGCACCAATTGGCCCACCCCTTTGCCGCCTTAATGCGGCAAAGGGAGCGACTCCTTCCTCCCAACCCTTTCGAGTCCAACCCCTGCCCGCCCCCAAACTCCGGCAACTCCCGCCATCCCCCGCGGGGGGATTCGGAGAGGCCCCGAAATTCACATCCTCCCTCCATCCCCGGACCCTCCACCAACCCTTCTGGCGCTCCTTTGACATGTTCATTCAGAGGGGAAGAGGAAATTTGGGAGGGAGAGGGGAGGTCGGGGATTGAATGGCATGGCGCGAGCGAACTGGAGGGCCTGCGCGATTGAAAGGAGGGGTGGCGCCGGGCGCTTGAGACATTCATCTGCCGCTGGGAAGTTGCCCTCCTTCGCCAGATCGGAGACGCACGCATAAAAGCCTCCGGGGGATAGGACGCTCCATCGGAGGGAAAGTGGGCGACGGCGGAGGGTGTGGAAGGAGAGGGGGTTTAATTGGCGGAGGCCAAGTAGCAAGCAAGCAAACCTCGCGAGTTAGGACGAGGGATAGCGTCGCTGCGATTCCACGTCCTAAGAGGCGTGCGCGTTTCTCTTTTTCCTGATGCTCTTGTGTGCAAAATGCCCCTCGGCTCCCACTTGCTCGCCTAATCCGCCCCGTGCGAGCAGCACACCGGGTGAAATAAAATTGCTCCCTCCGTTTCTACCTTGGAAATGTGTTTTTTCGATTCTTATGAGTTTAAACAAATGTTTAAATATTTTTTTTTCAAGACGTGAATGTCTTAAAAATACATATTACCCAGTGTTGAAGTTTTTTTTGAATTTTCCTTATTTCAGAAATCTTCAGAATCATCCTCGGCATTCCCATCTCCGCGTATTCTTACTTGAGTTCACAAATTTACTTGAGTCAAACATTTATTTCTCATGAATAACTGATTAATTTATGATGATGAAAACGAAATCCACTTTTGATTCACAAAAAAACAATCATCAGGTCTTTATCCTTTTCATTCGCGTCTCTCACGATCTGGAAGCTCTTTCACGTTCTCCTAGATTATTCTTTTTCTAATGTGTTATCATTCTTTCCCAGATTATTTTTTTCAGATATTTTGATTCCATCATTTTACACAGATTTTTCCCCTCCTCAGATCTAGCATTTTTTAAAAATTTTATCCTATCTATTTTCTCAAATTCATAATTTTTTTCCACGACCCGTCGTTGACTCTTTACAGGTTTACGCCGGTCCCCATTTTCCTTTATGGGGAATAGTATTTCCCACCAAATACCTTGTAATGCCCCTTCGATCCATACTTTGTAGTTTATGTAGTTATTAAGGAAAGTCCCCAGCATCTAAGGTAATTTGCACTTCTAACGTTAGGTGGCAGATTTGTAATGGGGAAAGGGTAGCGAGAACCCAGGAGCCGGCATTAATCCCCTCAAAACGATTTGCAGCCAAAGGTAAACAGTTTAACGTCCCTTTCGAAGGACAGCGTACTCTATTTGCAGTGCGCTCCACATGGCGCTCCAAGTGCGGATCGGGGTAGCTTGGAAAAATCCTGCCACTTGATGTGAGAATCCAGTGTACTAGTAGCAGCCCTAGCGACCCAATCTCCCTATCCTTTATCGTGATCATCTACAAGTATTACTCTCTTATTATGTCGTCTACAATTCCATGCCGGATCCGTTTTATTTTATTATTGACGCTTAGCTATCGTTAATTTATCCTTTTTGTTTGAAAAATCATTATTTAATACTCATCTTGATGTGATCTACATTACGTGGCGTTAATTTTAATCTACAACTATACATATAAGTTACAGTATTCACCAATTAGGATTGACCTCAACACGTAAGTTGAGACCACTGCTGTGCATCATCCAAACAAGATTTTCGAGTCCATTAACAAATGTATACATCATCTCTGTAAAGCCTCTTTAATATACGTATTTTGACATCCTGAGGCACGTCCCATGCTCTGTTTTCCCCTTGATTTGTTTTTAATATGTTTTTATAGTCTAAATAAATTTTTATATTTTTCCTTTTTCTTTCTTTTAATTAAGCATCACTTTCTGAGTAAATTGATATAAAGTTACTGAATAATATATTAATTATTTTGAAATAACTGCTGTAATAATGCACGTTTTGGAGGATATTATTTTGCATCTATACTGGACATGTCTAAAAGTACTCCTCGAAGGCCACCTATAGGCTCTCATTTTATTGTGTGAGGCAATCTCAAATTGGAAAAGCCAGGATGGCAATAATTGGGACTTTTTTATCTACTTTATCGCATGCAGTCACTGCCTGTGAATTCAAATGACAGAATAAAGTCCTGAATAATGTCCTCAAGCGATTTTACATCTACAAAGTACACGGGCGCCAAAAGAAAATCTGGTAGGGTTTTTTATTGCACCAGCCATCATTCGTTCAAAGATGTCCGTATTAATATGGAAATACGGGGACTATTAAAAAAAAAGTGATCGTATTTGTCTATTCGCATAATTAAATGTGCAAAAAACAATTTAATATTATTTTGTCAAATAAAGAGGTGATTACTATTGGTTTTAGGTTTTGTTTATTTGGCTTCAGTATCTTGGGAACCGTTTCAGTCTGATGCATGATCAGTTCACATTCAGCAACGATGGTGATGACGCAGGACGAGTACTATACTGCATTGAAAATTGGCTTTCGACTAAACGATCATCAGCAAAAGCCTATTCAATAACACTCGTGACCTACGTCGAGTTCGTTCATCCCTATTGATGGTTTAGTTTAAGAAGGGGCATAATGGGGTTGTGTAAGATATTTAAAGAGGGGAGAAAATTTCAAAGGATGTTGAACCAAGAATCACAGTCACTTCTCTAACGGGAGGGTAACCCTCGTTTTCTTACGCTTACATTGTATGAACACATTTGGGACGTGACAGTTCAGGGGTTTGATGGTTGGATTATAGACCGGAGGGTCCTGGTTCGATATTCTTGCTGGCTGGAAACCTTCGGCTCTACCCAAGCTGTGTGATTTTTCAAGAACTTCCTGGGAAATCATATGGGGTCCAAGGGAAAGAACTGACCCTTATTATCCTGCTAATTTGTGATTCGCAAACATCGTTGGGTTTAGTACTCGACAATCCCGTACTCTCGTCTATCCAATCGATCTTTGGGTTGACAACTACGATAGTTTTCATATAACCATACGAGCGAACCGCCATAGATTCATAAAACATCGCAGATCTATGGCCATTACTTGAAAATCAAATGCAACGTAAAATATTGTAATTTTGCAACGTAAAATATTGTAATATGTGATTTTGCAACTCGGGGGAAAGGTAAAGTAAACATTTTCAAGTGACCATCAAGTGACCCTATTACCAATTTTTCACGAGAGGATCGGAATGAAGAGGACGTGGCCTGACCAACAGTAAGGTCATTGCATTCTGAACTATGGATCGTTAAGTTTGATTCCTTATGCTCGGAGTTGCCATATATGCTAAAAATGTTCAGAAGGTTGTGCACCAAACGTATTCAACGAGCAACAACAGTGCTGAAATGAAGTCCCCTCTCATTCCCACAGGCTCCACTAGAAGACCTCGGATATCTTAGAAGGGCAAGCAAAAGTGATATTTGAAATGGGTTATAGCTCACTGTTTCCAACCGAGTAGGGACCCTAAGTAAGCAAAGAAAGAAGGATCTTCCTTTATGAAAAAGGAGAGAGACTGACTTTGGAATGGAAGAAATTGCTGGACCACCAATCTCTAGATTGAGGAAAAAAGAAGTACTCATTCTTCGACAAATCCTTACTGCCCACGATTGCTCATACATGAGTGCATTCACCATATCAAAAATAACGCTCCAATTGGAAGAATCGACCATTGATAACTGGTTTTATTTAATAAAGGGATATACATTAAACACCTAAGTTCTCAGATTAGCAGCAAACAGAATATTTCCAGACAACGGTGTGATTTAATGTAAAATAAGGGCATTAGTAGTTTGCTACTAGGCTTCTCCGGAGCACTTCAAACAGGTGTCGGAATGGTGTGAGGAATGGGAATTAGAACTAAACATCAAAAAATATACAGAATTTATATGTTGGAATCAAAAAAAGCATGAACAAGTTTAATTATAAATGAGATTGGATGAAACTAAGCAACTCAGCACAGGTTAAACACTTGAGCCTTACACCTCCATTGGGCCTTCATGAGGAATGCACAGCAGAATAATATGCAAATAAGCTAAAAAGAAGGTAAGTTTCATTTGATAGGCTATTTGAAAATGCAATTGAAGCAACTGCGCTTTTATTTCGTCACATTTGGAATACGCGTCAAATAATTGGGATCTATGTGAGAATGAGTTAATGAAGGAGTTGGAAAAAGTTCCGGAAAATCTGCTAGACTTGAGATTGATTGCTGGGAGAAGAAAGCTGTGTGTGGCTGGTGGGTGGGGGGGGGAGAAAATAGGTCGGGAGCCACATGGCCCATGAAGAGAAGGGGATTAGGTTTTTGGACGGGTCACGACTTCCGATTTCCCAGGTGAAACCGATGGGTCATGGGTCTTATACATACGAGTATTATACTTGTCGAGAACCGAGATAAAATAATAGCGATAGTTCAAGTACTTCTCCCTCCCATGCAATGTACACAACCACCAAATGGAATCGTGTGTGTCTACGGGTATGCGTTTGCTTTTATTAGCAATTGTATATCCACATATATGTATCTACGAATTCATTTTTGTGCCCTAAAGACTGGTACTCTAATTCCAGACCCCTCTACATAACCTTGCGGTGGCTAGTGGGTATTGTTTAGATGAGCAAAAGCCTCCAGATACTTCAGTCAAGAGCAATCATTCCTTCTAAATGAGCTTTATTACGAAGGGAATCTTAGATATGACCGCGGCCATCAGGGCTTGCACAAACCAAATTAATACTGCATCGAGGAGCTATTTCCGACATCAATGTGCTCCACCGGATCACGAGAGATCCCCTGACCTCTTTCTTTCGGAGATAGATGTTTTCACCTCGCTTCACTCGTTTATTAAGAAGGCTGCTCACTCATTCGATTCGACGCCTTCCCAATAGCCTTTAAGCTCCTTTAACACCCCATCAATTCCTTTCATCACTTGCTCCCCATCGAAGCCACGCCCTCGGCTATTCCCATTTCCCCAAGTAATTTCCCTCTCGCGTGGAATACGCCACCTCCCAAAGCTCCCATTAATGTGTGATTCCCGCGTGCATGTGACAACGGGAAGGACACTTTCAACTTTTTGGTCCAATATTACCAATTCGTGACTCTTATCACCAATGGTAAACTAAACTGATAAACATGGCTTTTCACATAAATCAGAGATTCCGAATTTGATTTTCGTATCTATTCATCTGTCATTCGCTTGTTTCCAACTTTTGAGGTCATGTCCTAAACGTATATTCACTTCCTCAGATCTATTTATGCACCACAAAAATTTGTCATTCTACTTAGGAAACGGCTTTATATTGAACGAAAGAAGTTAGATGGCTATAAAACGCAAAACACCTGAAATTAAGAAGGTGAAGGCTGTTATTCATCCCGAATATCTTAGCGATTCACCCTTAGAGAGAGATTTTTGATTCTTTCAAGAGTACTTGTTGAAAAAGGGCATCTCTCACGGAGAGGGTTTCAGCTCACCGTTGCCCCTTATGCCCCACAATTGGAGTGGCAAGAGTAATATGCTCTTCAAAACCCTTCAAAAGCTCTTGGGAATGGATCGCACGAAGACTCGAAAGTTTATAACCAGGCGATGAGAGGTCGCTGACGGTAAAGTCACGTCATTTAAATTTTATTGAATCCCGAAAAGTCACGCGTTTGGAAACACTCTCTCCTCTGCCACTCTTTTTTCTCGAAGATGGTAAGAACGCAAGCAAATAAGATTAGATTTCAGGCTGGGAAATGGTGCGCTAAAATTAGGAGTAATGCGAAGTTATGTGGTGCCCTATACCTCAAGTAATGGAAAATTGAAATTGTCTGACCAGAGAAGTGTGCGAGCCTTCGACTATGGTGCTGAATTAGATTGTTTAAACTTAAGCGGGTTGTTAAAAACAAAGTGGCCATACATTTATTCTTCACTTACTTTATTGCGCGCAGCATCAGATGGTATTTTTCAAACTAATTTGTATGCAATGCTCGCGATACAAGCTTCATTGATTTGACCCTAGTAGCCATGGATAAACGGAAGGGCAGTGGAATTAAGTAGCTGTAGAAAAATGTCCGCAGTTTTGAGAGGTTATTGATTTGAAAGAGAAACACAGATCAATGGCATGGATAAGGATGTGCCGGATTGGACCGATGAAAAGTAATACCAAAGGTTAGCTGGTCGAGGGTTTAGGTGAATGTTTAAATGGTTTACTTATTTTCAGTAATTGACTCTGTAGTAGGAAAGTGTTGAAATAATCACAGGAGAAATGGAAGTCAGGAAATATCATTGGCATTAATGACATAATCCATTGACAACACTGATATTCCTCTTCGTGAACATTTTAAGGTGTAAGCGTTTTGTGTGTGTAAGTAAATAATTATATATACACATTGAAATATGTAATCCTGCCATTCGGCGAACAAATATTCATTCACACATGGAAATAGATACAAGGAAAAGGGATAAAAAAACACATAAAAGACGAATACAGGACAGGTGGGGAAGGCGGATTTAAGCAGATCACAAATTTTAAAATATTTCCTTAACCGGGACTTGAGGTCAGAGACAGAGGCCTTCATCAGGTAAGACTCGAGGCTGACCTGAAGAAGGCCTCGGAGTAGGCCGAAAGCTCAAATAATCTTCAATGTGAGTGTACTTTTACATGTCATGTGCTTTATTCTGTGTTCCATTGTGCCGTCAAAAAGTTATATTGCTCTCGTGAGTGCTTGCGCATCATCTATATATATATTATTATCAGGTAATCTACCGGTTAAGGTAGGTTATTGGATGGACACAACTATCAAATAAACCCATTCCAGAAGCCTAATCTACATCAGGTCCCTCTTCATCTCTGTGTACTTCTTTCCCCCCTTCATCCCGTCCAACATCCCTATCCTGTTCCTGCCCTACCCTCGCTTGCCCAACATTCTCCCCTCTATTACCTTCTTCAACATCCCACTACCACTCAATGCGCCTTTCATCCATTTTTCCTGCCTCCGTAGGATTTCTCTCAACAAACCTCTCTCCTCACCCACCATCTCAAGCACTTCCCCATTTGTTTTCCTTAAGGTCAATTTCACCTTCTCCATTCTTCTCCACACCCACATTTCAAAAGACTCCAATCTACGTCTATCCTCCTGCTTCAGTGACCACGTTTCCGCGCCGTACATAGCTACGCTCCATATCAGAGTTTTTACGAGTCTTGTCTTAACATCCCAACTCAACGTCCCCGTCATCAACTCCCTCCTCCTTGAGAAAGCCTCCTTGCCTAGCGCAATTCTTCTCCTTAAGTCCCTACTACTTTGACCGTATTGGTCCAAAACACTTCCGAGATATGTAAATTGTTCTACCTGCTCTATTTTTCCCCGCCTATTTTAATATTTAGCTTAGCCTTTTTCTTTCTGAAAAATCGCATTACCTTTGTTTTATTAATATTGATTCTCATCCCATATCTATCGCACTGAACCTCCAATTCACTCAGCAATGCTTGCAACCCGTTGGCTGACTGAGCAACTAATGCTAGGTCATCAGCAAACCTAACCGATTTTACGAATTCCCCTCCGACTTTCATTCCTACCTCCAGTTCTTCCCATGCCTCTTTAATCATTTCCTCCACACATACGTTGAACAGCACCGGTGACAATGGGCAACCCTGCCTTACACCTCTTCGTAACACTGCCCATCCGGACTCTCCGTTCCCCACTCGCACCTGAGCAGTCTGAGGCAAGTACAGGTTCCGGATCAGTCTCCTGTCCCTCCAATCCATTTCTAATTTCTGCAATACACGCATTAATTTCTCCTAATGCACTCTATCAAACGCTTTTTCGAAATCTACGAAACAGGCAAATACGTCCTGATTGTATTCTATATTTCTCTCAATTAGTGATCTCATTACTGCAATGGCATCACGCGTACCTCTTCCTTTCCTAAACCCAAACTGATCATCCCCCAAGTAATCATTTGCCTTACTCTCTATCCTTTTGTTGATGATCCTGAGAATAACTTATGATGCGTGGGATATCAAACTAATTGTTCTGTAATCCTCACATGATGTAGCCTTTACATTTTTCGGAATAGGAACTAACACTGATCTCACAAAGTCTTCCGGCCAGATTCCTTTCTCATAGATACTACGAATCAGTCCATATATGGCCTTCTTACCACATTTTCCTAAACATTTCAACAGTTCTACAGGGATGTTGTCCACCCCCACGGCCTTATTTGCTTTCATCTCCTTTAATGCCCTTTCTATTTCATCGTCGAGTATGCCTGGACCTAAGCTATCTTCTTCTACGCCATGTTCCTTTTCTATGTCTAACCTTGTCGGCCTAAGTTCTTTACCATACAGTGTTTCTATATATTCCTTCCATCTCTCTTGGATTTTTCCTGGTTCAACTATTATCGTACCCCACTTATCTTTCACCGTTAGCACAGATCTTGCCTTCTTACTTCCCGATAATAACTTAACCTTGCTGTATAGAGCACCAATTTCACCCTTCTTCTGTAAATTTTCCATATCCTCGCATTGCATTTTCCACCATTCTACTTTTGCTTTATTTGTGGCCCTTCTCAATTTATTGTTTAACTCTTTGTACTTCATTTTGCCTAACCCTGTGCTAAAAGTCTTACTTCTTCCTCTCTTATTCATCTTTGCATCTATTTCATCCGTTACCCATTGTTTCCTTATCCTTTTTCCGTTAACGGTTCATATGATGTCTTTTGCAGCTTTCAAAATCACTGTCTTGATACATTTCCTATATATATATATATATATATATATATATATATATATATATATATATATATATATATATATAATTCATACGTATTATTTTTTATATATGTGCATGTACATATATATATATACTCAGACATGCATGAACCTCAGCTCCGAAACGTCATTTACTTAAATGTTTGAACTATATTGCCAAATATATAGTACGTTCCCTAATGATAAATGTTCATAATGACTCTAGTAAATCTTTGAAAATTTTTACTTTAATTAATTAAAGTTAATTTTTTTCTTCTCAATTCACTGGTCCCTATAATGTGTAGAGAATTACTGCTTAATAAAGGTGCAATGGAAGGCCACAACACATTGAATGATTGATTTCCATTCAACTTTGAGATTTCTGTGATAAATGGCTTAACGTTACAGTCATTTGTGAGTAAAATTATAAACAATTGAATTTTGTTTCCCCAAATGTCACAATAATTTAGAGCAAAGTAAATTGCAAATCAGGCCAATGGGAATTTTGCGAAGTGAAGCCTTGCCGCAGTCTGAAGACTGCCTTCGGTTTTGCTAACGGCAGGTGGAAACTCCACTAACGGAATTTTGCGTAAAAGAAGGTCTTCTTGCATGTCATTTTCATTTCAACCATTCAAGTAGAGATACTTATTTTAAATAGCTTTTCATATAATTAGGTGGCTAAGGAAACTCCTTATTTTAAAATTTTTGAGTCGTTTGCAATACATTGGACGCTTCCTTTTAGTTTGGCTGCTTATTATTTCTTGATTAAAATTTAGGACTCTTTTTTTACCTCAGAGCCTTTATTGTTGACGATAAAAATGTGGTGAGGCATTTGAAGAAGAGAAATATATTCCAATTTCACTTGCTTTCGCCGAGCCACACCAGGCGCCTGAGTTGGCCAAGTGGAAGTGAAGACCGAGTCTTAATGACCGCTGTGCTCTGGCGACTGCGATGGATGGATAATTACATTCCCGGGAAGCGTCATTTTTATGGCAAAATTAAATTTCACTTAGATTTTCAAATATGATGACTGCTCAGGAAAACTAAACCAAGGGAAACATTTAATTTCATTATTGCATTTTTAGTCAGGAATGGAAGGGATAAATCGTCAGCATGATTTTTAAAAAATTAATTTTCATTATAGCTAGATATTATATTCTCCAAGCCAATATTCCTTCAACATCAGAAATTTTCTCATTTTACATTGAAATATACTAATGTCCATAAAGTTAGAGAACACCTCTGTCACAATTTATGTGTCTAATGTAACATAACCAAATATGTGCCGGGTTTGATTCTTAAAAAATATGCTCTATATCACTATTTTCAGGCAATAACACCCTTAGGACGTAAATAATAATTTGAAAACATAGAAGCACGCTCTCTATCAACACAATAGTGTTCAAATATATGAATTTTAATTGGTTGAGCAAATCGATTAATTCATTGAGGAAAGGAAAGAAATCGGTATTATCTCTCCAAGTAATTATAAATATTACAAACTTGTGAGGTTTTGATTTAATTTATAGATTTGCTGAAAACATATAAGTACGAGTAACTGATATGGAATTGACTTATTATTTATTTAAGCTAAAAATCTCCTTTTCCGAAAGCCTTCCCCACATTTAAATATCCACTGCCTCTTCCAATGCCTCTTCCTCTTTCAAAAGCACTGTTTAACCTTTCCACATTTCCTTGAATATTTATTGTTCCTTAAAAGGAATTAATATCAGCAATCCCTTTACTTTCCCTCAGGGGAGGGCTGACCTTTATGGATTCCCTTTTCCCCCAATGATTCCCTTTTCTCTTCATCTTCTATCTCACATGAAATACTACCTTGAATTCATCTTCTTTTCTGTTCACACATAACTACGATACAAATATCTCTATAAGACCACTGACTTTTCCTACACAATTTCTAATCTTCCACTCTTACATGCTAAATATTATCTTTCTTGTTCGAATCAAAGCTTGCATTTGAATAAACCAACTAAAAAGTCACTTAAAACAAATGATATTCCAAATTCTTAACCAAACTAACCCCGCTGTTGTTTTCTTTTTAGAGAGTGCTTAATTAAAATCGAGTGCTGTTTTTCATAAGTATAAGCCAATTTTCAAACCATGCTTCCAAAAACATTTGTCACTTGCAGAATTTAATTAACTTTAAGGTCGATTTGGAGAATTGGTAGCAACATACCCTAGTGGGTAGAACTTTCGGCTGCCGGCCAGAAAGTCCGATTGCCCATTCGGCATTTCGGGACTTTAATGGTTTTGGTTTATTATATTTCTTATTGAGTTTTCCTGCTGTAAATCATTGAGAAGAAAAACGTTCTCAGCTCCTCTTGAAGTATCATTCTACGAGGCATTACATTGTTATAGTACTTTTGAGTTACGAAGTACGCTGACCGTTGTTTCAGAATTGAAAAGGCACTTCCCATTATTCTCTAAAGGCACCCGTTAAAAGTGGAATTTCTACTCAAGCATTTTCATTTAAACTCTGCGGTTTCACTCAGTGGAGTCTATCCACAACGACTTGAAGACTCTGAGATTTCTCATACTATGCCAAATAGGCCTGATTAGTATATTCTTTTTATATTGTTGCTCGCTAACCTTTGAAAAAGAGGCAAATGCGTATAATTCTGACAGATCTCGTCAATAAAATTATGAGATAAACCACAGATATTTAATTCATAACTGACCTAATTTTTTTACGTTCCACACGCATGTTTACATTTTACAGTCCTCTTTTTTCATAAACGTTGAACATGGTGATTCTTACCGTATCATCTATTGGCGGAGACGTGGGATTTATTGGTTGTATTGCTATCATAGAATATAAAGCATTATCGGGTTTAAATAATGAAGATTCCTCTAAGAATGGTCAACTTCCTGAGATTTGGTTGGTCTCCTAACCATTTCTAATACCTAAGGTATAGAAATATAGTAAAGAAACTTCACACGGCATTGTATGCATAATACGACCATTGTTCCCATGAAGAGCATCATCATCAGAATGAGGGTAAAAAATAAGAGAAACTTTACACTTCCCCACAATTTTAATGTTTACCGACCATGGTTTCGATGCTACGCATCATCATAACCATTGCAATTTCACCAAATCTCCCATCTTCCTTAATTACCGCGACCTATCTTTCGATTATGCCTTTTGTGGTACCGGTGTATAAAAAAGGCGTACAGACAAAATATAATGGGTAATTAAGTAATTCATATATATGAAAGACTGGAGTGATAATTATAGAATAATATTCAGCAGCGGGGACGAGAGCCAACGAGGGGTTGCCGTAATATTAAGTAATATTAGGCGTAGTCAACATAGAGTAAGCAACTGATAGAATAATACTCGTAGAGATTAAAGCAGACCCGACGAAATTGGTCATTGTTCAGGTTTACATGCCACCGAGTAACCACAAGGAGGAAGAAGTCGATAGTACGTACGATGAGTTAGAGGATATAATCGCGTGTGTTCCAGCTGGGAAACATTTGATTGTGATGGGGGATTGGAATGCGTTTAGGAATAGTGTGATAAATTCGCACAGTTACCCAGGAGCGGATGCGGACTCTGACCACAATTTAGTTGTTATGAAATGTAACGTCCGTTTCAAGAAGATAAGGCAAGGGCGGCGGGTTAGGAAATGGAATGTAGAAGCAATAAATGAATAAACAAGGAAGGAGTGTCAGCAGGATGAAAGGTTTGTTGAGGGAAATCCTACGGAGGCAGGAAAAATGGATGAAAGGCGTATTGAGCGGTAGTGGAATGCTGAAGAAGGTGATAGAGGGGAGAATGTTGGGCAAGCGAGGGTAGGGCAGGAACAGGATAGGGATGTTGGACGGGATGAAGGGGGGAAAGAAGTACACAGAGATGAAGAGGGACCTGATGTAGATTAGGTTGCTGGATTGGGTTTTTTAAGAGTAAGAAAATATTAATTTGGTAGTTGTATCCATCCAAAACCTACGTTAACCGGTAGATTACATCATAATACTATATATTTATACATATGCATGTACATATCGTGAAGAAAAGTTTCACGGTAGTGAATACCAATTTAAACGGAGGAGCGAGTTGTGGGAAAAAAACAGAGAAACACATACAAATAAAACTCTGGCGTATTACGAATTTTCTGTCGCCAAGCTACCTTCCTCAAGAGAAACTTCTTTCTTTAGAGGAATTACTCTTCCCACATATGCCGTCTTGGTCCAATGGCAACTGTCTCGATTTTGGAGGCGGTCGAGCACGGAAATACAATATTTCCTTAAAAACCACTCCCTTTGTTGTCTTTAGGTAACAAAGAACAATGGGAGTTGATACCAGAACTTTTAAGGAAAGACGTAAAGAAAAAGGACCATTGAAAACTTTTTATGTGGATCGTGGTTTTGTATAACTCGGAAACTTGGTCTTCGAGACAAGAGGGTAAGCGTAGATTGGAGGCTTTGAAGATGTAGGTATGGAAAAGAATGAAAAATGAAAATTGGGAGGAAAGGTAAGCAAGCAAAGTTCTAAGCATATACCTGTATGGATAAGCGAGGGAATCCTGGGAGAAATGCAAAGGAGGGTGGACAGGTTTATGCAGGAGATACTGAGGGGGAATGGGGAGCTAACAACGGTTAGAATTGAGGATACTGTTCTGGGAAAGCGAGATGGAAGTAGGAAAAGGATAGATTTTTGGTTTTAAAGGGAGGCAGGGAATATTCAGAGCTAAAGGAAGACGTATGGTAATATATGGTGTGAGGTCTAATGATATTATGTGGCATTAGGTGGAATTGAGGGCACTATGGTGTCCATGGTATACCTAACTTGATCCGTTAGATTACTCTTAACAATACTATATATATATATATATATATATTTCATCACCGTATTGCGGAATTTTGTGTTTGAATATATATATATATATATATATTATTAGGTAATCTACCGGTTAAGGTCGGTTTTTGGATGGACACAACTATCAAATAAACATTTTGTAACTCCAAACAAAACCCAATCCAGCAACCTACTCTACAACATGTCCCTCTTCATTTCTGTGTGTATATATATATATATACACACACATTTATTATTTACATATCTATTTTATTTTTGTGCTGTCCAAATGAGGTTAAATATACAGACACATGCATTATTATATTTGTGTGCATGTAGATTTTATTTTTTGGTAGCAGACTTGAGGAAACTGTGCGGAATAAAGACGGTGGAGGGTTTCTTTCTATCTTCGATCAGGCGACAATCGACGCCAATAAAGCCTTCCGTTCTCCACACCTCCCCGCCGGCCAAACATTTGATCCCAGCTGTTAAATGAAACGATGGGCGTGAAGGGGGGAGGAGAGGGGAGTAGTCGGCCATTTTGTCAGCGTCCGTCGGCAATAAAGGCGAGCACGCAACATAATATAACGAAAAAGAGAAGATGAAAAGAAATGCTTCGAAAGAGTTAAGAGAAGAGTCGGGGAGAGAAAAAAATCGCTTAATGGCTTTCCTGCGAGGCGGTTAGGATAAATTACGGCAGCGGGAATATTTTCACACCCATCTCCCGAAGCGTCCCTTTAAACGTATTTATTCATTTGTGTTTCTTTTTTTGAGGAAATTCTTTTCGGCTTTTTTTCCTCCTCCTCCGTGAGACTCTAAAACACAAGCATACGCGCACGCCATCGACCGACTCTCGGCCCCACGCAAATAGGTTCTGGAAGGCCCTTTTTCTTTCTCGGCCATAAATTTCTACGGAACTGTTCTAAAGGACTTATTTATGCCCCATTCGTCCCTTCTAGTTTCCTTTCGCCCTCCAACACACCCTCTTCCTCCGGCCACACTCTGAAATATCTATATTATTTTATTATAAAGACGTAGAGATTGTGAGTTCAGTTGATCGTGTTCGACGTCCTTGGTAACCACTTGACAGATTTCAACTGGTCTTTTATCGCTGTCTGATTCGTGAAAGGCGAGCATTTAAAAGTGGCGCATCGACACACAGTCTCACACATATGAGACAAGCAGTGAAGATAAATGAAACATTACACTGCAGAAGATATCTAATTTGTTAGAGTTACATAGAAAGTGCATGCACAAGCTATGAAATTTATATTTGAACAACTCTCCAAAAAGTTACATAGCATTTTCTACTTACTATTCAACAGAATTCAGATTATGCGAATTTGACTTCTGACATTTTCATTAAAAGGGTTTCTAATAGGATAAGGACTTTGACAAAGAATATTTTGCAAAAAGGTACACAGCCTAAATATTAATGCATTGGCACTGCATGATGCATGAGTCTTGCTTCAAGGACAGCGTTTCCCTGCCGTAAAAGAACAATACTCCATATGAAACTTTGACCGAATGTTTTCTTAACTTCCTTAATTAACGTCTATGTCATTTATTCCTTCGTAATTGAGAAAGATTCCATACCTAACGCAATTATTTTTCTTACGTGCGTGTCCAACATATGTCACCATCTTGGTCGAAGGCATCCAAGGCACGTGACCTGTTCCGCACCCTCTAGTCATTGGCCTCCTATGCTAACATTTAACTTAGCTATTCACTTACCAAATTCCTCATAATCTTCATTTTTCTTGCATTGAGTATCATTCCATATCCATTTTACTAATTTTCTAATCTCTCAGCATGACTGTAACTCCCTGGCAGACTGGTTCACTAAACCAATAATTCGCATAAAGTCCCTACCAACCTTTATTCCTTACTCCAATTCCTAATATTTACTGTGCATATAAGTTAAAGCGCATGAGCTAAACGTATATGTTTGTCTCACTCTTCTTTCTAGTACTGCGCATCTCGGCCTTCCATCCGCCGCTCGTATCTGAGCAGTTTGACGCATTAACATGTTACAGATTCAGTCGCCTATCTTTCCATTCAACTCCAATCAGTACATTTACAAATTTAGTCAATTTACAATTTCTAATGCCTTCTTGAAATCTATGGAATAAATAAATAAAAACTTATTGTACTCTGTGTTTCTTACTACTAGTTATCTCTTTGAGAAAATGTCCGAGTCTTGATCGATAAATACAAATATTCTAGATGGAAGAAATATCGTCCACAAAATTGG